>CM039610.1:33781254-34136479 GCA_022457205.1 Saccharum spontaneum | reverse complement strand
GAAATCTATTTCATTTATTTATTTTGCCACAGATTTAGTTGATGTTTGGAAAATGTAGATCTAGGGTTTTACTTGCCCAAAAATTATGAGATAAATTTTGTTAGGATCTACAATAATGTGTAGTATTTTAGAAAAATATAAAGCTGATATGTAATGTTTAGTTTTTGGGAAAATTAAATAGGTCTTTGAAATGTGTTGAAAAAGGGAGGTAACTTTGTTAAATGAATAACTTGACTTGTACTGTTCCAAAAATTGTGAAATTTGGTGGGTAGGCTAATTTATACTTGCTTTAGCTCTGGTAAAAATTTGGGCATTAGTGCTTAAGTACTTTTCAAGTTATGATGCTATCTTGTTGTTTTAGGAATTACTTGAATGAATTTTAGTAATTTTTCTACATGTGCAATGTTCTTATACATTTTTGGAGGAATGTCTTGGTACCTTGAAGTATCTAAGAAAAATATGAAATCTGTTGTTTGATACCTTTCAATATGATTTGTTAATTATACAAAAATCAGCCTTTTGGGCTTGTGATTTTGTGTAGGGAGTTTCTGTGAATAAATTTAGTTCAAATTTTACAGTAGTCTCTTTCATGGGTCAGAGAGTCTCCTGTAATTTTTGTAGAATTTTAGGAGGAGTTTACATATATGTTTAAAATTCCACTTAATTACTTAAGTAAATTAAGAAATGAGTATAAATAAATATTTGAGGTAGGCACACCTTATTTTCTGGTGTTTTTGTGACCTATGTGAACTTGTGGTAACTTTAGTTTGGTCTTAAGGGATGTTGCCACATAATTAAATATTTAATCCTTGCAATTCTAGGTTTTCTGGACAGCTGGTAGTATTTCTAGGTTGACGTTTGATAAAGGTGGTTGCTGGAAACCTTGTAAATACCAAAGTTGTAGTAAACTTGATAAACTAGCTTGTGTCAAAATTTGGGAGCATTTGGCTTAGTAGTTTGGGAGTTATTGCTGTTTAAAGTGACAGTCCAGAATTGACTACTCTCTGTTTAGAGAGGACAGCTTCTGGAACTTGGAAAATTCGACACGAGAACTTAGGAATTTAGGGTTGAGGTCTGAAAACAAATTGTAGGGCATTTCATAGCTTTCCAGATTGTCTTAGATTATATCTTTGGAGTTGGGAATCTCCAGTTACGTTAGAAACAATTAGCTGCTGTCCAGAATGTTTTGCTGTGATATTTTGGTGTTGGATGTGGTGACCTAAGTGATGTTACTCTTGTGATTGTTAGGTGTTAGGGCCTTAACCGAAGAAGACAGCTATATCTTAGGTTGAGTAGATTAGGTGAGTACTTCTCTACCGGAGAGGAAATTTGCACCTAATTTTGAAGTGATTTGAATAGAGCTTTAAGAGTGTTGCAATGCATTTCATTCCAAGCATGTTGCATCTTTTCATTATGCTCCATGAGATTTATTATGCACTCATGCAATAGGTGTTCCGAGGGGGTAACGCTCCTCGAGTTCGGGCAAGTGATCCCGGAGGAAGTTCAGGATCAGCCGGAGCAGCCAGAGGAACCAACCGGCGATGAAGCTCCTGCAGGAGATCTACCTGAGTGTCCTGACCACCGGCCCTTCGACCTTTCTAAAAGGCAAGCCCCGGTACATGCTGAACCCATCATTTTATAAATCTATCTTGAGTACTTTTAATGTTTAATGCATTAAGTTGTAGGAGTATATGAAAACAATTGTTGCATTATACCTGTCCTTGTCCAGATATCGTACTTAAATCCTAATTAGGTTTAGGCACGTGTTAATGCTTAGCCCTGCTTAGTACGGTAGAAGTCGGGTGATTTCTGGTCATCCGCGAGATGTAGGATGGGGTCACGAGTGGCTTTATGGCTATCGTGGATGGAACCATGCTTTAAAATGAAATTGAGACCGGGCGGAATTCGATAGTACAGCCGCAAGACACTTCACGTCTTGGGTGTGGAGCTATGCCCATCTGAGTCATTAAGGACCGATTCGCTGTACGTCCTTGAGTCATGTTGAACGCAGTCTAACACTTAGTTGGGCCGGATAAGTCGTTCCGACCGCAAAGCCGAGTAATGTGATTCAGGCCGGGAATCGAATGGTAGGTTGGCTTCTTGGAGGAGAGAAATGATGTTCTTGGGGACATTGGCGTGAGACCAAGGGGGGGTTAGAGTCCCTATCACCTGGCAGAGTGTCGCCCTTGGGGTCGCGACATCATTCGGACCCGCAATTCCTGAATCATATGAAAGGTGGCCTGTGCCACCCTGGCAGGGGTCTGCACGGTGAGTGTTAGAAATACCCCTCCAGCTGGATAGGAATTCGACTCGAATCGCCGTCGCTCCCGGTAAGTGAGCACTTGACTTGAGCAGCGGCAACGTAGATCTCATTAATTGAACAGATGGTTAAGTGAATGATACATTGTTGCCACAATTTATACCTGCTATGGATAAAATGTTACTAATTGTTTTGATGATAATCAAGTGTATGTGTAGTACAGGTGCTAAGATAGATGACAGGTAAATGCTGAAAATAACTGCTAGTACAGGTTATAAGAGTTTCAACTACTTATGCCTTTATGCAAAATGTGGTGTCAGCTAGCCTCATGTGTAAGCCTTGCATAATCCTTGGTGTTATCTTATTTCTGGTTTTTGACGGGTAAGTCTAGCTGAGTACATTCCAGTACTCAGGGTTTATTCCCTCCTGTTGCAGATGATATGCTCTATCAAGGCTTCTGCAAAACTGTCTCCACCCTGCGGGTGACGAAGACTAGATCATAGGGCGTGATCATCTTTTATGTACTTTCCTGATGCTTTTACGTGTTGTTGATCCACAAGACTGGCAGTAGTTAAACAACTGGTGTGTGTTATGCTTCCGCTACTTTCTGAACTTGGTTTGTAATAATTGCGACTCCGTGTGTGTAAACTTATTTCGGAACTACTTGTGAAATGTAACGTATGATGTGTATGTTGAATGGATGCGATCTTGGTTGTAAGCAAGTTGGTTTTGAAATCCTTCATGGTTTCGATTGACTACCGGGATTATATGGGCTCAAGTTCGAAAATTTGAGCGCTTCGGTGCTTGTTTTTGTCCTTGTGCTCTTATAATTTGGTCGGTTCTGTTACATCTAGCATCATCATTAGGGATGACAACCTAGTATAAGTATGCTAGGAGATGTAGGTATATAATAGGTGGTCTACTAAAACAAGTGACAAATTAATAAATACCACCAAGGTCCTAGCTAACTTGGCTTGCAAGCTACACCATCTTCTGGTGTTCATCGGGGCATGGCTTTTGTCATGGTCTTGTGGTCGTGTTGTGGCAGGGGTTGACATGGTGATACTGTGCTGGTCATGGCAGCACAGTAGCCACGGTGATAGTTCGTCATCTATCTTGTGCAACGCGGCATCCGTCATGGTCTTCGCCGTTGTCTCCTGGGTTCTTGGGGCATCGTACCTGTAGCAGGCAGCCACCCTGGGTTGTCATTCGCCCGGTCATCTTGTGGGGCTGAGGGCCATGACCCTGATTGTTGGGGTCAGGGCACTTCGCTTGCCAGGAAGGTCTCTTGGTCGAGACCCTCGTCATGGATCCCATCCCAGGAGTGGGTGGGACCGTACGTGCGTCCCATCGATCCATATCTTGATGGTGGGTTTTGTACCCTGTTGCCATCACTGTGCGGTGTTGTCTTGTTGGTGCGGCGTGGCATGGGGATGGCATCTGACCGGACAGAGACGGCTGCTGTGACATCGGTCCTTAGGAGGTTAGTGCAGCGTGCCTACTCTTGTCAGAAAAAGCACACTGAGCTGTGAGCTATGCTTGACCTCTCCCTGTCCCACCTAGGGGTCATGACGGGGAAGAGGTCGCATCTTCCATGTGGCTGAGGTGGAGAAGGGGTCATGGCAACCCTAGCATTGGCGTTGGACTAGCATGCTCATCATACCTAGGCCTTAGTCATTTAGGCCATCGTAAATCTGAATCTGTAGGCCATATGGCCTGCTAACTAGTCGGCGCCTTGAAACACCTCTGGGGTTACAACCCTGACATTAGCCCTCGAGCATTTTCGCGATCATGAAGTGATCACGAAAGCGCTGATATGCGTGCTTGTATGGACATGGGCTCATGGTCATGGCTCACTTAAGCTTTGTCGCTCGACCCCTTGTGGGCTGACGCATTCAATGTGGTGGGTGGCCGTCACATTTTGCTTCGCCACGACATCTTGGTGTTGTGGTGTACGATCACTTTGCCTTGTTGTGTCAGTGTGCTATGCCTTGGAGTTTGTGACCTAGGCGAAACTGAGTAGTCTTGTTGATGTTGTACTAGTCCACCTTTGCGAGGGCCTTGATCTTCCTGACCTCGCGTGGGCATCCGATGTTGGTTGTGTCTCCCCATGGTTAACCATGTGGCGCGAGGGTCTGTATATAAGTGAAGGTCTTTCTACCGTTTGAGTTGCTCATGGTTGTGACTCCAATTCCTCCTAGAATTTCCTAAAAGGCTAGGCACTGAGGAGGCAAGGAAGCTATGTGGATCTCATCATGCGCCCCGCCATGGGTCGCTTATGACGGCCGGAGCCGATATTATTCGTTTAGCAGTCGGTGCTAGAAGGGAACTTGCGAGCAGGGAAGGATTTGGTGTTGATGGTAAATAACTACCATTATAAACCATCAATAAAACATGTATAAGGGCACAATTGTGATCACCAACAAAGGTCTAGGGGTTTAAACTAACAAAGGTGAATCTATATTTTCTGCAGGGTTTATCCAGAGAACCATCAAGGCAGACCTACATGTCAAAATTAATCATGCTTATCCGCCATGAAACAGGTACCAGAAGGTTCCAGAGGACTCCAGAGGACACCACACTGAAACGGGAGCTGAGGGGCTGCCAGGTTATGTCGGTTTCCCACCGCCTCCTAGGTTGCATCTCCACCGTTCCTTAAGTTGGTTTGATCCAAGGGATCACATTGGACGCTCCAGGCTATATATACAGCCCTGTACCCCCCTCCCTAGAGCCATCCTAAAATCCTAATTCATATCCTCCTTGTTAGGATCAGAGCCTGCTCTCAAGAGAAGATTAGTCCTCTAGTTAGGATCTATTTTTGTAAAAAAATAGAGAGAGAGTAAGGGAAGAGTTTGGGGGAAGTACCGGCCTATCGGTGCTTCTCCAAGTCTACATCTGAGATACTACTGGTAATTGATTTCTTTCTAAAGTAAGTTTTGTGCTCTTTTGTTCATGAGTTCACAGTTCTTTTGAGTGCCCTAGTCCTTGTTAGGCCTCTGGATTAGAGTAGTCATCGTAGCATAAGCTTGGTGCTTAGGCTATCGGCTACCTATGTTTGCTCTCTGCTGTCTAGTTGTGTGGTAGCAGCGGGAGGTGACAACCCCGTCTATCCTTTGTAGTCCACACCAAATTGAGTAGGTTCTTAAATTAGTAGGACCGTAGTCACATCGGTAGAGTTATCTATTAACGGTGCTTTATCATCTAAGTGGCATCCCGAAGTGAATATTAGAATCATAAGCCTTGCTTTGCATAGGGTTATAACCATAGGAATCCTCTCTACTTATACCTTAAACCTTGATTGCTACCCCTGGGCAAACTAGAGTGTAGACAACACTCACGTTTCCCTATGGATACGATAATTGGAATACTTCCAGGTGAAAACTACTTCGATACCCATGCACTTGCGGATTTTGTCTCTGTGTGCCTCCACGGGTGTCAACAAGTTTTCTGGCGCTGTTGCCAGGGAAACAGTTGCTGTGATTTCATCGAACTAGGTTTGTCCTTGTATCTTTTACTTATCTTTAAGCATGGATAATATCATGCCTATCAATCATTTCGCTGCTCCCACGGGTGCAAAACTAGAGCCACCGGAATCATCGAAACCTATCCTTACACCTGGCTATGAGTTGCGTCCAAGTTTAATAAGTATGGTCCAGGAACAACCATTCTTAGGAGAAGGCAATGATAACCCATGTACCCACCTATGAGAGTTTGAGCAAACTTGTGCATGCTTGCATATCGCCGCCATGTCACATGAAACTTTAAAGTGGAAGCTATTTCCGTTCTCTTTGACGGGAAGAGCTAAACACTGGTATACGTGAACCATAGGGAGTGTACAAGGAGATTAGGAAGCCTTATGTTCTAGCTTTTGCTTATCTTTCTTCCCATCTCTAGAGTGGTTAGCCTTCAAATAGAGGTTCTATCTTTCAAACAGAAAGAAAAAAATCTCTTGGTGCGTCATGGGCACGTTTTAATGACCTAGTCAATTCTGGCCCTGACCTTGCCATTCAAGACCATATGATTTTTAACACTTTTATATGGGTCTTAGTGGGGAGATCACACAATTTCTTGATTCAGCTTCTGGAGGTGCCTTCTTACATTGCTCTGCTAGTGAAGGGAGAAATATCCTTAGAAAAATCCTAGAAAGCACCCCCTGCACCAGCGTTCATGACGATAGCCCAGAAGATGTAGTTGAGAAAACTCCTGAGGAAGAACCTATGATAGTTGAGCCTGAGCCTTTAACTACACCACCTGAAGCCTCAACTATCCTCCAAGTTCCTGAACCACCAAAGGAGGAAGAAATTTGGCCTTTGAAAAATATTCCTAAATTCGAGGATGAGCTTTTCTTTGATTTTGGAAACACCTCGAATTATTATGCAATAAGGAAATCTTCAGCACCATCAGCACCTAACCAGCATCTTCCTGACCCAACCGAAGAGAAGTTCCTTAAAAAGACTGTGAAGGAGTTGACAACGATCGTAAGCAATGAGTGGTTGAGAGAATCCAAGCTTTCTGCAGAAGTCATTCATTTAGATTCTCCCTCTACCTCCATTCGTTTTCAGATCTGTAAAACCTCCTTCGATGCTCTTTATAATCCGGTTGTAGGAGTAAATCTTATGTCTAAATCTTTTGCACATACCCTTCCTAAAAATTTTCAATTAACTCCAACAACCAAACTCATAAAAAGTCTCTCAGGGCAAATCCTTCCTAGTGAAGGAATTTTTCACCTCATCCCTATCAAAGTAGACAAAACCAAGGTGTATCTTAGTTTCTTTGTTTTTGATATCTGGGAGTTCGATCTTTTGATAGGGCATCCAATAGAGAGACTCCTCCATGAAGGAAGAAAGGGGAGTATAAAAGTAAGTCTCGGGAAAAACATAAACCTTTCTATTCCCATCACTCGTTCATTACATGCTAAGATAGAGTTGAGCCCCGAGCAAGATCCAATGGAGGAGATTATGGTAGCTTCTCTCCTAGAAGCTTTCGACAAACATTTCGAAGAAGACGCCTAGGATTTCATCCAAGAAGAAGATGAACCACAAGATCTTTTCCCTCTAGATGAAACTCAAGAGCCGCCAAAACCCCCATTGTGCTCAAACCCCTTCCTTTAGGTTTGAAATACACTTCTCTAAACAACAATAGGGAGTCTCCTGTGATTATTAGTGATAAACTCTCTGAAGATGAGACCCTCTGGCTCCTTACCATTTTAGAAAAGCATCACTATGCCTTCGGCTAGTCACTCGAAGACCTCAAGGGGATTAGTCTTGCCCTTTGCACCCATCGCATTCCCATAGATCTAGCATATCCACCTTCTAGGGAGCCCCAACGTAGGCTCAATAATGCGATGAGAGAAGTTGTTAAGAAAGAGGTTTTGAAACTCTTGCATGTAGGGATAATCTATGACATGCCTTATAGTGAGTGGGTAAGCCTGGTACATGTTGTACCGAAGAAAGGGGGCATGACTGTGGTGAAAAATGAAAAAGATGAATTAATTCCACAACGAACAATCATAGGATGGCGGATGTGTATTGATTACCAAAAAGTTAACAAGGCAACGAAGAAAGATCACTTCCCGTTACCATTCATCGATGAGATGTTGGAACAGCTTTGCAAAGCATTCTTTCTTTTATTTCCTTGATGGGTATTCTGGCTATCATCAAATCCCGATCCATCCTGATGACTAAAGCAAAACTACTTTTACTTGTCCCTATGGAACTTATGCTTATCATAGGATGTCTTTCGGATTGTGCAATGCTCTAGCTTTGTTCCAAAGGTGCATGATGTCTATATTTTCTGATATGATAGAAGAAATCATGGAAGTTTTTATGGATGATTTTTCTATTTATGAAAAAACTTTCGATGATTGCTTAGAAAATTTAGACAAAGTTTTGCAAAGATGTGAGGAAAAGCACTTAGTCCTTAATTGGGAAAAATGTCATTTCATGGTTAGAGAAGGCATAGTGCTTGGACACTTGGTGTCCAAACATGGGATTGAGGTTGATCGAGCTAAGGTAGAAGTAATAGAACAACTACCTCCTACGAATGTCAAAGGGGTAGGAAGTTTCCTTGGTCATGCGGGGTTCTATCGCCGTTTTATAAAATATTTTTCTCATATTGGTAGAAACCTTACAAGTTTGTTAGCCAAGGATGCTCCCTTTGAGTTTGATGATGAGTGTTTAAATGATTTTCAAATCCTTAAGAAAGCACTCGTCTCTGCCCAATCATTAAACCCTTGATTGGTCGCTGCCTTTTGAAATCATGTGTGATGCTAGTGATTATGCTGTGGGGGCAGTATTGGGTCAAACAAAAGATAGAAAGCATCATGCAATTTCTTACGCTAGTAAAACTCTGTCAGGACCTCAACTTAATTATGCAACAACTAAAAAAGAACTCCTGGTTGTTGTTTTTGCTATTGACAAGTTTAGATCTTACTTAGTAGGAGCAAAGGTTATTGTTTACACTGATCATGCTGCTCTTAAATATCTCCTTACTAAGAAAGAAGCTAAGCCACGACTTATAAGATGGATCCTTTTGCTTCAAGAATTTGATTTAGAAATTAAAGATAAGAAAGGGATAGAAAATTCTGTAGCCGATCACTTGTCAAGAATGGAGTTTGAGAATCCACAGGAGCTGCCCATCAACGATTTTCGGCGGGACGACATGCTCCTGAAGGTCGCAGGCTCCGACCCCTGGTATGCAAATATTGTTAATTTTATGGTCGTAGGTTATGTACCACCAGGGGAGAATAAGTGGAAGCTCATCCATGAAAGTCACTTCCACCTATGGGATGAACCGTACCTCTACCGAGTCTGCTCTAATGGACTGCTCAGGAGGTGTGTTCTGGCTGAGGAAGCAACCAAGATCATTGAAAGATGCCACTCATCACTGTATGGAGGACATTATGGGGCATTCCGCACTAATGCTAAAATCTGGCAAAGTGGATTCTTCTGGCCAACCATATACGATGACACCAAATAATTTATATGGAGATGCCTCCCGTGTCAGAAACATGGGAGTATCAATGCAAGAGACGCCAGACCACTCACCACCAACCTCCGGTTAGAACTCTTTGATGTCTGGGGAATCAACTACATGGAGCCATTTCCAAAATCCCGGCAGTGCGAATACATTCTAGTGGCAGTCGACTATGTTTCAAAGTGGGTTGAAGCTTTACCATGTCGAGCTGCAGATTCCAATAACGCCAAGAGGATGTTTTCTGAGACCATCTTTCCACGCTTCAGAGTTCGACGAATGGTAATTAGTGATGGAGGTCCTCACTTCTTTGATAGAAAGTTCTAACACTTCCTATCCGATCATGGGGTTCGTCATAACATCGCGACACCATATCATCCTCAAACCAGCGGACAAGCAGAAATGTTAAACAAGCAAATCAAGAACATTCTGCAGAAGACCGTTAATGGAATGGGGACAGCATGGAAGGACAAGTTACATGGGGCACTATGGGCTTATAGAACATCCTACAAAACACCTCTTGGAATGTCACCATTCCAACTTGTTTACAGGAAGACATGTCACCTACCTATCGAGTTGCAATTCAAAGCACATTGGACCATAAAAAGGTGGAACATAAACTTTGAAGCAGCCAGAAAGAAAAGAAAAATGCAACTCTCTAAACTAGAGGAATGGCGAGAAAAAGCATATCATAATGCAAAACTCTACAAAGAGAGGACAAAAAGATGGCACGACAAAAGATTGAAAAAGAAGGATTTCAAACCAGGTGACAAGGTGTTGTTTTTCAACTCCAGAGTGAAGTTGTTTGGACATGGAAAACTACGAAGCAAATGGGAAGGACCGTACAAGGTAATTTGCACATCATCTCATGGAGCGGTCACACTTCAAAATGATGAAGGTATGTCTTTCAAGGTAAATGGTCAGCGCTTAAAAGTTTTCCGTGACACACAATTTTCAGAAGAAGAATTGGATATAATTAACTTCATAGAATTTAAATAACATTTTCAATTTAGCTCTTCTTTTTCACTCTATGAAAAACCATGCCAGGATCTCTCTAGTCTTTTGTTGGTGCTTGTCTCCACATGTTGTTTATGCAAGGTAACAAAATTCAAGTGTGGGGAGACAAACCTCCAGAGCACAGCATCAGCAAATGATGAAAGGAACCATAGCAACAACCAGCTTAGGGGAGAGGCACCTCCGTGTATCTAGCTAAGTATTTCTCTTCCTTTGTTTTATTATATTTGGTTTGCTTTACAAACAAAATTGAAAACAAAATAAATAGTTATAGTTATTTATATTAATAATGTGTAGAGTGTGTCTAGTGTACTTTAATTTCTTTTAAGAGCTAAATAAATAATAAAGACTATAAGGACAATCTCGTAAATCGAAATGATGAATAATTGCTATGTTGTAATTCCTTTCAAGTACCTAGTTTTCAGCCTTAAATTCTCCCGAGTTTTGGATAAGATTGTTTTGAAATAAGGATTTACTCTGAACTTGAAACTCGTGGGTAGCATATGCTTGATCTAAGTCTATGTAATTGACGAATATGATATGAGAAGGTCTGAGCTGCTATTTATCTTGGTCTAAGTGACACTAAAGTTCTGGAGATTAATCTTTTGAAAAACACAAAAATATTGTATGATGAGTTCGTGTATGACAAAACTTGAATTCCCACCAGAGCCATCCATGTTATTTTTTAGACCAAAGGTTTTACCCCTGCTTATATTGAAAGCATAGAAAGTAACTGCTGGGATTGCCAGCTTATAGAAACACATTTAGACAAACAACCGAAACAGAGTTTATATAGCTACAGGCACTAAAAAAGAGAAAAGCAGGAGCAGCTGAGCTATCTCTGCGGTTGATGCGTCGCAAAACACCTCCAGAATAACACCTCCAGGATACCACCTCTAGAAACTCCTCTCTTGTTGGCCAGCAGCGCCATCTTCAGAAAGCTTCTATTCCACCGCAGTCACCATGCCTGAAGTCCTTCCTAGAGCTTCTTCAGGTTGTCCTCCATGATCAGCTTCTCCTTCGGCCTCAGAAGAATCCTCCACTGTGACAAAAGACCCCAAATTTTTTGAGCAATGACTTTAGGCGACTTGATCAGTTGATCGTTGAACACCAATCATTTCTAGTCTTCCATAAACACCAAGCCACACTAGCAAGAACAAGGAGAAAGGAGCTATCTCTATTAGTACCCAGACCTAGACCACTCATGATCTCAAAACTTTGAACTGAGGTTGGTCTCTCAGGCCATCTCAAACTGATCCTAACCCAGACCCAAATGACTTGGGTAATAGTGCAGTTGTGTAGAATGACAGGGAAATGGGAAACACCACACACCCAACATGGGGGGGTGACCTTCATATATATAGCCAATATGGCAGGGTATAACAGGCATGTACATGCTTTACATAGTAGGTGCTAATCACACTGATTTGTGCCGTTGCCTATTATATACTTGGCTAATATACACTTGCCTAATATATCTATCAGCCGCCCGCAGTCGAAGCGTCAGGATTCCGGATCCAGAGACTGGACCGAAATTCTTCAAACAGCTGAACCGGCAACCCCTTTGTCATGATGTCAGCGAACTGAAACCGTGACGGCACATGGAGAACTCGAACCTCGTCGAGAGCTACCTTCTCACGGACGAAGTGGATGTCAATCTCAATGTGCTTGGTACGGCGGTGGTGGACTGGGTTGGCTGTCATGTAGACAGCGCTGACGTTGTCACAGTAGACAACTGTGGCAACCTTCAAGGGAACATGAAGTTCCTGAAGGAGTTGACGAAGCCAACAGCACTCGGCAACCACGTGAGCAACAGCCCGGTACTCGGCCTCCACACTGGACCGGGACACCGTGGTCTGCCGTTTTGAAGACCAGGACACCAGACTGTCGCCGAGGAAGACGCAGAAGCCTGATGTAGAGCGGCGGGAGTCTGGGCACCCGGCCCAGTCAGCATCGGAGTATGCAATCAGCTTGTCGACTGGCCCAGTGCCGATGTGGAGACCAGCCGACAGTGTGCCCTTCACATATTGAAGGATGCGCTTGATCAGCGCGAGGTGAGCTTCGTGCGGGTCATGCATGAAGAGGCACACTTGCTGTACAGCATAGGCCAAGTCGGGGTGAGTAAGCGTCAGGTACTGGAGAGAGCCGGCGAGACTCCGGTACGCGGTGGGATCAGCGACAGGAGCGCCCGCCGAGGCAAAGAGCTTGGCACGAGAGTCAACAGGTGTCGATGTCGAGTGACACTCGGCCATGCCCGCCTTCTGGAGGAGGTCCACGGCGTACTGCCGCTGGCGGAGGAAGAGGCCGTCGGAGGAGCGAGTGACGGATATACCCAGGAAGTGATGTAGTTCCCCGAGGTCCGTCATGGCGAACTCAGAGTGAAGGCGGGCGTTGATACGTCGAAGCAGAGCGGCCGAGGAAGCCGTGAGGACGATGTCGTCGACGTACAGCAACAAGTACGCGGAGGAGCTGCCCTCGGAGTAGATGAAGAGGGAGGCATCGGTGGTAGAGGCGACGAAGCCGAGCTGTCAGAAAAATGTGGCGAAGCGTTGGTGCCACGCTCGAGGGGCCTGCTTGAGGCCGTAGAGGGAGCGCTGGAGGAGGCAGACGGCGTCGGGTCGTGCTGGGTCAACGAAGCCGGGGGGCTGCTGACGGTAGACCGTCTCATGCAAGTGGCCATGAAGAAAAGCGTTCTTCACATCCAACTGATGGATAGGCCACTAGCGAGATGCGACGATGCTGAGGACGACCCGAATAGTGGCCGGCTTGACGACGGGGCTGAATGTCTCGTCGTAGTCAACGCCGTGATGCTGGGTGAAGCCGCGGACGACCCAGCGAGCTTTGTGCCGAGCCAAGGTTCCATCGGAGTGGAATTTGTGCCGGAAAATCCACTTGTCGGTGACCACATTGGCGCCAGGAGGACGAGGAACGAGGCGCCAGGTGTTGTTGTCGACAAGGGCCTTGTACTCCTCAGCCATGGCTGCACGCCACTGGGAATCAGCAAGACCCCCCTGTAGTCGCGCGGAATGGGCGAGGCAGTGGAGCCGGTGGCGACGTGAGCTACTGGAGGGAACCTGTAGCGATCGACAGGCCTGAGGGAACCTGTCTGGAGGCGCGTCACTGGTCAGTTCGGAGGCAGTGGCGGTGGCAGCGGCGGAGCAGCCACCACAGCCGGAGTAGGCGCCATGGCTGGAACAGCTGCCACGGCTAGGGCCGGGGCCGGCTGTTTGGAAATAGCTGGTGCCGGTGAAGAAGTGTTTGGTACAGCTGGAGCCGTGCGGCGCCGGGTGTAGACCCGAAGGGGTGGAGGAGCAACCGGTGCAGGTGGAAGAACCAGGCCAATCTGGAGGATGGCCGGGTCCTCAGCGAGCTCCTCCAGATGAGCTCGATGACGCGGCTGCTCAGCGTCGGGTTGCGACGGAGCGATCGCTGCTGCGCGTGGCACCGGCGCTGGTGTTCCTGCAAGAAAATCCAGCGAGCTTGGCAGCGCACTGGTGGAGTTAGATTGAAATGGAAATGTCATCTCGGCGAATACAACATGACGGGAAATGATGATCTGTCGTGTTGTTAGGTCGAGACACCGGTAGCCCTTATGGGAAGAGGGATAACCGAGGAAGACACAAGCGGTGGAGCGGGGGACCAACTTGTGTTTGGAGGTAGCGGTGAGGTTGGGATAGCATAGACAACCGAAAACACGAAGAATGGTGTAATCTGGTGGCTACTGGTAGAGTTGCTCATAGGGGACTCTATGGTGAATGGCTGAGCTGGGGCGCCTGTTGAGGAGATAGGTGGCTGTGGTGAGCGCCTCGGCCCAGTATTTGGGTGGCATGTGAGCGTGGATGAGGAGGGTGCGGCATATATCGTTCAGAGAACGGATGATGCGTTCAGCCTTCCCGTTTTGAGGGGAGGTGTAAGGGCAAGATAGGCTTAGGTGAATACCGCTGGAGGCAAAGAAGGTGGTGAGGGCAGTATTGATGAACTCAGTGCCATTATCAGCCTGTACAGCCTTGATAGGAAGGCTAAACTGTGTGTGGACGTAGGCGCAAAAATTAATGATGTGAGTGGCTACCTCGGATTTGCGGACGAGGGGGAACGTCTAGCAATAATGTGTGAAATCATCTAGGATGACGAGATAGTACTGCGCACCAGAAATGCTAGCGACCAGGGACGTCCAAACATCACAGTGTACAAGCTCAAAGGGAAGAGATGAAACTGAACTGGAATTACCAAAAGGTAGCCGCACATGCTTGCCAAGTTGACATGGATGACATAAAGTAGGAGCTGATTTATTACAGGAAATGGAATTATTGTTCCTAAGCAAATCTAGAGTGGCAGCCCCTAGATGACCAAGACGATGGTGCCATAGGTTAGTGGAGGTGGCGAGGTTGGCATGTGGCGTGGCTGGGACGGTGTAGAGGCCGTCGGAGCTATTGGAGCGAAGAATCACGCGTCGGGTCTGCAGGTCCTTAACAGAGAAACCAAACACGTCAAATTTGATAGTGCAATGGTTGTCACGAGTAAATTGGCGAACTGAAAGTAAGTTGCGCACTAAGGAGGGGACAACAAGAACATTGCGAAGAGAGAAGGGGGAGGTGCGGCCAGGTAAAGTGGAGTGACCAGAACAGGACACAGGTAACTGATGCCCGTTGCCGACAGTGATGGAAGAAGAGGAGGAGGGATGACGAGAAAGAAGTATACCATCCGAGTTGTGCATGTGGGAGGTGGCGCCGGAGTCCATGACCCAGCCAGAGTTCTGGAGCGCCATTTGGTTCAAGGCGGCAATGAGGGCGGCTTGATCCCACATCGGTGTTGGTGGAGGTGCAGCAAAGTGCGCCTGCGGGTTGGTGCCCATGAGCCCCTGGTGACGCCCGCCCTAGGCATTGGGGTGCTGCCAGCCAGGGCGAGGGCCCTGCTGCCAGTCGCCATGTGGAGGAGGACCGCCGTGGGGGGCCCAGGGGGGTAGCAGAACCAGGGCACCATGGGGCGGTTGCCCCGTGCTGACCGCCACCGATGCCCTGCTGCCAGCCGCCGCCGCCGCCCTGCTGCCAGTTGCCGCCGCCGCCTTGCTGCCAGCCACCCTGGCCGCGCCAGGAACCCTTCTTGCCGCCCTTGCCTTTCTTGCCGCCCCCTGGACCCTTGGAAGGGGCAGAGGGAGCGCTGGAAGTGGAGGAATGGCACTCGGCAGAGGTGCAGCTAGAGCCGGAGGCGGCTACCATAGCGGAGGCCGTCGTGGTCTTCTCATCATTGGCGAGGCGCAGTTCCTTGAGGGAGAGCATCTCGCGCGCCCTGGGAAAGGAGGGCAGCACGGTGGCGTTGGCGATGTCGTCGGCGGTGGCGCTGAAGCGTGGATTGAGGCCGCGAAGGAGACTGAGGACGAGCTGCTTGTCGTCGATGGTTTCGCCGACATCCCGGAGGGCGGCGGCTTTGACCTTGATCTTCTGGTAATACTCGTCGATCGTCGAGTCGCCCTGCTTGAGGGAGTGAAACTCCTCAAGCAGGAAGATAGCCCGGGGTGCGCGGTTGGAGCGGAACAGGGCTTCAATTTCCACCCACAGCTCGCGGGCGGTTTGGTTCTCGTCGGTGATGGTGAGATCAAGAACCAAGTCATCGACGGTGTTGAGGATCCAACCGCGGACAGTGCACTCAGCGATGGGCCACGATGGATCGTTGGCGGGGGGGTCAAACGCACTGATGTGTGGGAGGAGACCAAATTTCCCACACAGAGACTTGAAGAAGGAAGCCCATTTGGTGAAGTTGGGGTTCTTCATCTCCAGAACCACCGGGATGTGAGTCTTCACATTGACGGCGGTGTAGGGGTGGACGAGCACAGCCGGCGGTGAGCCGTCGGCGGTGACAGACATGGTGTGGACGGTGGCTGCAGAGATCAGCTGGCGGGGGAAGGTGGAGAGGAGAGAGGGGCGGAAGTAGAAGGTCCGGGATCAGATTGATCACGCGGTCTATGATACCATGTAGAATGACAGGGAAATGGGAAACACCACACACCCAACATGGGGGGGTGACCTTCATATATATAGCCAATATGGCAGGGTATAACAGGCATGTACATGCTTTACATAGCAGGTGCTAATCACACTGATTTGTGACGTTGCCTATTATATACTTGGCTAATATACACTTGCCTAATATATCTATCAAGTTGAAAAAAAGATGATTACTAGTTTCGAGCTTTCCATAGTACTTGCACTTTTCAGATCCCTTCCCTTTCCTAATTTTCAGTTGTTCCCCGATTAGAACTCTATCATGCCATAACATCCATAAAAAGATCTTGATTTTAAGGGGAAGCCTAGACTTCCAGATTTCTATCATTCTAAGGTCTATTTGACCACTATTCTTCATGAATCTATAAAGAGATTTGGTTGAAAATTTGCCTGAAGCTTCAAGAGCCCAAATAGCTGTGTCCTCTGTCTCAGATAGTTGGACTACCTCAAGAGCTTCTTGTAGGTCATTCCATTCTGCCACTTCTTCATTACCTAGTCTCCTCCTCAAATCTAATTCCTAGCCCTCCTCCTCTAACTTGGACATAGTATCATCCTGGTTTCTGCAGATCCTGTACAGCCTGGGAAATCTGATCTTGAGTGGACATTCATCCAGCCATACATCATGCCAAAATCTGACCTTTTTACCATTACCATGCTTCCATTTGACACCTCTCTCATACCATTCTTTGGCCTTCTGTAGTCCTTGCCAAAATTCTAAACACCCTCTGTTTTTGGACTGACAAAAGCTCTTACCATTTAAATATTTTTTCCTTAACACCTCTAAGGCCATGCTTTTGTCACCTCTATCTAACTTGAAAATCCACTTGGAAAGTAGTACAGTATTCATAGTTCTAGTGTCTACAAAGCCTAAGCCTCTGAATTCTTTGGGAACTGCCAGAGCTTCCCACTTGATCATATGATACTTCTTCTTATTACCAACACCTTCCCAAAAGAACTGACCTCTAGCTATGTCCAACCTCTTATGAGTCCCTTCATGCAGCCAGTAAAACCCCATAGAGTACATTGGGATGCTAGACAAGCTTGAGTTAATAAGAATGGATCTGCCCCCGTGTGACAGTTGATCACATTTCCATGTCTCTAATCTCTTTTCTACCTTCCCAGCTGACACACCAAGCTCTTCTCTGGACAACCTCTTATAGTTGAGGGGAAGGCCTAAATACTTCATGGGAAATTGTCCCAACTTGCAGTTAAAAGCATCAGCAACATTCGCTACATCAGCCTCATCAATCCCTATGGTAAAAACTTCAGATTTATTGTAGTTTATCTTCATTCCGGACGCCTCTTCAAAGCAACATAACAAGAACTTTAGATTAGAGATGTTCTGTTGAGTATTCTCCAGAAACAGTACTGTATCGTCGGCATATTGCAGATGAGTGAGGCCCCCATCTATCAAATGTGGAGTGACACCTTGCAGAACACCTCTCTGCGCAGCTCTATTTAGGATGGTTGGCAGTCCATCTGCAATGATGTTAAAAAGCAAAGGAGAAAGAGGGTCCCCTTGTCGCAAACCTTAGTAGCTTCTGAAATAATGATCCAACTCTCCCCATTGAGGTTAATAGCAACTCTACCCCCACTGATAGCTTTTAGAGTCCAATCAATCCACCTCTCACAGAATCCTTTGTTTCTCGTCACCTCTTGCAAAAAAATGCCAGCTAACTTTATCATAAGCCTTCTCGAAATCAAGTTTGAGAATAATGCCACTCTGTTTTTTCCTAGACATCTCATGAAGCACCTCATGAATAACAACAAGTCCCTCTAGAATATTCCTCCCAGGAATGAAGGTTGTCTAATTGGGACTAATGATCTTGCTGGCAATCTTATTGAGCCTTAGGGTCAGAGTTTTAGTTATGATTTTGTACACTACATTTAAGAGACAAATAGGCCTATATCGTTTGATGTTCACTGCCCCTTTGACTTTTGGAATGAGGGCTCGTATGCCATAATTCAATCTGAACAAATCTAAACTACCTTCTCTAAGGTCCTGCAGCATTTCTAACAGAGGAACTTTAAGCTTGTGCCAGAACATCTTGAAAAAATGGAGTTAAAACCATCCGGTCCAGGAGCTAACCCATCTCTCATTCCTTGGACCACTACCTCTAATTCTGCCTGGGTGAAAGGTTTGGTTAAGTGATCGTTATCTTCTTCATTGACTTTGGAATACTCATCCCAAAGACCTGCATCTAGACTTATTTTTGGCTGGGGCTCACTTCCAAAGAGCTTCTTATAAAAATTGGTGAAGTGCAGCTGCAAAGCTTCAGTGCCCGAAAATATGTCGCCATCATCTTCTAAGGAATTAATTTGGCATTTTCGTTTCCTACCATTGGCAATGCCATGAAAATATGCAGTGTTGGCGTCCCCTTCAAGTAACCACTTTTCACCACCTCTAGTCTGCCACATAACCTCTTCCTTGTTGTATATCTCTACTAGCTCATTTTCCAAAGAGTGTCTTCTCCTCCATTCTGTGTCCACCAGACCTATTCTATATGCTCTCTGATCTAAGTTTTTGATGTGTTGGGTATCAAAATACTAGGGTGTCCAACAGATGGCGAAATATGGCACCCTGCACATTTGTTAAAGCCCCATCATAGGGCCCCCGGTAAAACCAACCTGCTAAAGGCGCTGACAGCATGTCAGTCGCTCAAAATCAAGAGCCAACCTCTGTCCCGCCCGAGCCTTGCGGAGAGGTCTCAGGCGAGATAGGCGCCTCAGGCGGTAGTTTCTGCCTCGCCCGAGCCCCCATGACATCATCAAAGCGCCTGACCCCCCTCGGCATACTTCTGCCTCACCCGAGGGACACGTGGAGCCCTCTAGAAAGACGGAGAACCACGGGGGCCCCCAACCACGGCATCCACTCCTGCCGATGGGATGGACATGACCCTGCACAGTGAACAGGAGCACAGGAACCACGCTCTGACTCGACATGACCCTAGTCACTCCGCCACGATGACGTCCATACCTCTACAGCGGTGGGGGTAACGGCAACTATGCCACCTACCCCCTCTCTACGCAAATCTAGGCGCATGCATCGCCCATCCTCAATGGCACAGAAGCACACAGGACGAAGCATGGCCTAGCACATTGCACCAGCGGATGGAGAGGCCAAAATATCAACGCCCACTGCACCTCTATGCTACATGGGAAACTGCTCCCACCAGATAAGGAGGAAGATGGCCGCACCCGAGGCCACCTTTTTTGTTTTTCTCTTTCATCTTTTCCCCATTTCATATTTTTACCAAAAATGTGACCCGAGCCCTCCCCTTGGAAACTATAAAAGGGGAGGCAGGGGCACACACTCCAAAGAGAGGCTCATCTGGCTAGGAGAACGAGCACACACCACACACATACTCTCGTAGATCACCAAAGAGACTTGGGATTCGCTCCCTCTCTCGAAAGCTTATAACCCCTACTACGAGCACCTCGGTGCAAAGCAACATGAGCAGCAGCGAAACCCACTAGACATAGGGTGATTCTTGCCCAAACCAGTATAAACCCTTGTGTCTGCTTTGCACACCATCCGGGCCTAGACGCATAGATGATGTAACACCCCAGGTGTTTATCACCAATTAAGTGGTGGGTTTAAGATCAAACATGATAGATTAGTGGAGATGACGATGTCAAAGTCAAACCTATGGAGATAAGCCCTAACCTAAACTTGGATATTGCACCCTTGCTTACATATAGGCTCAATTAAAAGATATATGCTTGGGTGGTGTTATTGCAATATCTTCATGTGTCTCACCTTAGTACCTATCTATATTGATCCCTGTAAAAGTTTCATGAAGTTTGGAATCAAAAAGTCACATGAAATGATAAGTCATATCTTTCTTGGAATGACGTGATTAAGTGAATGGAATTATAGATCATCAACCAAACTTTGCAACTTTGCCCAAATGACTCTAGATGAACTCTACAACAAAAGTCATGAAGGGTTCATGTTGAGCAAATGTCAAGAAAATGCCCCAATTGGTCTAAAACCCTAGATTGGGCCTTATTAAGTTGTTGCTTTGACCAAAGTGAAAGTTTGACTTCTGTACAAGTTATGAGGTTTGACCTTAAACAAAAGTTATAGTTCATCTTTTGTAGAACAAAATTTGTTTAATGGTCGAGAGCTAGTTTGGCCTCTAACCTAGTTAAATAGAGATCACAAGAATCAAGTCAGTGCTGTTTTGAAGCTGCAAAAATTTTTAAGTGTTGGACTGCAGTACAAGTTTTGGAGTACGTGACTTTGGAGCCCTGTAGAACGAAAACTGTGGCGATCCAGACCAAACTTGTATAATAGAAGTTGGAGATTACATATAGCTCTACAACATTGTGGAATTGGTTTAGCTTTTGCTTGCTCGGTTTGGGAGATGGAGATGGGAAAAGTTAGCAGTTTCAGTCAACTTGCAATTGGACTGCAGAACCCGATTTTGAGGTACCCTCCTTTGGAGCTTTGTATCTCTCTAACCATACCGAATTAGACTTCGATTCTTTAACCAAAGTTGGAGTACACTTGTAGACCTACAATTTTGTAAATTACACCACAAGCCAATTCGAGCTGATTTGGGAGTTATTGATCGATGAAAAATGATGTGTCAGGCGTATTTTTGAGGTGGTATTGTCAATCCTTAACTGAATCCTGATTTTTGGTTTCCTGTACCCATCTTTGCAGCCTTGGATCTCCTCAACCGTGCATAACCTGTACTTGAGGATCTTAAACAATTTGTTCACCTCGCGTAGCACTGTATCTGAACTAAAAGTGTGTGTGTGGCTTTAAAACTTTTTGCTTCTGCTATTTCATTAAGAACTTGGGTTGTAATAACTTTATGTTCTAAACTCCGATGTATTCAACTGTCATTGCGAACTTTATGTAACTTGTGACTGTGACTGCTAAACTTGTACGATCTTGGTTTGTATGTTGGTTGGTTTGAAATCCTTCATGGTTTCACGGACTACCGGGTTATACAGGCTTAAGTTTGCTAAATTATCTGCTTCAGTGGAAGATTTTCTTACTTAATCTCATATAATTGGTCGGTTCTGTTACATAAGGTCCCTTTTCCAATGCATACAATTGAACCAGGATCACCCGCTATTTTGATTCGTCCTGAGCAAGCCTATACAACTCAAGGCAAGAATGTGCTTATCGGCAAACCATGTGTAGCACTGAATGTCGAAACGAATTCGGGGCGCAGGGTGGTGATAGAGAAGGACGATGAAGGCAAGAACAAATTGAAGATCATTGCTGGATCACCACAGTATTTGAGAAGGCAGCGGTGGTACGAAATTGTGGCGGCACAGCAGAGGCCGACCAGGTCGACTCCACCCAGCAGCAGGGCCAGTCGGCTAAGCTGACTCAGGGTGTCGGCTTAGCTGACTTAGCCTGCCCCTCAGCCAAGTCGGCAGAGCCGATTGCCCCAGTCGGCTTAGCCGACTCCCCCGGTTCCAGCAGCATCGGCCCCTCCAGCGTTCAAGTTTTGCGCACATTTGTTTCACGCAGGCCAGAGATTGGTACTTGGAAGACAAATGAGAAGAAGAACCAAGGGGATCTTGTGGTGAGACCACCATGCACTTTTGATAGGCTCATGGCCTAGTATAAGCAAGAAAAGGCCAATTCCAAGAATCGGCCGTTAAAAAAAAGAGAATCTACTCCACCCAAGCGAGAAGATGACAAGGTTAAGCAGTTGGCGGTGATGCAACCAGCAACTCCAATTCAGAGAGTTGCTCCTCGTGTATCTCATTGGGGCCCCCGATTTCACCTCCAGTCGCACCACAATGGGGTCCTTACGGAGTTTGGGTGCCATATCCCTCACCTGCACCTATGCAAGGCTAGCAAAGAAGGAAAAGCCTGCTGGTCCAGTTCAAAAACCTTCCGTCTTTAGCCGGTTGAAAAATGGTCAATCAAGCTCTAGCGGTATGAATCAAGGTCAAATGATTACATTCAAGACTCCGGCTTCACAAGGTTCAGAGAGGGCACCAATGCGACAGGTCTACGTGCCTAAGAAGGTTGAGGCTCTTGTTATTCCTCCACCAAGGGCTAGGCCTCAATCAGTCATCGCAATCGGCTCTATGGAAGCTCCTGTCATTAACCATGATGGGCCAATTATAATTGAAGAAACTCCAGCACAAAAGCAAGATGAAGTTCCTAAAGAAGTTGCTAGAGATGAGAAGAGAGAGTGCGTCAAAGGAGATTCCAAGTATCGCCAACCCGTATGGTGTCCTCGTAGGTTGAATAAAACCCAACGACGCAAGTTACAGCGCGCTCGGCATAAGCAACAGAAGCGAGAGATGCTTGCCAAGATGGAGGGTGAAGTCCTAAACCCTGAGCACGTCGAAAGACCTCCAAAAGATCAAAATGATGCTGCTGCTACTGGCCAGTCGGCTAAGTCGACTAAGCCGACTCCTGTGCTGAGTCAATCAGCTAAGCCGACTGCCCCTGTTCCTACTGGCCTAGGTGTGCCAGAGTCGGCTAAGTCGACTCATGAGTCGGCTAAGCCAACTCCTCCTGCTGGTACTATTCTAGAGGCCCCAGAATCGGCCAGGCCAACTCCAGAGTCGGCTGAGCCCACTCCTACTGTCCCGATGGCCTCCGAGGTGTCCTCCGATGATTTTGCTTCCACCGTTGCTACTATGGTTGGCATGGAGGTACCTGAGGTTCCCGATGAGGAGATGGTTGACTATAAAGCTACTCCGGAAAGAGGAGAGGTCAATATGGTTGTTTTGTCTACCGATTACTACATCATTGAGAACGATTTAGTCGCAGCGGTGTTCAACTTCTCGATACAAGATGCCACATTCAAGAAACCAGAACAGCCTATCAATCATCTCAAGCCTTTGCATGTAAAGGGCCATATCAATGGTACTTTGGTCCATAACATGTTGGTGGTTAATGGGGCAATTGTGAATGTGATGCCATATGTGCTTTACAAGAAGCTTGGTGGCACCGATGATGAGCTGGTGAAGACCAATATGACGATCACTAGAGTTGGAGGAGGTGCTCCTATTCTAGCTAGAGGGATTGCTAACATGGAACTCGCTATTGGAAGCAAGACCCTAGCCACAGCATTCTTTGTTGCAGATGTGCAAGGTAGCTACAGTTTAACAGTTGGGCGTGATTGGATCCATACCAACTGTTGCATACCATCTAGTATGCACCAATTTCTTATCCAATGGGTGGATGATGCCATGGAGATTGTGTATTCAGATTCATCAGCTAAAGTAGCTATAGCCGATGCCCCTATGCTTGGGGGGCATGATGCTATTGGTTGCTTGTCTGGTAGACATCTTTCTAGCTATGAATTTATTAGTGTTACTAGACAAGGTGGTTTTATTCCTGTATCTTTGAAGCCGATTGATAATCGGCTCAATATCATCATGTAATTGTTTATTAATGGATACAAATATTGAATGGTTGAAACATCGTGTTGATCAGTATTGGGATAATAAGACCGATGCCTATGAAGCGATTGATGATTTTGATGAGCTCGATAAGTTGGGCCAAGGATTTATGTCGGCCGACCCTTTGGAGCAAGTTGATATTGGGGATGGCTTTATGCCCTGGCCGACTGAAAGGTCCTTGTTTGGTTTTGGTAATTGAGTGACAACCTTATGTGGACTAATTGTGTTTAATGTGAGATACACAGGGATTAGACCACAGGTAATGGTGTCATGAAGGAGCTCATTGCATATGAGACATGACATGGAGTCATGTGACCAAGGTGGCAAAGATCAAGATGAGGCTTGGCTCGACGGACCGGTTGCAAGTGTGACGGGCAAGTCGAAGGCTTTGGAGCGATGGACCGTGAGGCGGTGAAGCTTGAGCAAGACTTGGCACCGATGGACCGACGCAACGGTGAAGAGCAAGTGAGGTCAAGATCGATGGAACAAGGTCACATGATGATATGAAGTGGATCATATCATTTGTGATATGGTTGGTGCATGTGTTGCATCAACGTCGGGGGAGATGGAGTGGAATGCGCAAGGCAAAGGTATAACCAAGGGCATTTCCATTTCACTGGTCATAGGTGTGTAGAGAAGTTGATGACCGGGTTTAGGATAGATGGCCATACTATTAAGAGGGGCAAACTTGTTTGCATTTTGGTCATCTAGTGCCACTTGAGCGATCTAACTTTGCATACGTGCTAGGATCGAGTGGCAAGGCAAGTTGAGTGCCTAACCCCTTAGGAGAAAATATTTGTGAAATGCTAACATACGTGCACAAGGTGGTGATCACTTTTTGGTGTTCGCACATTTGCGAAGGCGGTGGTGTTTGAGTGGTAGAGAGGGGTTTGGGTTCCTCTCTCCCTCCCGCAGAGCTTGCGAGGCGGGATTCAGGCGTTTTCGAGGAGTTGAAATGACCATTTTCCTTTACACCAATATTGAGAAGTGGAGGCATAGTCATGGAGGAGTTTCTTGAGCTAAAACATGTGTTTTAGTGATACACATATGAAGAGTAGCTCATAAGTGACAAGGGCGATCAAGCGGAGCGATCAAACGAAGAATTTTCACAGAGATACAGGCGACAAACGCCGGCCTTGGAGCCGACAGACGCTGACGTCAGCGTCTGTCGGGCAACCCTAAGACAGGCGGCGCTGGTGAGTGCGACAGATGCGCTGCTGACATCACAACAGATGCGGGCGCGGGCACTGTTGTCGCGTCTATCGACAAAGGGTTTGCTCTGGCGTGCGCGGGCTTGCGCGACAGACGCTGGACCACGTGTGTCAGTCGCGACAAACGCGTCTGACGCGTAGAGCATGAGCACGGTAAACTCCAACGGTCGGGACACATGGCGCGAGGAGAATGCGACAGACGCTAGGCGTGCGTCTGTCGGCTTGGTGACAGACGCTACTTTGCAGCGTCTGTCGCCCCCGAAAAACGTCCAGTGGGTTTCCAACGGCTCTATTTTGTTGTGGAGCTATAAATAGATGTTGTGGCCGGCCATGGCTGGTAGCTGAGCACCCTTAGGCCTTGGTGGCTTGTGTTGATGTGCTTGGGAGCCCTCTAACTCACTTGAGCTTGATAGTGATCATCCGATCGAGTGAGAGAGCGATTCTAGTGCGTTGCATCGTGAGGATTGCATTGAGTGGCACTAGGTGATCAAGTTGCAAGCCGGTGGTGCTTATTACTCTTGGAGGTTGCCACCTCCTAGATGGCTTGGTGGCTTGCGACCCCGTTGGAGCACGCGTGGAGATTGTGCATGGCTCCGGAGGAGGATTTGTGAGGGGGATTGTGCTCACCCCATGGGGATCGCGAAGAGCAACTCTGGTAATGCTCGTGGCTTGGAGGATCCCCATCTTGAGGGTGGATGTGCGGCACCTGCTGAGGGTTTGACTCTTGATAGTCAATTAGCTTGTGATCCATCAAGTGGGTGTATCGCCACAATGGGGACTAGCTTGGTGGCAACCAAGTGAACCTCGGTGAAAAACCACCTTGTCAACATTGTGTACATCTTCTCGGTGGTTTGCTTTCGATTCACAAGCTTGTATTTACATTCATATACTTGTGCTTATGTAGTTGCTCTTGTAACTAGTTTGCTTGTGTAGTTTGCTAGTTACATTCTTGCTTGTGTAGCATAGAAGTAGCTCCCGTTGCATGGCTAATTTGGTTTGTGTAACCTTGTTAGTCATATTGCTTAGTTTGTGTAGCTAAGTAATTTGCGCTCTCTAGTATGGCATTAGTTGCCTTGCTATTGAGCATTGCTAGTGAGCATAGGTGGCTTTGTGCTTTTGCTTACTAGAATTGTGTAGGAGCTCCCCGGCATTGCTAAAGTACTAGAGCATAGGTTTGTGTGACCTTGCTCTAGAATTGTTTAGGAGAGCTCTTGCTAAGGAAAGCACCTTAGTTACATAATTAGGATCTTTGTGAGGTGCTTGTGAACTTAGATAGTGGGGTGTAGTCTTGGCTAGACTGATAGTTTTAATTCCGCATTTGTTTTGGTTTGCCGACGTGATTAATTTTAGAAAGGACTATTCACCGCCCCCCTCTAGTCCACCATCTCGACCCTTCACCGACGTTTATAAATCAAAACTTGGAAGCCGATTACAAAGTTGAGCTAATTGTGCTTCTCAAGGAATATATTGATTGTTTTGCATGGAATTATACAGAGATGCCTGGGCTAAGCAGAGAGCTTGTTGAGCATCGGCTCCCCATCAAGGATGGATTCAAGCCATATAAGCAACACCCCCGCCGATTTAATTCTACAATTTATGATCGGGTTAAAGAAGAGATTAATCGGCTCTTGCAAGCGGGGTTTATTCAGCCATGTAGGTATACGGAGTGGGTCTCTAATATTGTGCCTGTTGAGAAGAAAGATTCTGGGAAGATCAGAGTTTGCATTGATTTTAGAGATCTGAATAGAGCTACTCCGAAAGATTAATATCCTATGTCTATAGCTGATATGCTTATCAATGATGCTTCAGGACACCGGGTTATTAGCTTTCTTGATGGTAATGTCGGTTATAATCAGATTTTCATGGCCGAAGAAGATATGTCGAAGGCGGCCTTTATATGTCCTGGGTTTGTTGGTCTCTTTGAGTGGGTTGTGATGACATTTGGGCTAAAGAATGCAGGTGCTACTTATCAAAGAGCTATGAATTTGATTTTCCATGTTCTAATTGGGGTGATTATGGAGGTTTACATTGATGATATTGTGATTAAATTGGCTGCCCATAAATCTCATTTGGCTGATTTGCGTCTTGCTTTTGAGAGCATGCGCCATTATGGATTGAAGATGAACTCACTCAAATGTGCTTTTGGAGTATCGCCTAGAAGGTTCTTAGGCTTCATAATTCATGATAAAGGCATAGAGATTGATCCCAAGAGGATAGAAAAGATCAAGGGAGTTCAGGAACCTACATGCAAGAAGGACTTGCAAAAGTTGGGAAAAGTGAACTACTTGAGGAGATTCATTGCTAACTTGTCCGGGAATATTATTCCTTTTACCCTCATATTGAAACTGAAGGATGAATCTGAATTCACTTGGGGGCAGAACAACAAGAACCATTTGAGAAGATAAAGGAATATCTATCAACACCACCGGTTCTTCGTGCACTTAGGAGAGGAATTCCTTTCAAATTATATATTGCTGTCGAAGAGAAGATAATCGAGGCTGTTTTGACTCAAGAAGACGAAGGTAAAGAATATGTAATTGCTTATCTTGGTCGCCGCCTTCTTGATCCCGAGACAAGGTATGCCCATATAGAAAAATTGTGCTTTTATCACTGTACTATGCTTGTTTGAAGATGAGACATTATCTTTTGTCTAGTACATGCGTTGTTGCTTGCCAGGCCGATGTGATAAAACACAAGTTATATCGGCCAATTCTTCGTGGAAGGATAGGCAAATGGGCATATGCACTAATTGAATATGACTTGACTTATGAACCATGGAGAGCTTTAAAGGGTCAAGTCCTTGCTGATTTTATTGTTGAGCATGGTATTGAATTAGATAATGAAATTAATTACCTTACTTTTACTCCCTGGAAATTATATTTTGATGGATTGGTGTGCAAGGATGGCCAAGGTGTTGGTATTGTGCTTATTTCCCCTAGTGGTGCTGAGATTGAGATGTCAAGCCGATTGAATTTTCATTGCACTAATAATCAAACCGAATATCAAGCTCTATTATTCGGATTGATTATGTTGCGGTCCATGGGAGTAAAACATGTTGAAGCCTATGGTGATTCCTTGCTAGTGGTACAGCAGGTTGCAGGTGAATTTCAATGCTTAGAAGGATCACTAAGAGTTTGTCTTGATGCTTGCCTCAATATCATTAGTTCTCTTGCCGAATTTCAAATTTGGCATGTTCTGAGGCATGAAAATCAAAGGGCCAACATGTTAGCTCAACAAGCATCTGGATATGACGTCGGTGTGTGTAACTTTCACATTCAAGAAAAGCCAATGCATGAAGATTTAGAATTTTCCCATGCAGGTACAAACGAGTCAGCTAAGTCGACTGCTCTAGTCGGCTTAGCCGACACCCTGATGGATGCTAGCCAGTCGGCTAAGCTGACTGGACCAGTCGGCTTAGCCGACTTCCCCTGTGTAGTAGCCCAGTCAGCTAAGCTGACTGGCCCAGTCGGCTTAGCCGACTCACCTGTGGTCGACCCGGCCAATCTACCCAAGTGATGTTGGGGATATCTACTCACCTGTGGTTGACCCAGCCAATCTACCCAAGTGATGTTGGGGCCAATTTATGTGATTGGAGGACTCCCTTGTTGGCATATCTACGTGATCCAAGTGATAAAGTTGACAAAAGTGTTCGGCGAAGTGCTTTCAAGTATATGTTCCATAACGATGAGCTCTACCGAAGAACCACCAAAGATTTGCTACTAAAGTGCTTAGGATCTAATCAAGCAAGGGTTGCTATGGGGGAAGTCCATGAAGGTATTTGTGGTACACATCAATCGGCCCCGAAGATGAAGTTGTTGTTGCGTAGAGCTGGTTTCTATTGGCCTACCATGATGGCTGATTGTTTTCGATACTACAGAGGTTGTGAAGAGTGCTAAAGGTTTGGGAATGTTCAGCTTGTGCCTACTACTATGCTTCATCCTATCATCAAGATAGGGCCTTTTCGTGGTTAGGGGCTAGACTTTATTGGCCAAATTCATCCCCCATCTTCCAAGGGACACTGGTTTGTGTTGGTTGCTACAGATTACTTCATTAAGTGGACCGAAGCAGTTCCTTTGAAGAATATGACACATAAGGAAGTGATTGAGTTCATTATCGGACATATCATACATAGATTTAGCATCCCTCAAATATTAACTACAGATCAAGGGACATCATTTGTGTCTAAAGAGGTGAGGGAATTTGCCGAATTATATAAGATCAAGTTGCTCAATTCATCTCCATATTATGCTTAGGCTAATGGCCAAGCTGAGTCTAGTAATAAGACTTTGATCAAGCTCATCAAGAAAAAGATTGAGGAGAATCCAAGGAGGTGGCATGAAGTTTTGTTTGAGGCTTTATGGGCACATCACATTTCAAGGCATGGTGCTACAAAAGTTACTCCTTTTGAGTTGGTGTATGGTCAAGAGGCTGGGTTGCTAAACAAAATGATTTGTTAGCCGTTGTGTATCATGATTTGATGATGGATAACATCGATGAGGTAATTGATGTAAGATTAAAGGCTCTTAAGGAAATAGAGAAAGATAAAGCTCGAGTTGCCAGGGCATACAACAAGAAAGTCAAGAGCAAATCCTTCTAAATAGGAGAATTAGTGTGGCAAACCATACTACCTATTGGATCGAAGAGCAATCAGTTTAGCAAATGGTCACCTAATTGGGAGGGTCCTTACAAAGTGATCAAAGTCATATACGGTAATTCCTATTTGCTAGAGACATTGCAAGGTGAACGTCTCAATAGAGCATTCAATGGGAGGTACTTGAAAAAGTATTTTCCAAGTGTTTGGCAAGAAGCCTAAGTGCTCTCCAAATAATGGTCGATACATGTATCACCCTTAGAACAAAAATGGTTGATGTATACATCACCCTTAGTAGCTGAGCAGCCAATGAAATGGGTATCGTCGCTGTTCAGTTTTATTATGTTTTGGCTCAATTAAGTGTTTTTAGGTTCATGCATCATTCACCTAAAAACAGGGGGGCATATGTTGACACTCAAAAATGTTCCAAGGAGGTTTTAAGTATCATGGACAAGTTATAAATATCTTGGACATGGTGGAGGTCAAATGACACGACTAAACAGCGAGCGAGACGCGTGGAGAAGACGGCGAGCCATGGCGAGCCACCCCGAGTAGACTTAGCCGACTCTGACAGTCGGCTTAGCCGACTTTGTCACCTCCAATTGGCTTAGCCAACTACTTGAGTTGGCTAAGCTGACTCCCCCTGATGCCAGCCCGTGGGCGTGCCCGAGCCCGTGAAAGTCGGCTTAGCCGACTCCCCCTGTCGGCTAAGCCGACTCTTCCTGGAAACCGAGGAGGATACTTCCTAAAGTCGGTTTTTAGTATATTTTCAATGTGGGAAACTTGGAGAATGCATCTTCGAGATGTTTCCTACTAGGATAAGACCACCCCCTCTATATATATATGAGAGGATCATGGCCGATTGAGTTCCCATCTATCCAATCGACAAAACAACAACCAAAACTCCTATCTTACCCTAGTTTTCTCCTCTCAACATTCTATCTTGCTATCCGGCAAGCCTCTCCATGAGATTTGTCGGCATCCTAGGCAGCCTTGCTAGTCCTAGGAGATCCTCCATGTGCTTCTCCCTGACATATCCTTCCAGGAGTGGTTCGGGAGCCGTTTCGGCCGAGAACGAGCTCTACATCGGCCTTATCGATCTCTTGATCGGTTAGGCCAGTTACACTGCGTCTCTTGCTATGTTGCAGGTCTTGTGAGACCTCTTGGGCATCCAAGGCCCTCTCTGGTGTGTTGGCTTGGAGTGATCTTCAGTGTCAACACATTATCAGTGCCAGATTGGAAATAGGATGATATAAGTATGGATTTCATCTCAGGTCTTCCCACCACTCAGAAAGGAAATGATTTAATTTGGGTAATTGTAGATCGTCTTACCAAGTTAGCTCACTTTCTACCAGTCAAGACGGTGTTTTGACCACCTCAATATGCTGAGAGGTACATCACAAAAATCATTCAGTTGCACGGTATACTGAAAACTATAGTATTTGAGAGAGGATCACTGTTTATAGCTCACTTTTAGGAACATCTACATAAGGGTTTGGGAACTAGTTTGGTTCGTAGTACTACTTACCATCCATAGACGGATGGCCAGACAGAGAGAGTTAATGCTGTTCTGGAAGATATGTTGAGAGCTTGTGTATTATCTTCAAATGGTTCATGGGAATCATGGTTACCTTTGGCCGAGTTCGCTTACAATAATAGCTATCAAGAGAGTATCAAGATGGCTCTGTTTGAAGCCTCGTATGGCAGGAAGTGTAGGACACCGTTAAATTGGATTGATTTAGGAGAAAGAAGGTATTATGGAATTGATTTTGTTAAAGAGCTGAGAAAAGGGTCCGTATTATCCAACAAAACATGAAAGCTAAGCAGTCACACTAGAAAAGTTACGCGGATAAGAGAAGTAGGCTGCTTGAGTTTGAAGTTGGTTACTATGTCTTTCTGAAGGTTACACCTGAAGAAAAAATGGTTTGGAATCAAGAAAAAGCTTGCTGCTAGGTTTGTGGGACCATATAAAATAGTAGAAAAGAAGGGTCCAGTGGCTTATAAGTATAGCTACCAGAAGCGATGAGTTCGATCTTTCCAGTCTTTCACATGTCACAATTGAAGAAGTGTTTGTGTGTTCCAGAAGAAATGATAGAACCTCAGGGCATTGAAATTAAATCAGACTTGGAATATCCTGAGCAACCGGTTTGAGTTTTGGACACTAAGGATCAAGTCACTCGGAATAAAGTGGTGAGAACATATAAGATACAATGGAGTCATCATGATGACGGTGACGCGACATGGGAAACAGGAGACTATCTACAAAATGCCTATAAAGATTTTTATAACAAATGGTTCGTAACTCAAATCTCGGGACGAGATTCTTATAAGGGGGGAGGGCTATAACACCAAAGTGTTAGGCTTGCATTAGCATTTGCAAAATCATGTGCATAAGCATAATCATGCATTGGTAAGCATCACATGAAATATAGAGTTGAAACATGTTAACGAAACATACATGTTGTAGTGTGTTGTTTCAGTAGATTTAGAATTATGTTGATGCTTGTTAGGACTTGTATGTGCTTGTTTGAGTAAATGAACAACTTAGAAATGTTTAGCAAACAATTTGGAGCAAGGGTTGTCTTCAAAATTTTCTCAAATTTTTCTTTTAAAAATAATCAAGAAAACTAGAGTTTTGATTTAAAATCAACTTTAAATCCTTAGTTCAAAATCTATTGGGATTTTGACTTTATTTCTTTTGGCAAAGTTGAAGATCACAAATTTTAAAGCAACTTTTGTTTTGAGTCATCTTGTGAAAATGCTTTTTGATTGCTCAAAATAGTGAGATTGGGGCTGTTTGTTTGAAAACAAAAAGAAAATGATTTTTGCTTTCCTTAGTGGGTCGCGCCCCTCCTTTCTCGGCCCACGGCCGAAGCCGGCCTGGCCTGCCGCGCATGCCTCGATCACGCTCGCCCGACCAGGAGCAGGGGACAGCAGCCGCATGGCCGCCGCTCGCCCGTCGACGGTGTACGGGTGGCATCCGGTGGGCCCCACGCGCGCGCCTGCCTTCAAACCGGCCGTAGCGCCACTCTGTAAGGTCCAAATGGCTAGAGGGGGGGTGAATAGCCTATTAAAATTCTACAAGCTTCACTAAACAATCACGTTAGTATAAAAGATGGCTAAGCTAATTCTAGCACTAGCTCAACTACACTATGCAAGCCACCTATACAATTCTAGTGAAGCAAGGCTATGATCTCTAATACACACCAACAAGGCTAAGTCACTAAGCTATTTACTCCTATGTGATAAAAGCTACACTAATCAAACTACACTAGAACTAGTACAAGAAAGTAAAGAGCAAGTGACTTGATTCTTATACCAACGATGTAGAGAAGTAATGCACTCGAAGAATCAATCACAATGATCAACCACAAGAGAGATCCTCGGCAAAGGGATGACACAAGAATTTTTACCGAGGTTCACTTGCTTCCCGGCAAGCTACTCCTCGTTGTGGCGATGCACCCACTTGTCGGTTCACGAGCTAATCGACTATCAAGAGTCGAGCCCTCGGCAGGCGCCGCACAACCGCACACAAGATGGGGATCCTCCAAGCCACGAGCTCCACTAGAGTATCCAATTTGCGAACTCCCGCGGGGAAGGATCATGAACCCCTTACAACACTTGGTGAGGGCTCCAACAATCTCCAATTGCGAGCTCAATCACCTCCGCTGCTCCAAGTCGTCTACCGTGTCGGGAAACACGGAAGAGTAACAAGAAATCCGTAGCAACTCGAAGATCAAGTGCCTCTAGAATGCAACTCTCAAGCAATACACTTGAATCTCACTCAATCTCACTCAAGATGTGCAACTATGCAAAGAGATGAGTGGAGGGGTTGTTCTCTAGCTCAAAGGATGTCTCTAGGTCTCAAAATGTGCAAGCATTTCCCTCAAACCCTGGACATCCTCTATTTATAGCGAAGGGGTACGCAGCTAGCCGTTACCGCATGACACAGTTCAAAACGAGCTGACCGGACGCTCCGGTCACTACAGGACAAGCGTGAACAGTGCGCATCAGAACTAGCCGTTGCCGTGACCGGACGCACTCAACCGTTTGATCGGACGCGACAGTGCCAGCGTCCGGTCGCGTTCCAGTAAGCTCCCGTCGATACCGGACGCGTCCGATCACACGTGACCGGACGCGCCGCGCGTCCGATCGGCACTCCGCTACTCTCTGCCCTTCTGGAAGCCTGACCGGACACTCCGGTTCCGTGAGGGACCGGACGCGTCGGTCGCACCCTCTTCTTCTGCGTACAAGTGAACTGACCGGACGCGCTGGTCAGGCCAGACCAGCGTCCGGTTAGAAACCCTAGCTAGCAGCACCGAGTTGAACTGACCGGACGCATCCGGTCAAACCGAGACCGCGTCCGGTGCAGCGTCCGGTCACCACAGTGACCTCCGTTCGCCTCCGAATCTTTTCCGACTTTCGGCGCAATAGAAAATAGGCATTTCATCTCCTCGAAAACGTCTGAATCCTGCCTCGCAAGCTCGGCAGTAGGGAGAGCGAACCCCAAACCCCTTACTACCGCTTAAACACCACCGCCTTCGCAAATGTGCCAACACCATCATGTGAAAAACACCATCATGTGCATGTGTGTTAGCATTTCACAAACATTTTCAAGGCGTTATGTTAGCTCTCTACTAGATCCTAATGCATATGCTCAAGACATTGATCTAGTGGCACTTGATTCCCGAGCTAACCGTGATTGCCCCTCTTGATAGTCGGCTATGTATCCTAAACCCGGTCAATCACTTCTCTATTCATCTTAGACCGGCAAAAGGAAAACCCTATGATTATATCTTTGCCTTGCGCTCTTAGATCCTTCTCTTCCACTTGATCATCATGTCCATCATATTATATGCATCTCCACCATGATCGTCATTTCATGTCCATGCCCCATTTTGTGATCTTGCGGCCACCACTCCTTGCCACGTACACCTTCATCACATGTGTTGCTTTTGCCTAACTCAAAACACTTAACACATGGCATTAGCAACTTGGTGTCATTAATTACCAAAACCAAACTTAGGCTTTCAATCTCCCCCTTTTTGGTAATTGATGACAACCATCACAAAGATATGGAATGAAATCAATTTTCAATTTCGATAGTATTAGCTCCCCCTACATATGTGCTTCCATGAGTTTGGTTCAGTTTTGCACATATGTATGGATTTGAATTTTGGGAGAGTTACTACTATCAAATTGATGCTAAGATATATAGAATGGACCTTTGAAGCGTGATACCAATCGGAGTTGCCTTTATATACCATCCTTAGCATCGATGTAGCTAGACACCACTTGTAATACATCACTTGTAAAGATCACAAACACTAAAATACCCCGTGAGATCAACATTATAAGCAAAGGTGTCTAGATACCACTTGTAAAGCTACTCTTAATAAAACATCATTCAAGTTTTAATTCTAGCAATCACCATACAAACATGAATATGAATTTAAGCTTTGCAATGCAGCAATTCATCATGTTAATACACATACAAATGCAACAAACAATTCATGAGCTTGCTCCCCCTACTTGTGTGCTCAATTTTAATTGATCCCTTTCCAATGTTATTCTCTCCCCTTTTGCAACTTAACTTTTTATCTTTGTGACTTTTCTATCTTTGACTTTTTATCTTTGTGACTTTTCTCTCCCCCTTTGTCAACAATCACCAAAAAGGTGCCAATTTTAGTGAGAGTTAAGTCAATCAATATGAGGGAGTCCCAAGGACAAGCTTCTTCACACCTTATAAAGTATAAGGGTTATCTTGACCATGTTGAATTACACATCATGAGCTCATTTTCTAGATTCAACACTAGGTTTGCAAGCCCACAAACATGTCATATGCTACCACTAGATCAATCAAACATAGAAGCAATAGTGGTACCATATATACATCAAAATCATTTGATTTTCATGAATGAGCCTATTTGACATGCAAATATGTCTATATGTTCTAAACATGTCATTAGCAAAGTATGGATGATATGCCAAACAACTTTACCTTGCTATGTCGGAGGGGAGGCATGTCATATAAGAGTGTGGGGGTGCACTCATTTCAAGTTGGAGAAGTCAAGTATGTTCAATTCATTCTTCAACTTGTAAAATCTCTTCTCATCAAGTGTCTTTGTGAAGATGTCGGCTAATTGATCTTCGGTGCCAATGCTTTTAATGCTAATATCACCCTTTTGTTGATGGTCTCTTATGAAGTGATGCCTTATGTCAATGTGCTTTGTTCTTGAATGTTGAACCGGATTTTGTGTCATCTTGATAGCACTCTCATTATCACAAAACAAAGGCACATTCTTGAATTTGATTCCAAAGTCATTCAAGGTAGCTTTCATTCAAAGCAATTGTGCACAACAACTACCGGCACTAATATATTCGGCCTCGGCGGTAGATAGTGCAACACTATTTTGTTTCATTGATGACCATGAAACAAGAGACCTTCCAAGCAATTGACAAGTGCCACTTGTGCTCATTCTATCAATCTTGCATCCACCATAGTCGGAGTCCGAATATCCAATCAACTCAAAATTAGACCCCCTTTGGAAACCATAATCCAACATCATGAGTGCCCTTAAGATATCTCAATATTCTCTTGGTTGCTTTCAAGTGACTTTCTCTAGGTGAAGCTTGATATCTTGCACACTTGCACACACTAAACATCACATCTGGCCTAGAAGCGGTGACATATAGCAAACTTCCAATCATAGACCGGTATTGCTTTTGATCTACCATGTTGCCACTAGCATCAACACCCAATTGATCATTTGTGCCCATTGGTGTACTCATGGGCTTAGCATCTTGCAATCCAAACTTCTTGATCATGTCCTTGATGTACTTCCCTTGACTTACAAAAGTGCCATTCTTCATTTGCTTGATTTGAAGTCCAAGAAAGTAACTAAGCTCTCCAATCATAGACATTTCAAACTCTTTTGCCATCATCTTTCCAAACTCTTCACAAAAATCTTGATTTGTTGATCCAAAAATAATATCATCCACATAGATTTGCAACACAAACAAGTCATTTCTAATTTTCTTGGTGAAGAGAGTGGTGTCAACCTTTCCCATCTTGAACCCTTTAGAGAGAAGAAAGTCCCTCAATCTCTCATACCATGCTCTAGGTGCTTGCTTCAAACCATACAATGCCTTCTTGAGCTTGTAAACATGGTTGGGCTTCTTGTCATCTTCAAAACCGGGAGGTTGCTCAACATAAACTTCTTCATTGATGTAACCATTGAGAAATGCACTCTTGACATCCATTTGATAGAGCTTGATGTTGTGTGCACAAGCATATGCTAATAAGATTCTAATTGCCTCCAATCTTGCAACCGGTGCATATATTTCTCCAAAGTCAAGACCTTCAACTTGAGTATATCCTTGTGCTACCAATCTTGCTTTATTTCTCACAACCATGCCATCTTGATTTTGCTTGTTTCTAAAGACCCACTTAGTACCAATCACATTGTAGTTCTTTGGCCTCTCAACTAGTTCCCAAACTTGATTTCTAGTGAAGTTGTTTAGCTCTTCATGCATGGCATTTACCCAATCGGAATCTTTCAATGCATCTTCTATCTTCTTTGGTTCTTCAAGTGACACAAATGAGTAGTGCTCACAAAAAGATGCTAGCCTTAATCTAGTTTGAACACCACTTTGAATTCCACCAATGATTTGGTCCAATGGATGATCTCTTGCAATACTAGTAGGTTGAAGTATTGGGAGTTGATTGCTTCCACTTGTTTGACCTTGAACTTGAGCTTCATCATGAGTACCACTAGAGCTTGCTTGATTTGTATCAATTTGCACACTTTGGTTGATCACATGAATATCATCATCATCAATTTGCCTTGGCCTTATGTCACCAATGTCCATGTTCTTCATTGCATTTGACAATTGATCTCCTCTCACATCATCAAGGTTTTGAGCTTCATTTTCAGACCCTTGGGTTTCATCAAACTCAACATCATGAACTTCTTCCAAGGTGCCACTAGAGAGATTCCAAACTCTATATGCCTTGCTTGTGGTAGAATAACCAAGTAAGAATCCTTCATCACATTTCTTTTCAAACTTGCTCAATCTAGTGCCTTTCTTGAGAATATAGCATTTGCAACCAAACACTCTAAAGTATGCAATGTTGGGCTTTCTTCCATTCAATAGCTCATATGGTGTCTTCCCAAGCTTCCCATGGCAATAAAGACGGTTGCTACAATAGCAGGCCGTGTTGATGGCTTCACTCCAAAATGAATGACTCACATTGTATTCACTGAGCATTGATCTAGCCATGTCAATCAAAGTTCTATTTTTCCTTTCAACTACACCATTGGATTGAGGAGTGTATGTTGGAGAGAATTGATGTCCAATACCAAGATCATCACACAAATCTTCAATTCTTGTGTTCTTGAACTCACTACCATTGTCACTTCTAATGTTCTTGATAGTTGTCTCAAACTCATTTTACACTCTCTTGATAAAAGACTTGAATAGATCATAAACATCACTTTTGTCATAGAGAAAGAACACCCAAGTGTATCTAGTGTAGTCATCAACAATCACAAAACCATACTTGTTGCCACCAATGCTAGTGTATGTTGTTGGCCCAAACAAGTCCATGTGCAATAGCTCAAATGCCTTTGATGTGCTCATTTCACTCTTACTAGGATGTGTATTTCCAACTTGTTTGCCGGCTTGACAAGCACTACAAGGTTTATCCTTCTCAAAGGTGACATCCTTCAAGCCTCTAACTAAGTCATGCCTCAAAAGTTTGTTCAATTGTTTCATTCCAACATGACCAAGCCTTCTATGCCATAACCAACCCATACTAGATTTGCTAAGCAAGCATGATGTCAATTGTGTCTCACTGTCATTGAAGTCAACCAAGTACAAGCTACCATGTGTAAATCCTTTGAATATTAAATTTGATCCGTCAACACCTATGACTTCAACATCATCACTACCAAATATGCACTTGAAGCCAAGATCACAAAGTTGTGCCACTGACAAAAGATTGAAATCCAAGCTTTCAACTAGCAACACATTTGATATGCTCATGTCATTTGAGATAGCAATTTTACCAAGCCCCTTGACCTTGCCTTTCTTGTTGTTGCCAAAAGTGATAGCATCAAAATCACCATTTTGACTTGTATCAATTGATTTGAACATACATGAATCCCCGGTCATATGTTGAGTGCACCCACTATCAAGCACCCAATGCCTTCCTCCGGCTTTGTAATTGACCTACAAGACAAGATCAATTCTTTTTAGGTACCCAAACTTGTTTGGGTCCTCCAAGGTTAGTGACCAAGCTCTTTGGTACCCAAATGGCTTTCTTCTTTGAGCCCATCCATGGTGCACCAATGAACTTAGCATGAACACCATTTGTACCCTTGGTAAGTATATAGAAAGAATCAAACTTAATTGAGGATACATTAGCATTGGATTTCTTGTTCATGCAATGTTGCTCTATGTGACCAACTTGCTTGCAACTTTTGCAATAGCTACCATTGTTCTTCACAAAACGAGTCTTGTGAGGAGCAAAAGCGGCCTGCCTTTCTTGGGGTTATAGCCCAATCCCTCTTTATAGAGAGACGCCCTTTGGCTACCCAAGCACATAAGCAAGCGATCCTCGCCACCATAAGCCTTAGCTAATGTGTGATTGATCTCTTTTACCCCCTTCTTGAGATTTTCATTCTCAACTATAAGTGTGGAGTCACAAGTGAAACCATCACTACTAGATGAGGATGATGTAGATGAGCTACATGAAGGGTTAGTGGGAGCAACAACAATAGGCTTATGACAAGATTCATCAATTATATCACAAGATATGCCTATGTTGCAAGTTTTAGTTTTCTCAACATTAGTTGGCATGTTTTCACACTTTTCAACTAGAGAGGAATGAGCTTCTTCAAGCTTAGTGTGAGACTTTTGAAGCTTCTTATGGTCTACCTTTAGACTCTCATAAGATGCTCTAAGCTCATCAAGTTCTTACATAAGGTTTTTCTTTTCCTTAAGCAAGCCCTTGCACTCCTTTCTAGATTCTTTAAAATGTTAAGTGCAATCTTCTAGCATAGTGATTAGTTCATCTTTAGTGAATTCTTCTTCATCACTATCACTATCACTAGCATTATCATGATCACTCTCATCGTCGGATGATACCTTAGCGGCCTTAGCCATGAAGCACGATGGAGTGTCGAAGATGGAGACCTTCTCTTGGACAGCAATGCTAGCATGTCCCTTCTTCTTGCTCTTGTTGTCATTCTCATCATCACTTGAGGAATCATCACTATCCCATGTAGCAACATGAGAATCATTCTTCTTCCTATGAGAGCTCTCCTTCTTTTCTTGCTTCTTCTTTTGCTTCTTCCTCTCTTTCTTGATATTCATCATCACTATCATAAGGACACTTTGTAATGAGATGGTCCTTGCTATGGCATCTAAAACATCTCATGGTATGCTCATTCTTCTTGGATGAGTTCTTCCTCCTTGCACGATAGCCCTTCTTCTTCATGAATTTGCCAAATTACTTGACAAAGAGAGCCATCTTCTCATCAATGTCATCACTATCACAAGAGCTTGAGTCTTCATCACTTGATGATTCAATCTTGGATTTGCCCTTGGATGTGGTGGCTTTGAATGCCACACTCTTCTTCTTTTCATCATCTTTCTTCTCATTTTCCTTCTTCTTCTTCTTGACCAACTCATCCTTCTCATCATCTTCTCTATATGAATCATCGGTCATTACCTCTTGAAATATTTGTTGAGGAGTTGAATCCTTCAATGTAGTCCTTACTAGCACGGTGATCAATGTATCAAACCTCTTGGGCAAGCTTCTCAAGAACTTCATAGAGAATTGGCTGTCCTTGACTTCCTCACCAAGTGCCTTGAGCTCATTGACAATGACTTGCAATCTATGAAACATCTCCGGTACACTCTCATCATCTTGCATCTTGAAGCTTGAAAATTTTTCTTGCAAGATATATGCTTTAGCGGTCTTTGTGCCTTCGGTGCCCTCAAATGTTTCTTCTAGCTTGGCCCAAGCATCATGAGCAATCTCAATGTTCTTCACTTGCTCAAAGGTCTTGTCATCTAGTGCCTCATGAAGAGCACTAATAGCAATGTCATTGCATTGAAGCTTCTTCTCCTCCACCGGTGTAGGTGCTTCCGGATTGGCAACCTCAAATTTTGTTTCGGTCATCTTAACCTTCCAATATGCATAATTTGTCCCATCAAAGTGAGGTGCCTTCTTGGTGTTGTTGATGTGCAAGCTTAATTGAGCCATTTCTTTTTCACCGTAGGTTGTTAAGCCTCAAATAAATGGTGCCTCGGCTCCGATACCACTTGTAAGGTCCAAATGCCTAGAGGGGGGTGAATAGCCTATTAAAATTCTACAAGCTTCACTAAACAATCACGTTAGTATAAAAGATGGCTAAGCTAATTCTAGCACTAGCTCAACTATACTATGCAAGCCACCTATACAATTCTAGTGAAGCAAGGCTATGATCTCTAATACACACCAACAAGGCTAAGTCACTAAGCTATTTACTCCTATGTGATAAAAGCTACACTAAGCAAACTACACTAGAACTAGTACAAGAAAGTAAAGAGCAAGTGACTTGATTCTTATACCAATGATGTAGAGAAGTAATGCACTCGAAGAATCAATCACAATGATCAACCACAAGAGAGATCCTCGGCAAAGGGATGACACAAGAATTTTTACCGAGGTTCACTTGCTTCCCGGCAAGCTACTCCTCGTTGTGGCGATGCACCCACTTGTCGGTTCGCGAGCTAATCGACTATCAAGAGTCGAGCCCTCGGTGGGCGCCGCACAACCGCACACAAGATGGGGATCCTCCAAGCCACGAGCTCCACTAGAGTATCCAATTTGCGAACTCCCGCGGGGAAGGATCAAGAACCCCTTACAACAATTGGTGAGGGCTCCAACAATCTCCAATTGCGAGCTCAATCACCTCCGCTGCTCCAAGCCGTCTACCGTGTCAGGAAACACGGAAGAGTAACAAGAAATCCGCAGCAACTCGAAGATCAAGTGCCTCTAGAATGCAACTCTCAAGCAATACACTTGAATCTCACTCAATCTCAGTCAAGATGTGCAACTATGCAAAGAGATGAGTGGAGGGGTTGTTCTCTAGCTCAAAGGATGTCTCTAGGTCTCAAAATGTGCAACCGTTTCCCTCAAACCCTGGACATCCTCTATTTATAGCGAAGGGGTACGCAGCTAGCCGTTACCGCATGACACAGTTCAAAACGAGCTGAGCGGACACTCCGGTCAGGGTGACCGGACGCGTCCGGTCACTACAGGACAAGCGTGAACAGTGCGCGTCAGAACTAGCCGTTGCCGTGACCGGACGCACTCAACCGTTTGACCGGACGCGACAGTGCCAGCGTCCGGTCGCGTTCCAGTAAGCTCCCGTCGATACTGGACGCGTCCGATCACATGTGACCCGACGCGCCGCGCGTTCGATCGGCACTCCGCTACTCTCTGCCCTTCTAGAAGCCTGACCGGACGCTCCGGTTCCGTGAGGGACCGGACGCGCCGGTCGCACCCTCTTCTTCTGCGCACAAGTGAACTGACCAGACGCGCTGGTCAGGCCAGACCAGCGTCCGGTTAGAAACCCTAGCTAGCAGCACCGAGTTGAACTGACCGGACGCATCTGGTCAAACCGAGACCGCGTCCGGTGCAGCGTCCGGTCACCACAGTGACCTCCGTTCGCCTCCGAATCTTTTCCGACTTCTGGCGTAATAGAAAATAGGCATTTCATCTCCTCGAAAACGCCTGAATCCTGCCTCGCAAGCTCGGTGGGAGGGAGAGTGAACCCCAAACCCCTTACTACCGCTTAAACACCATCGCCTTCGCAAATGTGCCAACACCATCATGTGAAAAACACCATCATGTGCATGTGTGTTAGCATTTCACAAACATTTTCCAGGCGTTATGTTAGCTCTCTACTAGATCCTAATGCATATGCTCAAGACATTGATCTAGTGGCACTTGATTCCTGAGCTAACCGTGATTGCCCCTCTTGATAGTCGGCTATGTATCCTAAACCCGGTCAATCACTTCTCTATTCATCTTAGACCGGCAAAAGGAAAACCCTATGATTATACCTTTGCCTTGCGCTCTTAGATCCTTCTCTTCCACTTGCTCATCATGTCCATCATATTATATGCATCTCCACCATGATCGTCATTTCATGTCCATGCCCCATTTTGTGATCTTGCGGCCACCACTCCTTGCCACGTACACCTTCATCACATGTGTTGCTTATGCCTAACTCAAAACACTTAACACATGGCATTAGCAACTTGGTGTCATTAATTACCAAAACCAAACTTGGGCTTTCACACTCCCTCTCCATTCACTCTCTCTCATTTCAAAAAGCCTCAAGCAGCTCCTTCTGCTCGCCACCGCGCGCTGCAACCCCACCGGTGGAATATGCCGCCGGTGGTCCACCTCCGCCCGAGCACTCGCATGGCCCACGTCGCCTCTCGCTGCTCTCGCCTTAGCAACCGCTCGTGCCAACAATTTTGCCAGGGTATGGACCATGCGTGTTTCTTCTCCACCACCGATGCCATGGCCGCCGTGCTCGGCCACCGTGGTCAGAGCCCCTTCGCTCCTTCTCTTTCTTCTCCTTCGCAGGCTATGCGTCCGCCTCCACTTCGCGGAGCTCGCGCGCGCCTTTTTAGGCTCCACCATGGCTTGCTCGGGCCAGCCACCGTGCGCCAGCTCCATCACACCACCATGCATGCCGGCGAACTCAATGCCGAGCTCGTCTGGCCGTGTGTTAGGCACCACCGGCTTCGCCACGTCACGGGGAGTCGGGTGGTGGTGACCCCGTCACCAGGGAGCTCACCGCTGGCGAGCACGCCACCGTGCCCTCCCTGTGTGTGTGACAGGTGGGCCCGAGGACCCCACTATCAGCCACTCTGGTGTAGAGCTGGGGAAAACACGCGGGGTGCACCTAGCGTTTTGACGGCCAGTTTTGAGAAGGGGATTTAAGAAATGTTTTCCAAAAAATGTTTAAATGCTTCAAAAATTCATATCTTGGTCTAAATAGCTCCAAATTTGATAAGACCAATTTTGTTAAACTTCTTGTGACTAGATCTAGCTGATAAAAATGTTGCATGTCATTTTTGTGGTACTTTTCTGTATAGCTTTATTTAATTGTTATAAATGTTGTTATCTTTGGAAATGTGTAATAAATCATATATGTCTCAGAAAAATATGGTTCCAATTTTGTTACTCTACTCATGTGTTGTAATTTCTATGAAAAATATATGACATGCATGTTCTATGGAAAAATATGGCCAAGCAATTTAGGTGTATTTATTTGCTATTTCTTATAAAATTGTTAGAGCCAAAAATATGAATAATACATGTAGGTGAAAATTTTTATATAGTGATTATATACTAAGTAGATCATGGGACAAATACTAAATCTATTGTTTGATACTTTTCATAGTACAAAGTATTTTCATGTGTATTTATGCCATGCTTTTTGCCATTTTTGTATAGGTTGTTATACTTATCCAAATGTAATGAAAATTTTATGGTAGGCTACTTACTGTATGAGGAGGCAACTGTAATTTTCTCATAATTTTCTGAACACCAGAACTATATGTTTCTGTTGTAGATTTAGTTTAAATTGAAATAAAATAATCTTCCTTATGCATGACTAGTTTAATTTGTTAGCTTTGGTGTATCTTTGAAGCATCTTGACTTGCTGGTATGAATTGGCATGTTAGGGTAGTCTTTGTGATTTTAGTATAGTAGTACCTGGGTTGTGGCTATATGGTAGCTAGCTATGCATGATGGTAGTTAGTAGTAGAAGAGAATGCAGTAGACGACATGTGCTTGTGGCACATGTTCTTACAAGATGTTGACTACCTGGCAGAAGAGTTTTATACCAACTCCATCAAATAAAGTTAAACATGTTCATCTACATTGCATATAATCATGAGCATCATATGCCATCTCATCTCATGCACCAATTGCATAATTACTTATACAAATGCATCATACAGGATTGCAAGAGGAAGTGCAAGTAGCAGTACAAGAGGAGCAGGCCAGTCTGACCCATAGGAAATCTAGGCATAGGAGGTGCCCGAGTCCAAGGAGCAAGGAGAGGATCTACCCGAATGCGTGGACTATCAACCTAGTTCCTTCGAAAGAGGCAAGCCCGGAGCATTATAAGTCTCCTACTTTATAAAAGCAATTAATTATATAAGTTCTATATATATATTATTGCATTAAGTTGTAGGAGTTGAGTGAAACCATTGATGCATTTATTATATCCTTGCTACCTTGTTATATATGTATACCCTAATAAGTCTAGGACCGCGTTAAATGCTTAGCCCTACTTAGACTGGTAGCAGTCGGTGATTTCCTATCACCGGCAACTAGAGGTGGTTACCGAAATACTTTAGCTATGGAATAGATGGTATCCTGGAGATAACCAAGTGTTAATGGATAATTGGAGACCGGGCGGGATGAATGTTGTGCAACTAGACAGGGTTCTGGGGTGCTTGTAGTTTCCGCTTGTGTCGGTTAAGGACCGATCGTTGCTCGTCCCTCTTGTCATGTTGAACACATACTTCACATTTAGCTAGCCGAATAAAGTACCTTTCGACCGCGAAGCTAGTGGCACTATTTAGGGTGGGATCTACATGGGTGCGTGTATTGGTGCTGATGGGGGTACGATAGGGGCACGAAGAGTGAGCCCAAGGGCAGGCGTGGCCTAATTCTTGGCAGTCGAGCAGCCCCTGGGTATTGTGGCTCTAGATTGTCCCGCGACGTTTACCAGAATAGTGTCATTGGTGACCTATAGCTCACTTGATCGGTGAGTGTGGTTTATGTGAGGAATAAATCACCAGCTGGTTAGGAATTGATTTGAATCACCATCGCTTTTGGATAGTGAGCACTTGACTCGAGCTACTGCATCGTAGTATGATGATGGAACACAGATGGTTATATGGATGATGATAGAAATGCTAAACCTAAGATGGTAACTTGATGTGAATGGTTAATCAAGTGATTGATATATCATATGTGCTTACCTAGATTGACATGTTATAATAAAGATGATGCTAATACTTAAAATGGTTTATTTAAGATAAATTATGCTTTTCGCAAATGAGTCAGCTAGCCCACTAAAAGAAAGCCTTGCATACACTTTGGTGTCATTTTATTTCCGTTTAAGGTAGGTAAGTCTAGCTGAGTACATTCTCATACTTAGGGCTTTGTTCCCATTGTTGTTGCAGATGGCTAGATGTACTATGGATATTGCATCAACTGTCTGTATCCCGCAATGGGCGATAATTAGGACCAAGGGCATGGTTGCTCCGTACGTCTTATCCGATGCTTTTGTTGGACATAACTACTATCTGGCACTATAATTCGAACTAAGTGTGTGTGTGAAGTCTCAAAACTATTTGCTTTCGCTACTTTATTATGAACATATTTTGTAATAACTTTATGTTCCAAACTCCGATGTATTCAAAATGATGTTGCGAACTTTATGTAATATGTGACTGTGGCTGCTAAACTTGTACAATCTTGGTTTGTATGTTGGTTTATTTGAAATCCTTCGTGATTTCACAGACTACCGGGTTATACGGGCTTAAGTTTACTAAATTATCTGCTCTGGCGGAAATTTTCTTACTTAATTTTGTATAATTGGTCAGTTCTATTACACCGCGACGCGCCCTCTGTTGTTGCATGGTGGCTGGTGGACCAACACACCCTTGCCATGCTGTCCCAAAGGCGCACGCTAGCTGGCATCGAGCCCGTGTCGCCGGGACGTTGAGCTCTCCGCCTGTTGCACCGCCGCGCGCTTGAGTAGCGTGCGAATCTCATGTTGGGCCCGGCGATCTTTGGGCGTCGTAGGCTCCAGGAGCCCTTGGAGCAGGGCCATGGCGGTGGTTATGTTCTGGCTTGCCTGGGCGAAATGCGGGAGGCCGTCATCATCTTCGACGATCCTCCGGTTCACGTCACGGGCCGTGGAGTGTGTGTGCCCACCGTCCGTGCGACGAGCGATTTCACGCTCATGCTCCGTGCGCTCCTACTTTAGTTGCAGTCACGCGTCCTCAAGCTCCCTCAGCCACGCGCTCAGTTGATCCATCCATGCGTGAGGCGGGACCCTTGCGTCGTCCTCCCCCTCGCCCTCATCATCGGGGTGAGCCGGGGGAGTGACGTTCTCATCGTGGACACTATCGACGTGTCCCTCGAGGGTGTCCTCGCGCTCGACCTCCACCATGAAACATTCGTGCGAGGGGTGATGGCTTTCCCCGCTGGAGTTAGAGTTAGAGATAGAGTCTGAATCTCCTGCGAGGAGACCGGGGAAGGATTTCACGATGTAATCCACCATCCCAATGAACTCATCATCTGTGGGAGGCGAATGCATGCGCTGTGCCAGGAGGTGATCGACTATTCCCGTAGCTTTGCGCAAACCAACCGGAAATGCCATCGGGGCATTCCGGGTGAGGTATGCTGGGGAGAGCAATTCTCCTCCGGCAAGCTATGTCATCACATTGGCGAACAAAAAAGAGAGGTGACGTAAATCCTCTGGGGACGGCTGAGGTCCCAGGAAGACAGCGAATTGGTGTTCTAGTTGCTCATAATCGTAGTCAAGGTGTTGGTCACTCCCGGGGGTGTGAACCTCTAGGACATGCTGCTACAGCTCCTTAAGGGCCTCGATCACTGCATCGAGGCTGGTGGAGCGTGAAGGCTGGATGGGGGTGGGAGCCCACGCCAGCTCTCACTCCGTGGTAACGAAGAAGTCTAGACTCCTAAAATGCATGTGCGCGCTCGGGGCCCAGCTCACGCCTTGGCTAGCCATCCATGGCCTGATGTGGATGACAAAACACGCAAAAGGCCCCTACCTGGTGCGCCAACTGTTGGTGTGTTGAACCACCGACTAGTAAATTTGTATTTACACGTTTGGCCCGGATGGTGTGCTTGGAGGACACAAGGGATTATACTAGTTCGGGCTGAATGTCCCTACATCCAGTGAGGTGCCACTCATGTTTCTGGCACTAAGTTTGTAGTGGGGGTTACAAACGGGCGAGAGAGGGAAAGGATCCCAAGTCTCTGAGGTGTGGAGTTGAATGGAGTTGAGTCTCAGTGTGCTACTCACGTCTGAGTTGTTTTGGTTGCCCTTTGAGCCTTGCCCCCTGTGGGGCGCCCTGCCTCCCCTTTTATAGATCAAGGGGAAGGTGCGGGTTATAAGAGAGAGAACAAGGAGGAAAAAGGGCTTCCAGGGTCATGTCGTCCTTCACCTCCTTGCATGGGTCCCGCTAGTCCTGTAGGAGAGGACAGGGATGGCTCCACATCATGATGCAGATGACGATGGGGATGGCTCCACATCATGGCCCTAATTGCCACTGGCACCACACGTGGGCGTTGTCAGCCGGTCGTGGCACTCCGTCTCGTCTCGACGCGTGGCGTGGTCAACAGGCTCCCTTGACGGGGGGCCGTACGGGGACTAGGCAGCACAGTACTAACCTGTTCGATGCCACCGGTGATGTAGACCTCTAGTCATGGCCCATCATGGCCATGGGTCATGTCGAGGCATGCTCTCTCCTTGCCTGGTGTCAGAAGTTTGACCCTAAGCTCGTGCCCTCATGTTTGTAGCTATTGGGTACAGTGCGGGCCCCTGTGAGGCCTGTGCTCCTGCCCAAGACCGAATCCACGCCCCCGGGGTCAAGCGAGGCGAAGCCTGTGCCCTCGGGGTTGGGCGAGATGGAGCCCATGCCTCGAGGTTAGGAGAGGTAGGATCCATGCCTTTGGGGTCGGATGAAGCCGTAGTCACGCCCTTAATTGTCCGGGTGAATTAACGTTGATGACCATTAGCTCCCTTTCTCCGAATACCCTGATATTGGTACTCGACACTTACTTTCCGTTTGAAGTGGAATGTGCTTTATCCCTATTTTTAGCCTGGGGGCTGACCCATGGGGCTGAAATGTGCGTGATCCATCGGGGCGGCAGAGCGGCAAGGGATGGTGGCAGGTCCGGTTCGATGCGAGAAGGAAGCGAGAGGTCGTTGCGAGCCCTCTTTCTCTTTGCACCCTTGGTCGTGAATGAATGGGTTTCCTGTTTCTTCTCAAGCTCACGTGCAATCGCCCGGCCTTGCCTAGGAACTGGTCCAATGGGTCGGCCGGGGCAGCCTAAATGAGAGGCTAAAACACAGGTCATCGACTTCGCCATGGCCTTGGGAGCGGTTGCGAGGCGCTCGGGAAAGGGTCGCTGTGATAGTGACAAGCAGTGCTACACCATGGAGCGAGTGGATGCACCTTTGCGTGTGGCCCCTATGAGTGGATCATGTATGGCTGCTTGCATGGGTCGGATCGGGTCACTTCAGAATTTTGGGTAGCTTTGAGGTGAGGCGTGCAGGCGCACTTTCCCATGGCTCGTTCCATGGATCGATCATGCTATTTTGGGGTTAAGGGTGAGCCTGCTCATGCATGTGGATGTGTTTGGGTAGAGCGGCCAAAATCAGGGATAAAGTCATTGACCGATGTACCGGGAGCCATTGATTAGCGAGTTGACATGGCTCGGGCAGAGTTATTGTTCGGGGCATAGCGAGCCCCTGAGCGCCTGCTTGTGTCAAAGTTGTTGTAGTCCTCGTGCCGCGAGCTGATGGAGATGCTTCTTCACCACTTGGGGTGGTCATAGCTGGCATGGGTTAGCCTCTCGAGCTGCCTTGGGCCTATCCTAATTAACTCGATGCCCTCGAGGAGCCTGTGTATTCATGAGGGTGACTTCTTTGTTCCTGACATGTAGTGGCTCTCGGCCGAGAGAGCTCGCGCGTTCTGGCGCTTGAGTATTCTTGGCGTGACAACATCGCTGCCACCGCGCCACCACTTCCGGGTGTGGTTTCCACTTTTGATGGAGGGCCATCGTGACCTGTTGCTGTGGGAGCTGGCTTTGAGTGCAACGTCGTTCGATTCGCTCATCGCGGCGCGCGTTGCGCTCGAAGAGCCTACTTCCTCCGATGCACGCGCATCCAAGCGACATCTGATAGTTTGTCGGGGGTGTGTCATGCAGCTTGTCCATTATATGTGGTTGAACCTAGGTTCTAGGTTTGGCCCTATGTGGCGTGGCGCCAGTTGGCCACCTGAACACCCGTGATGCCGCTGTGCGGCGGTGGCTGATTCTGCTGCTCATGCATGCCACGACTCATTGTGTCCTGCTGGCAGCTGAGGTGTTGTCCAAGGCGTGGTTCGACTGCCAGTCTAGTTTCTTCACGTAGTGAGTCTAGACTAGGCAGTAGCCGATGATGGGCGCTGACCCATTGGTTCGAGCAATCTCGCGATTCCCTAAAGTGTTGCGGCCATCATGGGCCATTCGTCGAGCTCGCTCGCCATGAGCCATGGACCTTAGGCTTCCTGGGTGGAAGTCTTGGCTGTGGCTAGTGACGAGAGAGGGCCCTGGGCCCCCTTCGTAGGTGGGCTCTGGGATGCAGCCCCTATGGGTAGTCCCGAGAGTGCACCCGCCATAGGCCACAGGACCTAGATTCCTAAGGTGGAGGTCTGGGCTATGGCCAAGGGCGGACGCGGGCATCGGCCCTTTTGTCTAGTTATCCACGTGGTTCCCCAGAAGAATGTGGCCGGTCGAGGCCATCCCTCGGGTGAGTTCATCGCAAGCCATGATCCTTTGGTTTCTTGGGCGGGAAACCTAGCCTCGGCATGCGACGAGCGAGGGTTCTGGCCCCTCTAGGAAGTTGAGCTCTGTGATGCAGCCCCTAAGGGCAGTTCTAGGAGTGTATCTGCTATGGGACATGGGTCTCGGACTTCCGGGGTGGAGGTCTGGACTGCGGCTGAAGGCGGGCCCAGGCGCTAGCCCGTAGGCGCTGATGAACACGTAGTTTTCATGGTGTATGTGACCGTCGTGGGTCATTCCACCAGCGAGTCCACCAGCGGTGCAAGGAGCCATGGCTTCCTTTCTCAATCAAACGAGAGTGCGCGACTGTCCCCTACTTGGCGTGCCAACTATCAGTATTTTGTTAACCAGACTAGTAAATGTTTATGATTGCCGCGCTGCTCTAGAAAGACGATGGTAGCATCCAATAGACACGAGGGTTTATACTGGTTCAGGCCGGAGCCCAACGTCCAGTCTCCAAGAAGATCGAGTGCATGTTCCTCGCTTTAATGCTCTAAAGTTCTTACAATAGGGGGTGCAAGAATGGTGAAAGAGGTGGTGGAACCTATGCTAGATGAGGGGTAGCCCGAAGAGAAGCTCCGAAAGCCCTACTGCTAAGGTGAATGGATGGAGTGGTAGAGGATGAAGAATTAGAATGTATCCCTAGACGGGAGCCCTGGCTACCCTTATATACAGTTTAGGGCCAGGGCTTGTTACAAAGAAGAGGTTCCCCTGACCGAGGGGTCGAGAGCCCGAGGGAGGTCCTAGCTAACTTGGCTTGCAAGCTACGCCATCTTCTAGTGTTCGTCAGGGCATGGCTTTCGTCATGGTCTTGTGGCTATGTTGCGGCAGGGGCTGATGTGGTGCTACTGTGCTAGTCGTGGCAGCACTGTTGCCATGGTGAAAGTTTGTCAACTATCCTATGCAACATGGCATCTATCGTGGTCTTCATCGTTCTCTCCTAGGTTCCCGAGGTGTTGTACCTGTAGCAGGCAACCGCCATGGGTCATCGTTCGCCTAGTCGTCTTGTGGGGCTGAGGGCACGACCCTGATTGTTGGGGTTGGGGCGCTCCGTCAGCCATGAAGGTCTCTTGGTCAAGACCCTCATCATGGATCCCATCCCAGAGTGGGTGGTACCATACGTGCGTCTCATCGGTCCGTATCTGGATGGTGGGTTTCGTACCCATTGCCACCACTGTGTGGTGTTGTCTTGTTGGTGCGGCGTGGCACGGGGATGGCATCTGACCAAACCGAGGCGACTGTTGTCACATTGGTCCTTGGGAGGTTAGTGCAACATGCCTGCTCATGTCAGAGCAAGCACACTGAGCTATGAGCTATGCTTGACCTCTCCCTGTCTCGCCCAGGGGTTGTGACGGGGGAGAGGTCGCGTCTTCCGTGTGGCTAAGGCAGGAGAAGGGGTCGTGGCTGACCCTAGCCTTGTCGTTGGCCTAGCGTGCTCATCCTAGCTGGGCCTCAGTTGTTCAGGCCATCGTTAATCCAAATCTATGGGCCGCATGGCCTGCAAACTAGTCGACGCGTTGAGACACCCCGAGGTTACAACCCTGACACATTTGTAGTGTCCGTTCGAAACAAGAATCAGTTATACATATATTGCTAGCGTCGGTTAATTCCTTCAACAAAATAGTGTTATAATTAGGATTTGTGTACTCGGATTTTAGTTAGAACTGATTCGATAGATGCATTTAATTTGTATGAACAGATGCTTGTTACGTACAACTATTGAAATGATTGTGTTGTAACACCTAATTTGTGCAACTAACAAAAATATGCTTTGTAGATGGGAATACATGAAAGGGCAATCTGCACTACATTAACCCCTTTCTATCACCAGATCTAGAGCAACATCCACAACTCATAAGGGAAGAAGGAGGAGAGGGAATGAGAAGGTGAACCAAGAATCGGTAATCATCTCCTCGGCGTCGTTTCTTCCCCAAAACTGGTTAGGCATGTCCTCATCTCTCCATTTTTCCCTAATTTGAGTGTCTCCCTTACGGTTCTTGATGGTGGATTTCATGATTTCTATAGAGTTCTTGAGGCAAGAGGTGTGATGGGATGATCGCCAAAGGGTGGAGGTGAAAGGAAGGAGGGGGGCCTAGGGGAAGCACTACTATAGAAAGTTCATCATCGCTGGTGTTGGTATTTGTTAACATAAACAGATAAATCTGTAAGTACATAGATACAATTGTAGCTTTCACCTAGGAGTATTCCAGGGTATCGTAATTATCCTTAGGGAAGCAATGATTAAAGAAGTTGATAATTAACCATCATGTATCTACTAACTAGTATATCGACTAAACTAATGTGGGGGTAAGTGATAAAAGACAGGAGTGTTGGATAAATGAGACACACAGGAGAACTCCATGGTAATAAGATAAAATAGTAGTTAAGCTAAGCTGGGAGGACAACGGGAGATTACAAGGTTTCTTTATACTTCTCTATTACTGTGGTTCTATTGTAGAGCAGACCAAAGGGATTAACTGAGCAAGGATAAGACATAGTGATCACACCATAGCACTTTGGAGTACCAGTATCTTTTTGATCCTCGAAAAGACTGGGAAGGGGTGATCAAGGGAAGGCTGCCAAAAGCTCTATGAAAACAACAACTCTAACGAGGTGGACTACAAAGACCTGGTCAGAGCTGTCACCTCTAAGGCTACCACAACTATCCGTGGGGTTGGGCGCAAACTCAGATAACCTATAGTCTAGACACCACGTCTACACTATCAATTAATACTCTAGCCACATATGATAACTAGAGCACTCGGTCAAGCGGATATCCCATGCCAAGGTGTAAACCACTATATTAACCATACTTAGCTAAGCCACTAAGGCATGAACTTGATAACTATGTGTCAGATGATTTAGCTCCGGTAATGCCTGGCAACGTGATCGCATAGACGGATCCAGATGTTAGCACATGAGACACAAGAATTTATACAGGTTTGGGGCGCGGTGGCGTGCTAAACCCTACTCCAGTGGTGCTGCTGCTCTTGTATTTGTATGCTCAATTATAGGGTTGTTGCTCCTAACTACGCTGTAGATTGTAATTGTCGAAGATCGATCCAGAGCCCAGGGTCCCTACCCTCCTATATATAGGCAGAGGGGGTACGGTTATAGAGAGGGTGATCGGGCTAACAGATTGGATTCCTAGTTTGTTACACGATATGCACAATAGATTGATCCTAGCTATTGTCTAGATATGTCTGTCTTGGCTTGTCTTGATCTCCACATTGGTCGACCATGTCAGTCCTTGCGGGCCTCTTTTCTTGGTGGCTGCTTGGCCGATAGCTTGGCGATGGTCACATACGTACGGTGCGGGTACCCCTGGCCCATATATCTGACAGTAGCCCCCGTAGGACCTAATAATAAGCTAGCTCGTAGCTTTAACCCTCGGGACATCGTAGACCCCTACAAGTTATGTATACAGTAAATATCAGTGAGCTTTTCCATCGGGTACCGAAGTTATGAGCAGTGCATCTTGATATTCTCAAGTATTGAGGAGCCAGTATGTAACTTCTTGGGTGCCAAGAGCATTTCTCGGGTTCCGGGACCTCTCCTCGGGTACCAAGGAGGACAGTGGTACACCATTTATTAGGGAACGTGGTTCCCTGGCCGCTGTAAGCACCTGGCTCGTGTGGTACACCCCATATCGGGAAACGTGGTTTTCTAGGCATGGCCCTTGAGGCGTTGTGAACGCCGTATTCGGGTGGTGGCACCCTCTATCCGGAAGTGTAGCCTCCAGGACACGTTGTTAACCCTGGGATCAGGTGATTACACCGCATTACTCAAGAAGTTGATTCCGGATGTATTCTGTCGTCAGCTAGTGGTTGCGCATTAGTAAGTCATAATCGAAGAACAGATAATGCATTTTGTTCACAATCGACTGAAAGCGGGAAAACATAGAATCGACAGACTCTCCAGCCAACTAAACAAAGTTCTCGTACTCACGTTAGTACGTCTTAAAGAGTCTGGTCTTGAATTGAGCGGTCCCCTCGTGATAGCTCTCAAGCTTCACCCAGATCTCTCGAGCTGTAGGGAGGTGAGACACCCGATCAAACTCAGAAGGTGAAAGATAAGCGAAAAGTGCATTACGTGCCTTGCAATTGGCACCATGCTGATCAATCTGATCCTGAGTGAGTCGAACAACAAGCACCACATAAGTGGTATCCTCACAAATCTCTCAAACCCACGAGCCTAAGCTCGGAAGATGTGCAGACTTGCGGATCTTCCAATACGCGTAATTTGTCCCATCGAAAACTGGCTGCTTGCCGGAACCATGGTCTATGTTGCCTTCGTGGATCACGGACCGATTAAGGTGGAATGATTCTTAACCGGCTCTGATACCAATTGAAAGACTGAAAACGACGACCAAAGGTGGGGATGAATGAGAGCCTCAAATTTCTATCGAAATATTCAGCCGCTGTCCCAAATTCACCACAAGAACAACACATGACAAACGTTCCTGGATCTAAATACCCAAGCCAACTGGTGACGAGAGTACTTAGATAGGTTCCTTAGAATGGTAGAAAATCAATGCAAAAGATGGAATATGAATCGGAGCACAAACGCGCAAACTGCAGACAAAATAGCAAGCTCGAAATGCAAGCCGGAAATTTCAGAGCCTTTAACCGGAAATTCCAAGGACCAAAATAGCAGTACGCAAATGAGAAAAGCAACCGTGAGCACTTCAGGCAAAAGGGCAAATCAGCACCCTCCCAAAAAGTGAGTAGTACTCTAATCACATCGGATGTTTGATATATGTATGAAGTATTAAATATAGATTAAAAATAACTAATTACACAGATTATGACTAATTTGTGAGACAAATTTTTTAAGCCTAATTAGTCCATGATTTGACAATGTAGTGCTACAGTAAATTATAGTAAACATGTGCTAATGACGGATTACTTAGGCTTAATAAATTCATCTCGCGGATTACTAAGAACTTCTGTAATTTGTTTTATTATTACTATCCAAACACTCCCATATAACACTCCAATGTAACACTCAACGTGACACTCTTAAACTTTAGCCCTCGATTTAAACACTACCTAAACAAAATAAGTTAAATTAATGCTCTAAAGGTCAGCTAGTGATTGTTTGGAAAGACAACTCACGGGAGCAAGAAAATGAAATTAGCACTGAACTTCGTTGCTGCAAATACCGCTCAAAAGTTGCCTGCAAGCTGGTGCTACGAGCGGACAGAGGAAAGCTGCTCACGTGCGACGCTGAAGGCACTCGCCACCACCAGTGATCTGCCCGACGCACAGCCAGTGGATGTCGGTTTGATCAGGAGGTGCAGTACCGGCGCTGGCCTGCTCGCGCTTACAGGTGCTCGGTCAGGAGCCCGCGGCTGCAAGAGATTGCAGGCAGGGTCTGCTCTGCTTGATGTCTACCTGCACCTGTCCGCCTGACTCAGTTCAAGTAAACGAACAGAATGACACCGACACGAACATAGAAAGAGGCGCCCAAGAAAGTCGACGAAAATCGACTCAAAGCTCGGCGATTCGTTCCCAAAACTTGCTTAGATGAAATTCAACTAGGAACAAACTAATCCCCAAGAAATCATCATCTGGGATTGACACACTCCGGGAAATTCAGATCATAAGGCCATGAACGAAATCTTTTCCCAAAAACGAAAATTGGCTCGATTCATTGTGCTCGTGTTGATTCAATCAAATTCATTTATAGAAGAACATCACCACATATCATAGGACGAATCTAGCTGACCAAAACACGCCAAAACCTCGAATCAAACAGATCGAAGCAAGAACGAAAAAGGAGAAAAACTAGAACACAGAAGCACCAATATCACAGACACAAGTGTTGAATCCCGAAAGACAAGGGGAGGATTTGGGCCTCCATTCCTAACTCAAAAATCACAGGTTCAATACATAGATCAATGATTTCTGTTGACCTCTAATGCAAACCTTGGGTGGGGGAAAACAAAGAGAGTTCTGTTAAATGAAAAGCTACAGAGGTAAGGGCTCTTGGGGCAGCACCTTCCTTCTTATTGAGGCTATTACACATTTCCAAGGTGCCCCTAGATATTTTAAGCCAAACCACTTACCTCAAGGGCGCTATGGTCCAACCCAAGACAGAAGCATCCGACGGCCACGCGCCCTTCATGAGATAGCTTCGCCTTGATCCGAACTCCTCGATGCCACCATGTGCCGCCTCCGATTCCCACCGGAACCGCACCTGGATTTTGAGGCCCAAATTTAGAAACCGTCCACCCGGTGGTTTTGAGGCTCAACCCACCAAACCGCTCGCGAGTAGCGTACTCCTTACGCGTCCCCCGCCATTCGACGCGTGCCACCACCGTCCTCGATCGTCCTACCGTCAAGTCTTCCAGAGCCTCCACTCGACTTGCTCAACCGCCACCTTGACTCAGACAACACGGTCACTCCCATGTACACTTGCACTTGTTAGTGTCCCCAAGTGTCAACCACCGCGGCTAGTCACCCGACCTCCTGGTCCCTCGGTTCAAGCCTCACATCCGTCCTTCACCACTTCCAGTCTATCGGCATGGCACGTCCCTACTTGACCTTCACCTCGCCATCGACCACCGCCTCTAAGTCCCACATCTGCGCACCACTAGCCAAGAGACATGTCGCACAACCGAACTCACACCATGTTAGTTCACAAACTCAACCCAAGACGTGAATCATGTTGACAATCTGACGAGATCCTAACATATGGGTATGTTAAGCCTCGGGATCAATGGTTCCTGACCAAAGAAGACCCTCTGACCGACCCCTCTAGAATCGCCAAGGGGCTCGGGGGCTATACCTATCTGATATGCTCGTGCACACCCTCTGATGAAGAAACCCGGCCGAGGCTGACTATGTCGTGGTTCTTGATCAGGGCTCGGGGGCTCGCCTGTGCCTTAGGCTCCCGATCAACGACACACCCGAGCCCGGCCCTTGGTTCCTGCCCGGCCAACGCCGCCAGCCAAGGCCCGGGCACAAGAAGACACACCCCAAGCTACCAAGGCTTGGGGGCTCCCTGGCGCGCTCCTTGGGCGTGGCCCTATCAATCGCTCGCCCGACAGTGTCACGCACGGGGCGTGACACAAGAAGACAAGCTTTCCCCTCGGCCTCTAGGGGCTCGGGGGCTTTTGGGCCCATGCGTCAGCCCCTGGAGCCGACCTCCTTCGCCACCAAAAAGACTCTAGAAGGTCCAACTAGGGAGGTCGGTCCAAGCCGATATAGCCTGACACTCAACGTGTTAGAACAGAGTAGCCGGACGACGCCCAAGGCTTCTTCGGCTCCACGACATCGCCACGGTCCACAAAGTGCCATTGCAAGACCCTCCTAGACTCTAACTCATGTACACCATAGACTCATCCCCCCAAACCACTATATACCCGACCTATCTTGGTATATAAGGGATAAGGTCGGACCTTAGAGGGAGGAGGACTATCCCAGACAGATCATTCCACTCCTCTCTGATTCGCTCCTACTCGGCACTAAGAGCAGAGCAACCTAGAGAGGGGCACCGAGAGCTCCTCCACCGCACCCGTCGTCTTCCTCCTCTCCGATGAGGGGAAGGCTCCACCGGCGGCAAGGCAACCTCAGGATTAGCACCGAGCTAACCCTCTACCAAAGTTTTCTCTTTCTTCTATACACTTTGTTGTAACATCCTGATTTTGGGTGCTCTTGAGTATAAGGATCATCAGCTGCTGGACGTAGGGCATCGAACGGCCCAAACCAGGATAAACCATTGTCTTCTCTCTATGATTCTTGTGTTCTTGAGTCCACCCGAGCCACCAGAGACCCGTACTCTGATACCGACTCGAACAACAATGCTTGCCGCGGTCCTAACCTCATGACAACTAGCGTGCTAGGTAGGGGGTAGCGTCAAGTGCTATTCAGGCTCTACAGTGGCCGGTGCCACTTGCCTTGTCGCCGAAGCGAGCGGCGCCACACCAGACGGTGGCGTCCGCTTCCCCAGCGAGTTCTTCATCACAGCCGGCGCCTTTGGCCCGGGCTAGGTCCACAATTTTGGGAGCCTAGCCTATGTCACCGACTGCTATGGTGAGCTTCGTCTGCTCGACGGGGCCGTGCCAGTGAGCAGCGAGCTCCCAGCGCCGCCTCCTCCGTGAGGACTTCTGGGAGCAGATCTTGAGGTCCTAGCTTGATATATCCGATGCGGTCTAGGCTCAAGCCCCACTGTGCCGGACTATAGCCAGATGTTCTACATGTTGGCCAATGTCCACCACCAGATCACTAGTGAGGTGCTCCTGCTGCCTGAGAGCTTCTAGTACTACCTCCTAGATCTGCCTTTCGGGATCCAGAATGCGGTGACGTCCTTCTAGCTGGAGCTAGAGCACCTTGTTAGCCGAGACGCGCCACAGAGCGCCATCCTCTCTGGCGCCGTGGGGACGGATGTCCCCTCGTTGCGCACCTTCCTCGAGATCCTCTCGGGGAACAGACAAGAGTATGACTCCAACGACCCATCGACTGCTACACCCCGCCATGCATGTGCTACCACATCGATGGCGAGGTTCCCCTGAGAAGGCACCCAAGCTCATGTCGCCAGACAAGAGTCCCCGTAGCCACGCAATCTACCTTCAGGAGAAGCCGGATCGCTTGTGAGCTCGGTAGGTGGACCTGGAGGCCGCCGGGGTAGAGCTCGAGCGCCAAAGCCAGGACTTTGCGTGGCAACAGGCTGCATAGCCTTCTAGCGACGATGATGACACTTGCACGAGGGCTCCCAGCACCCTACGCTTCCCCCGAGCAGCTTACAACATGGTGGCTGCCGCCTGCCAGCTGGAGGACATCTCCGACATGCAAGACACGAAAGACCAATGAGCGGCTACACGAGGCAAGGCGGCTTCTCCGCGTCACCCTCGAGTAGCAGGTCGAGAGTTCTACCTCCTGGTGTCATGTCGTGCTCTCCAGGCTGTCCCAGCCAACAACCACCGCCAAAGGGGACCGCTCCGACACACACGCCCCGCCGACGGGTAGAAGCGGTGGTGACTCCTTCGGTACCAGCTCCACCGTCCGTGGACCATTGGCGCCAAGCCTCGGTAGGAGCAAAGACACGAGCCCTCTCCTCGATGTCCCCCGTGCACCACCGGATCAACGTTGACCGTGACGTCCGTGACACCATCGAGGCCAGGTGCCATGCTCAGGCATAGTCCTACACTCCGGAGCAGAGGGGTGGGGGGCCGCCTTGGATCACTTTGGCCCCTATGCCTTCGGGGCAACAATCCAGGCAGCCCCCTACCCTAGGTGATTCCGGCCTCCAACGCACATCTCCAAGTATGACGGCGAGACCAACCCAGACCATTGGCTTGAGACTACCGCCTCACCATGAGGGCCGAGGGATCGGATGATGACTTTGTCATCCAGTACCTTCCTCTGCTTCTGTCGAGCTCCACCCACACTATTAAATGTTAAAGAAATGTGATGACGCCTAATAACTTAATGGTGATTAATGAATAATGTTGCTTAATGGTGACTATGGTGATGGAGATGTTATGGTGCTTTAAAGCATCGTGGTTTAGGTGATGAAAGGGGGAACGGGTATTGGAGCTTGGCCCAATTTCTGGGGGTACCCGTGTCTGCCCTCCCTAAGGACCTATTCGTACACCTGGGACATACAATAGTACTTCAAGCTATATGGCTCTGGCTTGACATAGTATTAGGACCTCTACTAGTAGGGTGTGGCTTACCGGGTATGCGTAAGGGAGTAACCAAAGTAAAGTATATTCAATGATGGATGTCCTGGGCCCATGGCTATGGGGATGGCTCCGTACGCTTTGGCAAAACCTTATGGGTTGCACTCTAATATCTAGAACCTGTGAAAAGTCTTGTAGTGAGACCCTACCTACTCACCTCGGTAGTGTTTTAGGGAGTCATGACCCTGGGCAAATGGGAATCATGACTTGAAGTGAAAGTGTACACCTCTGCAGAGTTAAAACTGATATATCAGCTCTGCTCACGGTCACAAGCGGCCCAGACTCTCACATGATTAGAACTTGACTCACTTTGACAGTGGAGGTGGTTTATGGATTGAGGTGGCTACCTCGTGTTTTGGCGAGATGGCTATCTCGTGCTCCTTGGGGTTGCTACCTCGGGCTTCTATTTGAGGTTGCTACCTCGGTTAAAATAATGATGATTATTAATATTATTAACTTTACTCCATTTAATTAAGGGTTGGGATATTTTACTCAATGTAGTAACAAGTTGTTTTAATAAAAGTTACCAACTAAAAATGCTTACCTACAGTCAAACCGTGTCGGCCTTCCTTTCGTATAAGCCTTGCATGTCATTGCTTTCCGTCTGTACTTGCTGAGTTCGACATGGACTCACCCTTGCTATAATCACAAATAAAGGGTACTCTGATGACCAAGATTGGGACGAGGAGTTTCTTGAAGACTTACCAGGGTTTTATGCTCATGTCTCCTACCGTCGACCTTCCTGTGGCGAGGTGGATCCGCTACGTCGACGTCGTCATTTATTTGTTTTATGGAACGATATTGTTTATTTTTCTGCTAGAACTTTGATGAAAGACTTGTAATAATGATACTCATGTACTAGTTTACGTTTTATTGTATGAACACTGTGTTTTGTACCATTGATGATGTCATTGCATGTGTGTAATTTGAGATCCTGGCACACATGTGATACGCACCTGGTTTGCTCTCTCAAATCCGGGTGTGACATCTCCAAACGAGTCGGGTGAACCACCCGAATTCGATTGAAACTCACTATGAACCAAAGCTTCACGCTCTTTCCCTAGATTGAGTAAAGCCTTGGTCCTACGTGACAAACACATCCAAGCATCTCGACCTTCAAAGTATCATGAGATATCTATGGGTCATTAAGCTAATATCGACATAGCTACGCTAACCAATCAGCACGTCTGCCTGCGCGTGGGTCGACCCAGCAAGCCGTCCGTGTCATGCCGTCGCCACACCCCGCCTTTGTTTCGCTGATCGGTAGGCCCCGCCCATCATCTCCAACCTCCCGCTCCCTCTGTTCGCCCGAAAATGGAAAAGAGCAGGGGACAGGGTCACGCACGGAGCGAGGGGAGATTCCCTTTGCCCCCATCGCCAGCCGTGCGCGCCAAGCGGCGCCACCGGTCCCGCCTACCAGCTGCACACGTCTCACCTCCGCTCCCACGCACCGCGAGCCGCACGTGCCTATGCCATGGCACCACCGTACGATGCCAGGCCAGCCGTAGCAAGGAATCGGGCGCACCATGACGCCATCATGATCGTGCCGCGCCCCAAAACCCTACCACAACACCCTTGATTGCCTCCACGTGTCTCCACTGCCGCATCCACCGATCTTCCACCATGGCCGAGCTCGGCTATAAAAACAGCCCTAGCTTTCCAACCCCCAGGCCACCGCACTGGTGGCATCGTTGTCGCCCTACACCGTAAGAGAGAGGGGAGAAGAGAAGAGGAAGGAAGGGAGGAGGAACCGACGCGTCATCGCCGCCAGAGCCCGAAGCGCCGCCCCGATCGGCTACGACGATGTAGCGGCTCGGCACGGCACTGCAATGACTCCTCGCTGCAACAACTCACCCTGCACTGCTACCCTTTCGCCACCACACCCACTGGTGAGCACGAGACACACCCCTTGCTATCATAGGTAGTCACCATGCCCGTCGCCGCTGCGAGACAAGGGCGCCACCGCGACGCCTCCGTACCAGGGTGGTCAAGGTGAAGCCCTGAACACTGTGGAACATCACGCGCACCCAAACACACGAGCCCAAGCCAAGCTGGTGCTCTGTCGCACCCCGAGGGCATGGGAGTGCCAAAGCACAATGTGCCGCCGCACGCGCTTGCCATGGGTAGAGCCGCTTTGGCGAGGCGTCGGTCGAAGGGACTAGGACCGGCAAAGGTGGGAAGAAGCGCACGGTTACCTTGCCCTAACGAGGGACGCGAGCCACGACTGGTGATGCAAGTGATCGAGCCATCCTCCCCTAGTTCACCAGAACAGAGGAGGCATCGGAGCGCCGCCCGCTGCCACGGGATACACTGCTGGAGACTCCCATCTGCCGCATAGACCCCTCTGTCACATTCCTAAAGACCGAGCGAGGCCGTAGGGCCCACTAGGAGCCATTCTGAGCCGCCACCATGCGCTATCGCGTGAGCTCACCGCCGGCATAGCACCGCCGTGAGGAGAAGGGGAAAGCGGAGCAGCAGCGCTGCTTGGTGCACCTGGTGCTTGTGAGCCGAAGAAAGGAGGAGAGGGAAGTGGACGCAGTCCAACCTGGACCGTGCCTGCACCCATGAACCCTGACCGTGTGACCACCGTGAGCCAAGCCCACTGACTCAAGCCCATTTTTGAAATCCATCTGTGCGACGTGGCACAGCCAGGAGACGACACGTGTTCGGCCCGGCCCGGCCTAGACCGGCCCAACCCGGCCCGTATCCAGCCCTAACCCAGTCCACCGAGGCCTGGTCTCGGCCCGGTCAAGGTTGACCATTGACCGTTGACTGTTGACCAGTCAACGGGACCCACCTATCAGTGACACATTCTGTCCCAGCCAATCGGATGCTACCACGTGTCACTGCCGGGAATTTCCTTTTCTTTTTCTTTTTTAGAAATTCATTTAATCTTTGAAAATTCATAACTAATTCATTTTAACTCAAAAAAATACCAAACCAGTGCCCAAATTTTTCTAAAAATGAGCTCTATGTCATAAGTATGTATTTGAGTGCATTTGGATCTTTTGAATTTCTGTTGCTTCTTTGTGCACCTCTATAGGAGTCGTTAATGCGACTTTACGTTACGTTTAATAGAGCTGGAGGACCTGCCGACTAAGGAGTATGACCCCGACTACAACGAGGACTTGGATGACGACCTGCCAGGTGCCACGCCCCACCCAATCTCGTAGATCCTATTACGCATGCTATAACTAGAATTGCTAGTGCTTTATCTTTTATGCAATAATATGATGTTAGGATGCATGGTAGATGCTTTACCTTGAGCCTTTACCTTGTTGCAACCTTACTCCTGCTCACCCTGCTGTTAGGCTAGATGCTCGCATGTTACATAATACTGATTTTACTCTTACTCGCATTATATCTGTGATGTGATGCCGGTGAGTGAGAGGCGTATATGTATAAGGCCGTTGAGGCGAGATTTGAGCGGGAGTCGATCTCGTCGCCTAGAGAGAGAGTGAGATGAGATGTGATGTGTGTGATGGGTTTGGGGAAAAAGTGTGAATAAGATGGGTTAAAATCTGATAGACATCTTATTATGAAAATATTAACTACTTGCATAGGAAACCCACAGCATAAATAGGTCTCTTTCTACTTCCCTCAATGCATTCCACTTTCCACAAAGCAATGCAAGCATAGGGTGGGCGATGCGTGGCTAGTACCAAGTGTACTGATAGATTTTTGACAGGTTCTGAGCCCGAGTACGACTACGAGGGCGATGATTGGGAGGACTAGAGGGTCTGTTCTACGCTCGAGCTGGTTTTAGAAGATCGTTTTCCGCTGCTATCTACGTCAGATGCTGTTATGGATGCTAGTATGAGTGTGTTCCGCCCTGCGTGGTGAAGAGAATAATTTATGTAAAACTCTCTATTGTACTCTGATATTCATGTATGACTTTGTGTATCACTGAGATTTGGGTAAATTGACGGATTGTTTCGTCATTTTACACTTCGTTTCTGTGGATTTCCCTTCGTGGAAATCAAGGACGTTTCAGTTGGTACCAGAGCCATGCTTGACCCTAGGACGGACCCATAGGATTGGACAATAGAATTAGGAAAGATCTTGACACTTTCGGTTATATTACCGACCGTGCTACATTTTCGTGCATGGCTTACCTCAAATTCACACTCTTACCTACATTTCGTTCTACCTTACCTACCACATCACTCCGTTCCACCCTGAATCACCCTGTTTCACTCGGATTCACCGAGTATCACCCTGATCTATCTTGTCTCGCCTAGTCTTACCAAGTTTCACTCTGTATTACTCAAGTTACTTCATAAATAACTAGGTACTAACTCTGTCTTACGGTTAAATTGCAGATGGCTCTTGTTGTTGAGCTCCCAGTGGACAGACTGGCCTACCATGGGTTCGCCACGATCCTGTACAACGTACTAGACTCACTAGGCGTCCCCATAGAGAAGATCGATTACATGTGCCAGGGTGAGCCTGGACCCAACGGGTTCAAGGGCCACATCGTGGTCCAACTCAAGGTCCTCGCCAGTGAGTTCATACCCGTGTTGCGTGCCTTCGAGACACTGGAGGTGGAGAACTCCATTGCTTCATGCGTGCAGTCTGTCTCATGCACTGCGCTTCACAGTGTGATGCGTGACGCACATGACTACCTCAAGACGGGACTGTACCGCCTGCTGCCTGCCACTCTAGACCTCAACAAGTTCTCAGAGCCGCAGATCACTGCTGCAGATCATGCTGCGCGTGACGAGGTCGGCCCCTGTCTAAGGGCCTCCGCGCAGTACATGATCGCCCAGGACCGCTACATCATGGATGTGGAGATGCAGAACCGCTGCTACTGAGACCTCCTGTTCCATTGCGATGAGGAGTTCCTCAAGGTGGAGCGCAAGGAGGAGGAGATGGTCGGCAAGCTCGAGGTGGAGCGCATGGGCTACGACAAGATGAAGACCTTCTATGAGACTCGCGAGAAGTCACTTCGAGAGGAGATCACCAACCTCAAGGACAAAGTTGGGGAGGCTGAGCTTCGCCATGACTATCTTGAGTCCAAGGTGCTTGAGTGTGACAATCAGATTGAGCATCAGAGGCTTACCCTGAGGGAGTTCCACGAGAAGGAGAAGTAGCGTGGCATTAGGAAGCTTGCCCTGGAGGCCTGTTGCAACACAATGGAGAAGCTAGCTGTGGAGGCTGTCGTCACCACCACCTACAACATGCACTACCTGGTTCACTACATCAAGTGCATCGAGTACCTTCAGGACAAGGTGAATTGCATCAGCCAGGCTTCGATCGACGCTGATCGCAAGCGCATCCAGGAGATCAGGAAAGTCCATGACGTCCTCTTACCCGGGATGCGCAAGAAACCGTGCAGACAACCTTTCCACGTTGAGGCCACCAAGCTCAACTTCAAGGCTTGCCCGACTGAGGGCTACTCAGAGGTTCCGAGGACTGAGATGCTAGACTATGCTCTCACCTATGTCGCGAGGATCCACCGCTCCGACGACGAGCTCCATGCCATGGAGGGCACTCCCGAGGCTTCCACTTCTGGTCCTTCTACACCACCCGCCACTCTCAGACAAGAGTAGTTACCTTATTCACATAATCATGTAATAAGGTAGTAGTAGACATGATGAGCCCTGCGTAGCCAGAGATATGACGCACTTATGGAGTAATGTAGGATGTCCCACTTTTGGAGCTGCCTGCGAGTAGCACAATTCCCGCGAATCTGTTAGTGTAGCTTCTGGAGATGTCACTATGTAATAAATTAATGTAATGGATGTTTTGGATCTTATTGCATCTTATGGTTCTTATTTGCATCACTGTATGAGTGTTGGATAGTAATATCTTTTTAAATTGATGAACCACTTAACAATGCATCTAACGAGAATGTTAAATAATAACCTAACCCTGCAGTGAGATGTCTTGTCGTCGTTCTGCTCGTCTGAACAACCGCTTGCCTTCCCCCGCACCCATGGCCTGTGGTCGTGGCCATGGAGGAGGTAGGGGAGGTCCCTTCGGTGCTAGGGAGGAGCCCGCACCTAAGGAGCCCGCACTGGGTGCGGATGCCGCCCAGCAGCTTGGAGGAGGAGCACCACCGCCACCACCACCACAGTTGGCAGAGGTGATGGACCGCCAAACCCGCCTCTTGGAGACGTTGGCTCAGGGGATGCTTCACCGCCACGGGGGTCCTCCAAATGACTTCCAGCAGAAGTTGGAGGGTTTCCTCAAGTTGAGGCCTCCTACTTTCAACACCGCAGACGATGACCCCATCGCCGCTGAGGACTGGCTCCATGAGATGGAGAAGAAGCTGGACCTCACCACCTGTACTGACGAGGAGTGCATGGGGGTAGCCGCCCATCAGCTCACTAGCGCTGCACGCGCATGGTGGGACAGCTACTGCGATGCCCACGAGGACCCGGGGAGTATCTCTCGGGAGGAATTCACCGAGGCCTTCCGTGAACAACACGTGCCTGAGGGCGTCATGGACGCCAAGGTGGAGGAGTTTCGCAACATCTCCCAGGGCTCCCAGAAGGTTCAGGAGTACACTACTTGTTTCACCTGCATGATGAGGTATGCTCCAAGTGAGACCGATACCGAGAAGAAGAAGATGTACTATTTCAAGAAGGGGCTGAACTCTCGTCTCAAGGTGGCCCTCTCGGGTCATGCTTGCCGCACCCTTCGTGAGATGGTCAACAAGGTGCTGGAGATGGAGAGGGATCGTCTGGAGGCGGACGCCCTCCACAAGGAGAAGCACCGGTTCGAGAGTTCCTCTCATGGCCTGGCCCCGCAGAGGCCACGTGCTCACGTGCTTCCTCAGCCCTGCTCTCGCTACACCCAGGGGGCAGTGATCGCTTCGAGCCGTGGAGGTGGTACCTACACCGCCAACTACCACCGCCCTGCTCAGAGCCATCCCGCTCCAAGTCGCCCCACTCAGGGAGCTGGGACGTGGAGGACCGCTACGCCCACCTCCACAGGTAGTGTGCCCTTCACCTGCTTCGGTTGTGGCCAACCCAGTCACAAGATCGCTGAGTGCCCCATCAAGAATGGCACACCACCTGCTTCGACCCAGGTGAGACAGGCTGCTACACCTGCTGCTCCACGCAAGAACGTTGCTAGGGCTGTCCGCAGTCATCTCAACCACATGACCGCGGAGGATGCCTAGGATGCTCCCGACGTGGTGTACGGTATGTTTTTGGTACAGGGAGTTATAGCTTCAGTCTTGTTTGATTTTGGAGCTACTTGTTCTTACATTTCCACCAAGTTTGCATGAGAACATAGCATACCTGTGACTCCCTGCAAGGAACCCATTGACACTAGCTCACCTTTAGGTCGCATTATATGCACCAAGAGATGTCAGGGAGTGAGTATCACCATTGAGGGCTACCCTTTTCTAGCCGATCTCACCTTACTTCCATTTGAGGGACTAGATGTCATACTAGGGATGGATTGGTTGACACAGCATAAAGGAGTGATATCTTGTTCACCAAGGTATGTAGAGATCACACACCCAAGTGGTCATGTAATCCGCTGTAAGCCGAATCAGGGGAAGACAGTCTCCATGTTGTGTGCCTTAGAGGCCAAGTCAGTCGATGAGGTACCCGTTGTGAACGAGTATCCTGATGTGTTCCCTGAGGAGTTGCCAGGCATGCCACCTGATCGGGATGTGGAGTTTGTGATTGACCTTCTGCCTGGTACTGGGCCTATTGCTAAGAGGCCCTACCTCATGTCAATCGATAAGCTAGAGGAGCTGAACAAGCAGCTCAAGGAGTTGTCAAACAAGGGATACATCAGACCCAGTTCTTCACCCTGGGGTTCCCCTGTTTTGTTCGTGAAAAAGAAGGATGGATCCATGAGGATGTGTATTGACTACTAGAACTTGAATGCCGTGACCATCAAGAACAAGTATCCTCTGCCCAGGATCGATGACCTCCTAGATCAGCTGAAAGATGCTAAGTTCTTTTCAAAGATTGATCTCAGGTCTGGGTACCATCAGATAAAAATTAGACCCGAGGACATTCCTAAGACAACTTTCGTCACCAGATATGGGCAATATGAGTTCATAGTGGTGTCCTTCGGACTCACTAATGCCCTGGGTTATTTCATGAACAAGATGAATAAGGTATTCATGGATGAGCTGGACAAGTTCGTAGTAGTGTTCATTGATGACATCCTTATGTATTCCTCCACCGCCGAAGAACATGAGCAGCACTTGAGAGTGGTTCTGGAGAAGTTGAGGCAGAATCAGCTGTATGCCAAGTTTAGCAAATGTGACTTTTGGCTCGAGGAAGTTGCCTTCCTTGGTCATGTTCTCACTGCTGAGGGAGTCGCTGTAGATCCCACAAAGATTGAAGCTGTGAAGGAGTGGGAACAACCCCGCAATGTGACCGATATCCGCAGTTTCCTCGGATTAGCTGGGTACTATCGCAGATTCATCGAGAACTTCTCAAAGATAGCCAAGCCCATGACCAACCTACTGAAGAAGACTAATGAGTTTGAATGGATGCCCGAGTGCGAGCACAGCTTCCAGACTCTAAAATAGAAGCTTACCACCACTCATGTTCTTGCCTTGCCCGATATCCAGAAAGACTTCGTGGTCTATTGTGATGCATCCAGACAGGGACTCGGCTGTGTTCTGATGCAAAGTGGAAGATTCATTGCCTATGCGTCTCGACAGTTGAAAGACCATGAGCAACGCTACCCGACCCACGATCTTGAGCTTGCCGCTGTGGTGCATGCCTTGAAGATCTGGAGACACTATTTGATCAAAAATAAGTGTGATATCTATACCGATCACAAGAGCCTGAAGTACTTCTTCACTCAAGAGGATCTGAACATGAGATAGCGCAGATGGCTAGAGCTTATTAAGGACTACGACCTGGAGATTCACTATCATCCGAGAAAGGATAATGTAGTCGCTGATGCTTTGAGCCGAAAGAGCTATTACCACAATCTGCCCATGGAAGCTATACCACCTGAGTTGTGTCAGGAAATGGGTGAACTTCATCTCAAAATCCTACCGAAGGGTATGTTGAAAGAGCTTCGAGTGCAATACAACCTCAAGGATCGGATCCGCAATGCTCAACTGGAGTGTCCAGAAATTTGGGAGATCCGAGAACTCAAGAAGAAGGGCAAGTGCCCCGAGTTCAGGGAAGAGTGCAAGGAGTGTACTGGTACAAGGATAGAATCTGTGTACCATCTGATTCCGCCTTGCGGCGAGAAATCTTGGAAGAGGGTCATGACTCCAAGTATTGTATCCACCTAGGAAGCACCAAAATGTATGCTGATCTGAAGAAACAGTTCTAGTCGAAGAACATGAAGGCAGATATCACCGGACATGTCACGCGATGTGATATTTGTAATAGGATCAAGCCCGAACATCAAAGACCGTCTAGGTTGCTTAACCCCTTGGACGTCTTGATGTGGAAATGGGAGAGCATATCTATGGACTTTATAGTGGGTTTACCTCGAACCCCTAAAGGCCATGACTCAATTTGGGTGATTGTAGACTGACTGACCATGGTAGCTCACTTCATAGCTGTGAGAAATGACTACAGAGTTGAGAAGTTAGCAGATCTGTACATCGAGCACATTCTCAGACTCCATGGAGCCCCCACTAGCATAGTGTCTAATCGTGGCATGCAATACATGTCCAAGTTCTGGAAGAGTCTCCACAAGGCCATAGGGACTCGACTTGATTACAACACTGCATACCACCCACAGACAGATGGTCAGACAGAGAGGGTTAATCAGATTTTGGAGGATATGCTCCGAGCTTGTGTCTTGAAGTATGGGTTCGATTGGGAGAAAAGTTTGTCCCACGCAGAGTTTTTGTACAACAACAGTTACCACGCAGGAAATGTAGAACCCCTCTGATGTGGTCAGAGGTAGGAGAGAGATCATTCTTTGGCCCCGCAAAGATCAAAGATGCCGAAGAAGGAGTCACCCAAGTGCAAGAGAACCTAAGGATTGCCCAAAGCCAATAGAAGAGTTACGTAGATAACCGTCGGAGAGACCTCGAGTTTCAGGTTGGGGACTATGTCTATCTCAAAGTCTCCCCACTCCGAGGTACCATCAGATTTCATGTGAAAGGAAAGTTGGCACCTAGGTACATGGGACCTTACAGGATTTGTCAGAGGATTGGCAAGTTAGCATACAGGGTAGAGTTGCCTGAGGAGTTGACAGGAGTACACCCAGTGTTTCACGTGTCTCAGCTACACAAGTGCTTGCAGTTGCTAGAGCAAGAGGTACACACAGATGCACTAGACATCTAGGATACCCTAGAGTACAAGGAACACCCGATCCGGATACTAGACAGAGCTGAGAAGGAGACTCAAAGCACCATGATACCCATGTGCAAGGTTCAGTGGAGTAACCACACTGAACGGGAAGCTACATGGGAGAAAGAGTCCAAACTCCGGATGCTTTACCCCTACCTCTTCGAAAGGTATGTCACACCTTAAATCTCAGGACGAGATTCCTGTGAGGGGGAAGGACTGTAACAACCCAGAAAATTCTAGAAAACAAAAATCACAACTACAAAATTTTTTCTAAAGTAACCTATGTTTGGTGAGGTGTCATGTAGAAAACCTACCCTAGTTGCACAAGTAGCACCTAGTCTAGTTAAGTACATTCTTGCATTTAACCAAACATGCTTGAGTTGGATTTTATGCTCTTTGTATTGTTAATTGAAAACAATAACATATCTTTAATTAATTGCCTAATTAAATAAATGTGGGAATATATCTTATCAAATAGTTGGAAATAAAAAATATATTTAGTAGGCCCCATTATGATATACAAGTGGAGGCAACATGTTGTCTTACATACAAATGCCTTGGCATATTTGGAACAAAGGAGATACAAAATAGAAAAGCTTTTGATTAAATCAGAAAAAGGAGAAGAAACCCTTTGTGGCCCAGCCAACCCCACCGAGCTGGCCTACCAAGCCGGCCTGCTCATCTCCGAGCCGGCCTAGCCAGCCCAACCCGCGCAGCAGCGCCCCAGCACTAGCCGGCCTAGCTCAGCGAGCTGGCCCAACCCGCGGCCGCGCCGAAGCTTCACGCGTTGCCCGCGTCTGCCTACGTGTGGGTCAGCCCAGCAAGGCGTCCGTGTCATGCCGTCACCACACCCCGCCTTTGTTTCGCTGACTGGTAGACCCCACCCATCATCGCCAACCTCCTGCTCCTTCTATTCACCCAAAAACATCAAAGAGCAGGGGACAGGGTCACACACGGAGCGAGGGGAGATCCCCTCTACCCCCATCGCCAGCCGTGCGCGCCAAGCCGTGCCACCGGTCCCGCCTACTAGCTGCACACGTCTCACCTCCGCTCCCACACACCGCGAGCCGCGCCTGCCTACGCCATGGCCCGCACCCACAACCACCTCCTGGCACCACCATATGATGCCAGGCCAGCCGTAGCAAGGAATCGGGCGCACCACGACGCCATCGTGATCGCGCTGCGCCCCAAAACCCTACCACAACACCCTTGATTGCCTCCACACGTCTCCACTGCCGCATCCACTATTCTTCCGCCATGGCCGAGCTCGGCTATAAAAACAGAGTCTCTCCGTCGCCCTAGCTTTCCATCCCCTAGGCCACCGCACTAGTGGCATCGTTGTCGCCATACACCGTAAGAGAGAGGGGAGAAGAGAAGAGGAAGGAAGGGAGGAGGAACGAGGAGGAACCGACGCATCATCACCGTCGGAGCCCGAAGCGCCGCCCCGATTGGCTACGACGATGTAGCGGCTCGGCATGGCACTGCAACGACTCCTCACTGCAACAACTCACCCTGCACCACTACCCTTTCGCCACTGCACCCACTGGTGAGCACGAGACACCCCCCTTACTGTCGTAGGTAGTCACCATGCCCGTCGCCGCCGTGAGACAAGGGCGCCACCGTGACGCCTCTGTACCGGGGTGGTCAAGGTGAAGCCCTGAAGACCGTGGAACATCACGAACACCCAAACACATGAGCCCAAGCCGAGCTAGTGCTCTATCGCACCCCGAGGGCATGGGAGTGCCAGAGCACAACACGCCGCCGCACGTGCTCGCCATGGGCAGAGACGCTATGGCGAGGCGTCGGTCGAAGGGATCGGGACCGGCAAAGGTGGGAAGAAGTGCATGGTTACCTTGCGCTGACGAGGGACGTGAGCCGCGACTGGTGATGGAAGTGATCGAGCCATCCTCCCCTAGTTCACCAGAACAGAGGAGGCATCACAGCGCAGCCCGCCACCGCAGGAGACATCGCTGGAGACTCCAATCCGCCGCATAGACCCCTCTATCATGTTCCTGAAGATCGAGCGAGGCCGTAGGGCCCACTAGGAGCCGTTCTGAGCCGCCACCGTGTGCTATCGCGTGAGCTCGCCGCCGGCGTAGCACCGCCATGAGGAGAAGGGGAAAGCGAAGCAGCAGCGCTGCTTGGTGCACCTGGTGCTTGTGAACCGAAGAAAGGAGGAGAGGGAAGTGGACGCAGTCCACCCTGGACTGTGCTTGCACCCTTGAACCCTGACCGTGTGACCACCGTGAGCCAAGCCCACCGACTCAAGCCCGTTTTCGAAATCCATCTGCGTGATGTGGCACAGCCAGGAGACGACACGTGTCCGGCCCGGCCCGGCCCAGACCGGCCAACCCAGCCCGTATCCAGCCCTGACCCACCTGTCAGTGACACATTCTATCCCGACCAATCGGATGCTGCCACGTGTCACTGCCGGGAATTTCCTTTTCTTTTTCTTTTTCTTTTTCAGAAACTCATTTAATCTTTGAAAATTCATAACTAATCCATTTTAACTCAGAAAAATACCAAACCAGTGCCCAAATTTTTCTACAAATGTGCTCTATGTCATAGGCTTGTGTTTGAGTGCATTTGGATCTTTTGAATTTCTGTTGCTTCTTTGTGCACCTCTATAGGAGTCGTTAATGCGACTTTACGTTACGTTTAACAGAGCCGGAGGACCTGCCGACTAAGGAGTACGACCCCGACTATAGCGAGGACTTGGGTGACGACCTGCCAGGTGCCACGCCCCACCCAATCTCGTAGATCCTATTACGCATGCTATAACTAGAATTGCTAGTGCTTTATCTTTTATGCAATAATATGATGTTAGGATGCATGGTAGATGCTTTACCTTGAGCCTTTACCTTGTTGCAACCTTACTCCTGCTCACCCTGCTGTTAGTCTAGATGCTCGCACGTTACATAATACTGCTTTTACTCTTACTCGCATTATATCTGTGATGTGATGCCGGTGAGTGAGAGGCGTATATGTATAAGGCACGTAGTGCCGAGAACTTGGTAAACCTGATAAAAGAACTGGGGAGATCTTGGCATGCGTCTTGGGTGAGTGGTGAGGGTTGAGTCAATCGGACAGGATCCTATGACGAGTCTTTGGGGAAAGTCTTGCTGGAGGGGTGCGACCTGGGCATCCCTCACGAGAGTTACCTGTGACGGGTATGTTGTGAGGTGAACTGGGGTGTTGGTTATCCCTGGTGGAGGTGTTGTCATGGCATGAGGAGTCCGGTCCCCCTAAGGACTAGTATGTCTTGAGAACCGGAACCATGGGACCTTCGTGCACACCACTCGCTCCCGATGGGCGGGGGACGATTACCCGACTGACTAGGGCGGTACCACTACTACTAGGTTGGAAGGTGATAGTGTAGAAAGGTACAAGAATGGGGACCCACACCCTCCTAAGACAGTGTAGTGACCTTGGGGGCCCGGTACTACGTCTCACAGTCTCAGCGTTTCGGTGGACGCCGGGGTGGCCCAGGGCTGAGTGGTAGGGTGGTACTGTACCGGTTGGGAGGCAGTTGGAATCAGCCTAGATGAGCCGGATCATGGAGGATGGCGATCTTGTGGATTACCAGGTGTACACGCTCTGCAGAGTTGATCGATCTATACGTATAGCCGCGTCCGTGGTTATGGACATTCCCATGACCTACACTTCACATGATTAGAGAGAGGAGTCCTTCTCTACCTTTCCCCCGGGTTTCGTGTTGGTTTCCGGCTATGGCCGTTGAGGCGAGATTTGAGTGGGAGTCGATCTCATCGCCTAGAGAGAGAGTGAGATGAGATGTGATGTGTGTGATGGGTTTGGGGAAAAAGTGTGAATAAGATGGGTTAAAATCTGATAGACATCTTATTATGAAAATATTAACTACTTGCATAGGAAACCCACAGCATAAATAGGTCTCTTTCTACTTCCATCAATGCATTCCACTTTCCACAAAGCAATGCAAGCATAGGGTGGGCGACGCGTGGCCAGTACCAAGTGTACTGATAGATTTTTGACAGGTTCTGAGCCCAAGTACAACTACGAGGGCGATGATTGGGAGGACTAGAGGGTCTGTTCTACGCTCGAGATGGTTCTAGGAGATCATTTTCTGCTGCTATCTACGTCAGATGCTATTCTGGATGCTAGTATGAGTGTGTTCCGCCCTGCATGGCGAAGAGAATAATTTATGTAAAACTCTCTATTGTACTCTGATATTCGTGTATGACTTTGTGTATCACTGAGATTTGGGTAAATTGACGGATTGTTTCATCATTTTACACTTCGTTTCTGTGGATTTCCCTTCGTGGAAATCAAGGATGTTTTAGAGAGCCTCCTTTTATAGGTGAATAGGAGGGGGCTCTTTGAAAGATGCTTCATCTCCACATGGAAGGAGCAAACCGCCTCTTAGCTATGTTGAACCCAGCCAATACCCTGTGAACCACCTTGTGGACGTCGGTTTGAACCGACCTGGCAAGGTTGGGCACCCAGGGTGCGCCCACACCCAGGGTGTGCACGCACGCTGGCTGGCCCACCTTGAGTCCATCTTTGTTGGGAGTTCTTCTCTGGTCTTCTGGAGTGGGCCAATGTGGGTGTTGCGCTGATTGGTGTTGTTTGGAGTTGGGGTTTAGCCTTATCGTCCTCTCGTATGGGCCCTGATTTGTCTGGTAGTGGGCCTCCTCCTTTGGGCTTGTGTAGAATTGTATTCATTCTTTGTTCTTTAGCACATTTTTAGCCCTTTTATGTGTGTTTCCACAAATGCCCTCCTGCAAATGAATAAACACCAAAACTCGTGGAATTCGTTAGTAATAAGCCCTATCACTAAGTTTGGTGTTTATATGCTATGATTTGATGTGAGAATTGGCAGTTAGAATTGGGAGTTAAGGACTGCCGACAAGCCCCCACACTTAGCTCTTTGCTCATCCTCGATCAAAGCTTTGAGATAAAAGTAATTAGGAGCATAACATCCCAAGATATACAACTATACATGAAAAGTTATTCCAACACATTCTTTACACAAGTGGGATTTGTGGCGTTGGCTAACATGTTTCCTTGGGTTATTGAGAAGCGGAACAGCTCTCGAAACAAAGTCATCTTCCCAATTTCACATCTTAGCAACTTAGAGTTTTTGGAGGTTTTCTTAAACAAAAACATAGTTCACTTTAACTCCTCAAATGGCACTCTTAAATCACTCAATGGTGTATATTTCCTCACCAAGGCATAGCGAAGTTTTGCCTTCTTTTCTTTTTCTCCTACTTATAAAAAGGTTTATGTGGAGCTTTAGGTGGGATAAACAAAAATAGCATACTTGCATTGCGTATATTGTAAAGTTAAATTGGGGATCCAAGGAGAGAAGTGCCATACTCGAAGATCAAGATGTGAATGTGTGTGGAAAAAGGTGAACTAAAACTATACTCCTTTTGTAGATATGATCTCTCTCTAACTTTTTATTTTGAGACATGGCTATCATTTTCTTATGAGCCTTCATGTGCAACTATCTTTTTTTACCTTAGGACCTTCATGTGTCCCTATTTTTTTTTCTTGGACCTTCATGTATCTATTTTTTTCATACTTTTGCATAGCCCATATCTCTTGCTCTCAACCACTTATTTAGAGAGAGAGATCACTATCTTTTAGAACCCCCAGTGTAGGAGCAAATTTTTTTTGTGGACGAAAGCACGTTTTTGTGTACTCCTAGTGTAGGAGGAGCATATATATGTGGGTGTATGTGATCTTGATCTTAGGAGCATGATAAATCTCTCAACAAGGGTCAACAAGACTTGACCAAACTCAACACAATAACAAGCAGCGTATGTGGAAGGCTTCAAACTTGCAAGATGTCATATTTTGGCTTTGGTAGGAATTGCTCACCAAAAGAGGAGTATGTGATACTATGGCTTTATAATATTTTTATCAAAACAAATTCTCCAAGTGCTTTGAATAGAAACAGTAGGATTTCTGAGTCAGAACTATATCACACCTCACAACAACTTAGTCAACATGATTGTCCTATTAGAACATTTTCCCACTAGCATAAATACATGTATATGGAACAAACTTTGTGCAAGCTTCTATCTCAGAATGTTATGAACATGTCACTTTGGAATTCTTACCTAAGTGTGGTTTATAAATTTGCATGAAGTGACATTTGTTTTGCATATTCAATTTGTTCAAAGTTTTAAACTTCAAAATTTTCGGAGAGTTGAGGGTAGAGTTGCACAAACCACCGTTGAAGAGGAGTTGAGTCAGAAGTGGTTTGGCTAAACCAAAAGTTCAGCCAACCCTCTCTTGAGCCATTTATCCTGTCCTTCTGCATGTCGGAACAACCGATGTTTGTGCAATGTGGTGGTGGGAGATCTCGAATGAGTGTTCATCAAGCTTGAGAGATCTCCCCCACACTTGTTCTTGTACCTGTTTATTCAAAGAGAAACAACATGGAAACAAACAAGGGCTCTTCTAGCTGGAATACTAGAGAGCCTAAATTTATTTTATTATTATTTTTTTTATTTTTATTAGTATTATTTATTAATCTATCATGTTTATTTTATTTATTTATTGTTCACCAAACTTTGTATACTCAAGCAAAGCTAAAGTAAAGTTTGCAAAAATAAACCTAGCCTTGATTCATCTCCATTATTGATTACCTCCATTGTTTTATGAAAGTAATACTCTAAGTTCATTAACCAAAGTTAAACACCATGTCTAAGTTTGATTAAAGAAGGCCATTTTAACCTAAGCACCATGCTTAATTTAAAAAGGACTATGGGTGTACCTATATAGAATACACCCAAACCAGAGCATACGACATAAACAAGGAAAGCATACATCTTGTTTTCACATGGAGAGAAATATGAGTGGTAGAGTTTGGTGAACATTTATTTACCTTTGCTTACCTGAGTATTTTTGTACTGATAGCATCTGTGAATGGAGCTTTGAAGTTACTGCAGCGGTGTATATGGTCCATCTTAGGTCATTACCAAGGCTAGGCCGCATGCACAACTAGTGTGTATGGACCATAGGCCTTAGTTGTAGCAAAGGTCTAAGGAGGAGAATCCTCCTTCTCTCTCCTCTTTTTTCTTTTTAACATATCATATACTTTTTTTTTCTTTTCTCTCTTTTTTCTCTTCTTTTTTTCAACTCCCTTCTTTCTCTTTTTTATGTATATCATTTTTTATAGCAAGGTTGAGCTAGCACCACCATTTTTTTTCAAGCATGATAGTCTTTGGTGTGTATGTAACTTGTTGAGACTCTCACCATCCTCTCCCACACTTGGACTTTTGCATAAAAGTCATGTGTGCAGAGTCAAGGTCTCCTTTTTGAGTGTGTTCCATTACCAAAAACATCACGGTGTATAGTTGATGCAGCTCCTCATGTTCTAACACATCGTATGTACCCTTGTTCGTCTTGATCTTATCCTGAAAGGGTTAGCAACGAAGAATACCTGAAGGTGCATACTAACTTGAAAATATGCTCTTGCTTTTATTGACAAGAAAAATTATGTTTTTATGTTTTTTATGATAATCCGGGGTATCTCCCGGTAGTGCTTTGTTTTATGGTCGCATGCTCGACCGTGGGAACTTTTCTTGCAGCTATCATGGTGGTGTAGTTTCCAACTTCACCAAGCATTTAGCATTAAAGTTCAAGCTGCAAGGTTAGGGCCATAATGCAACTACAAGTTTTGCAATATTTATGATAAACATAGGCATCCACAACCATCCTCTTGAAAAGTTTGTGAACGAGGATCAAGAGGTGGTTGCGATCCTCATAGGAGCAGGCGGCGCTAAGCAAAACAAACTCTAGAGACTTTGAAAACCAGCATGAAACACAAGGGGTCTCAAAGATGATACTTTCATGCTTGTTTGTGGAATTCTTCTTGGTCTCCAGAGTTGGTGCTTTGGGCATATCCATGGCACAAAACCTTTCAAGTAGGATCATGGTTGACTCTCGACCACTCTCGAGAACAATGTTTTGATGGCCAGAGGGACACGGTTTTGGTTCAAGTGAGGTTGGCGAGGGATGATCGGTTTCACTAGAAAGCCTAGGTGAAACGAATGGGGAAATGAACTTTGCCTCCTCGAACAGGTCGTGGTTGGGATTATGCTTCACCATGGGATTTTTAGGGAAAGGGATAAGAGTGGCAGAAGCAGTTATTCCCAACTTTCCATCAAGGCCCCCATGGGAAGGTTTTTATTGGATAAGATTGTCCAAGGGTTGGCCTATGAGAAGCTCAAACTCAAGGATGGCAAAGACATGGAAATCTATGAAAACCTCGATTTTGTCAATTGTAACTAGCACGGCCCTAATAATCCCACAACATTCAAAAAAGAGTCCTGACGGACTTTTGAAGAGTTTATTGGTTGGGACTAGCGGCATGTTAGCCAAAAGGTTTTTCGCTAGGAATTCTGACATGATACTAGTCCCGACTATGGAGTTGTGTAGGGCTTCTAAGTTTGTTCCCCTTAATGAACAAGGCATGGGCGTGGAAGGTGAAAGAATCTGAATTGCTTCAGAAGAACATTTCACCTCCATTAACCATTCCTTTGATGGTTCTCTTTTGGGGGAAACTTCCCTTACGTTCTTTTCGTGCCATGATGACTTTGAGGTATTGCCATAATCCTCAAATTCGATAGGGAACTCTGAAGGATGAATTACTCATTCCTTCGGTGTTCGTGGTTCAGGTGGGGGCTCATAAGTCAAACCTAGGGATGGTATGTGTTTGGTTTCGACTGATGAGGACTCCCCCACACTTGACATGACTTTGGCCTAGAGGGGTTTGGTTCTTATGATGGAAGAAGTTTGTCTATCTATAAAGTTTCAAGGAATCTTACTTGTTCCGTCATAGGTTTGTGTGTGAAACGACCTCCGGCAGTCACATCTAGGCATAGGTCAGCATCTATGTCAAGACCCGTACAAAAGAGGTGCAATATCACGCCATCAAGTAATGACAAGTCTGGGTCGACATGTAGTAACGTTGAGAACCTAGCCCATGCTGCACCTATAGACTCCTTCTCGCGCTACTCAAAGTCGAGGATTGTCCTTGGTAGAGAGCCGATATGAGACATGGGGAAAAATGCAAGACAAAACTTGTCTTTAAGTTCATCCCAGTCCCCATTCGTACTTTCTACAGTAAATGTGTTCCATTGTTTCGCCTTCCCCATGAGGGAGAAGGGAAACAATTTCCACTTTAGTTTTTCCTGTGTCATTCCTGAGATGCTCAGACACGAACATATCTCCTCGAATTCTAGCAGGTGATGGTATGAGTTTTTGCTATCAAGCCTAGAGAAGGGTTGTGCCCAAACCATAACTTTTAAGCTAGGGTGGAGTTCACCGCCAGATGAAAGGTTAGGCTTTGGTGGTGGCTCAGTGAACTCGCCCTTTGAAGCAGACCGATAAGGATTTGAAGTCGGATTCATGATGGAAAAAGTAAAAGAAATATTTTTTTTGTTTTTATAAAAAGAAAAGAATATAGATACGAGGATGAGCTAGATTCAAAGATAGCAACCAGTCCCTGGCAACGGTGCCAGAAAGTTTGTTGGTATTTCTTAACATTTACAAAAAGAATCCGCAAGCGTATGGAATTACCGTTGTAGCTTTCACCTGAAAGTATTCAGGGTATCGTATTTTCCTTAGGGAACGCAGGTATTTCTTCTAGCTAATTTGTCCAAGGACAACACAAGGATAGCTGAAAAGGCTAGAGAAGGATTCCTATGGCTTAGAGTCTAAGGATAGATAAACTCTATGTTTACTTGCTCACTTCAGGCACCGGTGAACACCTGGTCTGCCAAGCGTTGCCGGCCTATAGCTCCATGGCATACCTAGATGTGGGGGACTACAATGGATGAACAGGGCTGTCACCACCTACCACCTACCCCTCAACCATGGGGTACAAGGCAAACAAAGGTAGCCTCTAGCCTAGACACCATGTCTACACTATTGACTACTACTCTAGTGTGTCGATAAGGGTTATCCGTCTTTATCAGGGCCCTTCTACTAGAGCATCCGTCACAGGGATGGATGACGAACCCGCAAGCAAGTAAAAGTATAACTTAACTACTCAAAGACTTTATAACCAAAGGAACCATGAACACTTACTAAGATACCTGTTGAGGTACGAAGCTAGTGTTCGTCGAGGTACAGGCGGGGGAAGGTTACCGACAAGCCCGGCACTTCTTCCCCGAACTCTCCCTCACATCTCTCCCTACTAAGTTGCTAGAGCTAGCTAGGGCCTAAGCCCATGGAGTGGAGATACTCTTGCTCTTGCTTTGTGATGCTCTTGTGCTCTTGTGTGTTGTTAAAATGAGAGGGGAGAGAGCCTCCTATTATAGGTGAAGAGGAGGGGGCTCTTTGAAAGATGCTTCATCTCCACTTGGAAGGAGCAGTGCGCCTCTTAGGTACGTTGAACCTAGCCAATACCCTATGAACCGCTTTGTGGATGTTGGTTTGAACCGATGGTTGGCGGTCACTATTGCACATTTAGAACCGCCAATTATAATCCAAAACAGGAGAAATAAATAAACTTTGACACATATCCATATATTATTAACCTAGTGTTGACACTGTTTTTAGTACGTGTCAAAATGATCAGGAAAGGTTGATTAGCAAGGGAGAGATTGCCATGTGAATTGATGGCCAAGGAGAACAAGTTTGTTTTAAGCGGTGGCAGTATATGAATTTGATTGGGAATATTGCCGATGAAGTCAAAAGTGTTATTGCCGATGCCGATGGAAGAAGGTTTGGAGACTGTTGCCGATAAGGGAGTGTATCGATGAAGGAAGGTGTGAAGACTGCAACCGATGGAATAGGGAATGTACCGATGGAAGGGGATCGAGGGTTGCTGTCGATGGAAAAGGGGATATGCTGGTGGAAAGGAGACCAATAAGAATACCATCGTGATTAAGGCGGATCATGGAATAAAATAGGAATTGATTTCCTTGTTTACGATTAGTAGAGTCTGAGTTGTGTAAAAGTCATATTCTTAGATTTGAGTTTAGTATCCTAGTCGTATTCGATTATGTTTCTATAGATCAGGATATAAATATAGAGTGGAGGGCAATGTAATAGGGATCAATCAATATACATCAAAAAACAGCTTTTACTCTTATTTACATCTACTTTTCGGCGACTTCGTCAATTTGCATATTTTTCCTTTTTTACGAGTTCTCATTGATTCGGCGAGTTGCATTGCTCTAAGTGCAATTTTCGTCAATCCTCGAGTTCCGCGTGAGTACCTCTTGGCCGTGACTTCCGGGCATATCACTGTTGTCAGGACCAAAGTGCTCGTATCTTCATCCTTGTCGATTAACAGGTCAAATCGACTGGCACGCTTTGGATATCGACTTCGGGTATTAGCCCTTTGTGTTTGCAGATTCACTTTTGCATCAACACATCTTTTGGCACGCCCAGTGGGACAAGATCTAATCAAGATGCCTAATCATGAGATAGATGCTGGGAATATCATCGCAGTAACAGAAGAAGATCTTAAGGATGATCAGAAGCAGGCTATGGAGAGGGCTATTGAAGAATATAGACAGCTTTGCTTAAAGTCATTCAGCGTGAACAAAAGTGGACAAGTTATCCAGAAGCAGGACTTGCCGTTGCCTCGGCAGGTTACCTTTGATCCTAATCCTGGTAAACTTCAAGAGATGGTTAATTCTGCAGTGAATCATGCTTTAATTAATCATTCCAATGTGCTATCCAATACTGTTCATAATGCTGTGATTCGAACTTTCAAAGAAGGGCCAGCGTCACATCATTACGTCGGGCCTGCTTATCATCAACCAGAAGCAGCATCTGCTGTTGCTCCATCGGCTCCTCCAGCCGTTGCGGGTATAGAGATTTCTTCTCCTCCAGTATCAGCAGGATTATCTAATGCACAGTCTACTCCGATTCGTCCAGATTCAGCATTATCAGGACGAGTTCAGCTTGGTACAGATCTAGCAGCATCAGCTTTATCAGGTCCTGTACTACAGAGTAATCAAACTCCTGCTAATTGGTGGGGATATGGTATGCCTCCGGATCCATCTACTGTCAATCACGGATTATCTAAAGTGTTTGACGCAGCGGGAAAAACTCCTATAGCATCGGCTGGTTTGCCGATAGCCCAAGCGCCTCAATATATTACAACCACTGCACAACCAAGTCTGGGAGGTTTTCAGGCGTCTCTAGGTCAAACATCTGGTTCAAGTCCATCGGCAAGTTTGTTACCGATGCAGCAGAAGGCTCCTGTAATCAGTCAACCTGGAGTACAGGTTATGCCTCAAGTTGGATATAATTACCCAGCAATGCCAGCAAGTTACCAGCCATCGGCAAATTCTGTGCCGATGAATACTAGTAATTGGTCAGGGCAGTTTTCTACTCAACATACAGTTCAGCCAAATCAGCAGGTCACAGGAGTTCATCAAGGTCACATGCATGCTGGTTTTCAGAATCAAGCATCGGCAGCTCAACCGATGAATCCTTTTCAGCAGATTAATGGACCACAGTTAGTAGCAAATATGCCAATTGCTGGAGATCGTGGGCAACAAAGGTATGCAGAAGGATATCAACAGATGCCTCTAGTAGAGATTCAACCAAATCGTCAGCAAGATGTTGACGTTTTTTGGGCCGATAAGATAGCAGAAATTATGAGAGATCAATTTGGGATCAAGCCCAAGGTTAATACTTATTCTTATCGGACTCCGTATCCTCCAGCATATGATTTAATTCCTCTCCCAAATCGTTACAAAGTGCCAGATTTTACTAAATTCTCTGGGCAAGACGATACATCAACCATGGAGCATGTTAATCGTTTTATTATTCAATGCGGAGAGGCAGCTTGTAGAGATGAATTGAGAGTTCGTCTGTTCTCGTCATCTCTATCTGGATCAGCATTTACGTGGTTTATTTCACTACCACCAAATTCTATTATCACTTGGGCTGATCTGGAAAAGCAATTTCATAAGTACTTCTTTGCTGGAATTCATGAGAAGAAGCTTACCGATTTGGTAAAAATGAAACAGCGCAATGATGAATCGGTAGAAGGCTTCGTACAAAGGCTACGAGATGTAAAGAATAAATGTTACAGTCTGGTATTAGATGATCGGCAGCTTGCCGATTTAGCCTTTCAGGGATTATTACCACACCTAAAGGACAGATATGCTTCTCAGGAGTTCGAAAGCCTCAGTCATTTAGTACAAAGGATTTCTGATCAAGATACTAGAGTTTTTGAACCTAAGAGAAATTGGAACAAGAAAATTTCATTTGTTGAAGAAGCGGAAGATTCTGATTCAGATAATGAACCAGTTATCGGTTTGGCAGAGTGGGTTAAGAATAAGAAGCCGATATCTTGTCCCTTTGGTCACAAAGAGCCAGAAAAGTTTACTTTTGATGTTACCAAAGCCGATAAAATATTTGATCTTTTGCTTCAGGAGGGCCAGATTAAATTATCACCCAATCATGTGATCCCATCAGCAGAAGAGTTGAAGCATATGCTGTATTGCAAGTGGCATAATGCAACTTCACATAGTACCAATGATTGCAAGGTGTTTAGACAGCAATTACAGTTAGCTATTGAGTCTGGCAGGATAAAATTTGGCAATTCCAAGATTCAAAAGCCAATGAAAATTGATCAACATCCTTTTCCAACAAATATGTTGGACGCTGAAGGAAAAGTTAAGGTGTTGACGTCGGAAGCTGCTGAAAAGAATGCATCAGTAGATCCCCAACATCGGATAACTACCGATGATGCAAAAGGCAAGGGGCTATTAACAGAGAGTAGCGGTTCTGGGAGGCCTCCTCGATCTGGCATCGTGATTACCCATCAAAGACAACACGAAGGATGGCGTCAGCGAAGGGACCGGTATAGACGACAACAAGAGGAAAGGCGTCAAGAAGAGTGGAATCGGCATAAGGATCATTGGAATTGTCCATTTTTTATTCATTGTTGGGAAGAAGGTATTAAGTTACCTACTGTTGAAAATTGTCCAGAGTGTAATGGCTATTATGGAGTTAATTATCCTGCAAGACGATTTCAATCTGGTAATCAAGGTTTGCCCATTAATGAGCCGATTAGAAGGAGAGCATCAGTACATGATCGGCTGGGGGGCAGGCTTAGTGTGCATGAAAGGCTTGGTAAACGTGTTGCATATTTTCCAAGGAATCAAGAGGAACTCGAAGAGATGGCAAATGCAAGAGTCCCTGATGAAGAAATATTCTACAGGGACCCTAATATACGTCGTGTGGAGACGACTAGAATTTATCAGCCAGTTTGGAAAACTAAGCTTCCTCAATGGTGTCCAGAAGGTTTGACAAAGACACAAAAGAGAAAAATACAGCGGGATCGTCAGAAAGATTTATATCAAGAAGAAAGTTCCTCCAATGAGAAATCTGGTAACCAGCAGTGGCAGATAAGGCACAAGGATAAAGGTCCATCGGCAGATGTCAATATGGTATTTATGTTGCCGATGGAATTTTTGGCTTTGTCTGACAATGAAGAAGAGGTTGTTTCCTCTGATCAGATAGCTCAATTAATGTTAGATCCAATGATGGCTGTTTTTGAGAAGCCGGCTGATGATGAAAGACAACACCTCAAGGCTTTGTTTGTAAAAGGCAGAGTTGATGGGCAGCCCGTATCTAAGATACTTATTGATGGAGGAGCTGCGATTAATATTATGCCTTATGTGATGTATCGGAAGCTTGGTAAGGGAGATCAAGACTTAACTAAAACCGATATGATGCTAAAGGATTTTGAAGGCAATGTGTCACCAGCTAAAGGAGCAATATGTGTTGAGTTGACCATCGGTAGTAAAACTTTGCCGACAACTTTCTTTGTTATTAATGGCAAGGGTGCATATAATTTACTTCTGGGAAGGGATTGGATTCATGCTAATTGTTGTGTTCCTTCTACAATGCATCAATGTTTGGTACAATGGATCGGAGATAAGATTGAAGTTGTTCCTGGAGATTCTTCTTATATTATTGCATCGGCAGAATCGGATACTTATGAACGAACCAGGTGCATATCGGGAGAAGCTTGGGAAAAAGAGTTCCTCAAGGTTGCTGATTATGAAATTCTACCGATCTAAGCAGTCGGTTCTGAAGAAGAGTTTTAATGGATAGATTTGCCGATGATGGAAAATTAGGGCAAGGATTTACATCGGCAGATGATTTAATAGAAGTAGATATTGGTGAAGGCGATAGGCCAAGGCCCACTTTTATTAGCTCTAAATTAGATTCCAAGTGTAAACAACAATTAGTTGATTTGTTAAAGGAATATAAAGATTGTTTTGCTTGGGATTATACTGAAATGCCTGGATTAGACCGATCTATAGTTGAACATCGGTTGCCAATTAAATCTGGATTTCGGCCACATCAGCAGCCGGCTCGCCGATGCAATCCTAATATACTCCCTGATATTAAGGCCGAAATAACCAAGTTAATTGAGGCAAAGTTTATTCGACAGTGTCGGTATGCAGAGTGGATTTCTAATGTGGTTCCTGTATATAAGAAAAATGGAAAACTCCGTATTTGTATTGATTTCAGGAATCTTAATAAGGCCACACCGATGGATGGTTATCCAATGCCGATTGCCGATTTATTGATTGATGCTGCAGCAGGGCATCAGATTATTAGTTTCATGGATGGAAATGCGGGTTATAACCAAATATTCATGGCTGAAGAAGATATTTCCAAAACTGCTTTTAGATGTCCAGGTCATGTGGGATTATTTGAATGGATAGTTATGACGTTTGGTTTGAAAAATGCCGGTGCTACTTACCAGAGAGCTATGAACTTTATTTTCCATGAGTATATCGGCACATTGGTGGAAATCTATATTGATGATATAGTGATTAAGTCTGGAGACATCACAAAGCATCTAACCGATCTGCGAAAGATATTGGAGTGCACAAGAAAACATGGATTAAAGATGAATCCCAATAAATGTGCATTTGGTGTATCGGCGGGCCAATTCTTGGGTTTTATGGTGCATCAGAGGGGCATTGAAATTAGTAGAAAATCTATTGAGGCAATCAACAAGGTGGTTGCTCCTGCCGATAAGACTGAATTGCAATCTTTGATCGGTAAGATTAATTTCATCAGAAGGTTTATATCTAATCTGTCAGGTAAGATCAAGGCTTTCAGTCCGTTATTAAAATTGAAAGCCGATTAGGAGTTTAAATGGGGGCCTGAATAGCAGTTGGCTCTAGATCAGATTAAGAGTTATTTAACAAATCCTCCAGTGTTAGTTCCACCCCAGCATGGAAAACCTTTCAGATTATATTTATCAACTGAAGATATTGTTATCGGTTCAGCTCTTATTCAAGAATTTGAAGGAAAAGAGCGTGTTATCTATTATTTGAGCAGACGATTAATAGATGCTGAAACCAGGTATTCGGCTATTGAGAAATTATGCTTATGTCTATATTTCTCCTGTAGTAAGTTAAGGCATTATTTACTATCGGCTGAATGTACTGTTGTATGCAAAGATGATGTAGTCAAATATATGCTATCTATGCCGATATTAAATGGTAGGATTGGTAAATGGATTTTAGCGTTATCAGAATTTGACTTACATTTTGAATCGGCTAAGGCAGTTAAAGGACAAGTTATGGCCGATTTTGTTACTCAACATTGCAATACAGTAGATTCTTTGGAAGTTGCTCCATGGACATTGTTCTTTGATGGATCCACTTGTAATGAAGGGGCAGGCATCGGCATCGTGTTGATTTCTCCTCAAGGGAAGAAGTATGAATTCTCATTGCCGATCGTTGCCACATCAACAAACAATCAAGCTGAATACCAAGCATTGATAAAAGGGTTGGAGTTGCTTAAAGAAATACAGGCTGATGCTGTTGAAGTCTTTGGTGATTCAATGTTAGTTATAAATCAATTGATTGGGATTTATGAATGTCGAAGTGAAATCCTGATTTCATATCATGAGAAATGTTTGGAATTGTTAAAAGGGTTTAGGAGTTTTCATCTGGAGCATGTTTCCCGGATGCATAATGAAGAGGCTAACCGATTGGCTCAGCATGCTTCAGGATATCAACCTGTTCAAGAAGCATTGACATTGGTGGTTGATGCCGATGACTGGAGAAAGGAAATCATTGATTATTTAAAGAATCCATCTAAAAAGGTTGAGAGACGTGTAAGATTCCAAGCGACAAAGTATGTACTCCTCGATGATGAATTATATTATCGTACCATAGATGGAGTTTTACTCAGGTGTGTTAGCATAGAGGAATCAAAAAGACTGATGAGTGAAATTCATGAAGGAGTATGTGGGGCTCATCAGTCAGCATTCAAGATGAAGTGGATGATCAGAAGAAATGGATATTATTGGCCAACTATTCTTGAAGATTGTTTTAAATATTTTAAAGGATGCCAGGAATGTCAAAAGTTTGGTAATATTCAAAGGGCACCCGCATCGGCTATGAATCCTATAATTAAACCATGGCCGTTTAGGGGTTGGGCTATTGATCTCATCGGTCAAATTTATCCACCATCGAGTAAAGGGCATAAATTTATTCTGGTTGCTACCGATTATTTCACAAAGTGGGTTGAAGCAATTCCTTTGAAAAAGGTGACATCGGCTAACATGGTTGATTTTGTGAAGGAGCATATTGTTTACCGATTTGGTATCCCTCAAACTATCACTACCGATCAGGGCACTATGTTTACATCAGGTGAATTTGATGAGTTTGCTTTGAGTATGGGAATTAAAGTTTTGAATTCTTCACCATATTATGCCCAAGCAAATGGCCAAGCTGAAGCATCTAATAAGGGGATTATCAAACTTATTAAACGCAAGATCAGAGAATATCCTAAAAAGTGGCATACAATATTAAATGAAGCTTTGTGGTCATATCGGATGGCATGTCATGGTGCAACCAAGGTGTCGCCTTATCAATTGGTGTATGGGCACGATGCAGTATTACCTTGGGAGATTAAGATTGGATCTAGGCGGATGCGTTTTCAGGATCAACTGACAGCCGATGATTATGATATCCTTATGAAAGATGAGTTGGAGGACGTAGCAGGTCATCGGTTAAAAGCTTTGATTAACATCAAGGAAAACAAGAAGAGAGTAGCCAGGTGGTATGATAAGAAAGTGAAGGTAAAGGAATTTACCGATGGTGAATTAGTATGGAAGTTGATTTTACCGATTGGGACTAAAAATTCTAAGTTTGGCAAATGGTCCCCTAATTGGGAAGGTCCATATCGGATAAGTCAGTCTGTTCCTGGTAATGCGTATATTCTTGAAACTCTCGAAGGAGTGGTATTTCCCAGAGCGTTAAATGGAAAATATTTAAAGAAATATTACCCTAGTGTTTGGATAGATGCATAAAGAGTATAGTTGCCGATAACAATCCTATCGGCTGGAGTTAAAACAAAGTATCAATCATGCCGAATTTAACAAAGCCTGAATGGCTGATATCGCACGCAGGCGAATTTCATCGGCTTCTTTTAGTTCCTTGGCATCTTCATCGGCATTTCCTTCCACAGGTTTGATTTTCTTTTTCAATGCCAAGGCCTTGCGAGCTTGAGCATCCCGTTCCTGTTGAAGGGCTTTAATGGCGTCGGGAAGCTGGTCTTCTTCTTGTTTGGCCTGGGTCAGAGCTGTTTCAACTTGTTCCAGTTCAGCTAGCAGGGCTGCTTTCTTTGCCGATAGATCTGAGATCTTCTGTCTAATATCGGCATTGGAGGCTTGTAAATTATTGATGTTCTTGTGCTTCTCGTCGGCAGTCTGCTTCAGCTGTAGCATCTCTTCTTTAAGTTGAGATTGAGCTGCTCTGTCAGCAATACGATGAACGGCCCTTTGGTATTGAAGCTGTCTGCTTTCCAGATGGACTGCTGGAAAGATGATTTCTTCAACATTGGAGGGGACTTGGCCGCGGATTGCCTTGAAGGTAGACTTCGCAGGATCCGAGTCGATTACCAATTGGGCAGTTTCTTGCTGAAGCAGGTTTAGGAGGGTTTCCAGCTTGCCATATGTGTCTGATGATATTATTCCCAACGACAGGGAGGAGCTCGCCTCTTCTCCATCATCATCAGAAATATCGATAGCAAAAGAAAATAAGCTGTAACACCCCAGGTGTTTATCACCAATTAAGTAGGGGGTTTAAGCTTAAACACGATAGATTAAGTGTAAATGACAACGCCCAGGTCAACCTATGGAGATGAGCCTAACTTAAAGTTGGATGCTGCATCATTGCTTTACATATAGGCCATCTTCAGAGATATATGTTCGGATGGTGTTATTACCATATCTTCATGTGTCTCACCTTGGTACCTATCTATATTGATCCCTAGAAAAGTTTCATGAAGTTTGGAATCAAAAAGTCACATAAAATGATAAGTGATAGGCTTGTTTGGATTATAACTAAAACCTATCGTACATCTCAGGGGAATTAGTTTTTGGGCAACATACAATGCAACATGTGTAACACATCTTGGACACATGTGGAACACCCTAGTGGAACATGTGTAGCATGTATCTTGAAACAACCACATGAAATGACCATAGCATCTCACTTGAGTTCTATGTTTCAAGGCATGTGAGGCCTGCACTTTTGTGCAACCTATGCATGGTGGGTATGTTTGGCCTCTACAACGCCTTAACTACACTTAGGACACTCCATGGAACAATGTTCATGTTGATCATTTTGCCTAAATGTGCTTCTAAGTGATGGTTGACCATGTATGGACCCTGGAACACTTTTGTTTGACCGTTTCAAAAGAGTAACCTAGAAGCTTTGCATGACTGTGCACCCATTGACAAAGTCGTAGAGAATTTTATAAGGAACAAACTTTGTTTAAGAGTCATGTCATGAAAATGTGTGGAACATGATCGAAAAGGGCCCACAAGTCAGTTTTGGGACTGTTTCCAACACTTAACAATTTTTAAAAGCCCCGATTTCAGTATCGTCGACATTGACATCCCGCGTTCTCAAGTTTTTACTAAGTAACTTAAATTGGTCCAAAAATGAAAGTTGGAAACAATTTAGTGGTGAGCAACATGTAAAGAGTTGGGATCAAATTGACCAAGTTTGACATTTGAAAATCCCAAAACCGAGCCCTAGCTTAACATGCTGACACTGGTAATTTGGGGACTGTTTATCTCCTAATCTAAAGCTCTAATGACCATGACCTTTAAATAGGAAATGTAGAGCATGGTACGGGCTACAACTTTGGTTTTAGGCCCAAGACCCAGTTCAGCCCAGATCCGGCCCAAATCCATGTCCACTTTGCCCTCACCGACGCCCACCACGTGTTCGGTAGAAAGTCTCCAAGGGCGACGCGCGTCCGGACGTGGCGTCCATGCGCGAGCCCGCGCCTTGCCATGCTGCCGCGCGTCCTGGCACTCCCGGCCTCTTCCAGCAAGGATGCCGAGCTCCCTTCCATTCCCTCCACTCCTCTCTGCCCTTCCTCGCTTGCTCTGGTTGTTGTTCGTCCTCAGCGACGCCGAGCTCCGCCATTGCCGAGCCAGCCAAGGTCCGCGTCACAGCGTCTCGGTCCTTCCCCGTGCTTGATAGCTCGCGCCTCGCCTTCGCCTCTTCCTCCTCCACGCTTTGCGTGTCTCGGCTGGACCCGAAGACCACCGGAGCCGTTCGGCCATGGGAGCCCCTCCGGCGCCGCCACTGACAACCGTGGCTGGACCATCTCGGGCTGCCCTGGGGTGGGCCGAGCAGCACCTCGGGAGTGCGCGAGCCTACTGGAGCTTCTCCACCCTTTCCCGGCCTCTCTTCGCCACTGGAGAGCGCGGCCACCGGCGCCATGGTCGCCGCGGGCACCGTGCGTGCGGGCAGGCCGACCTGGCCCACCTCCGGCTGAGCTGAGCAGCTCCACGAGAGCGCGCGGGCCCCCTGGTGCTCGTGCCGCCCTTAGCCACCGCCGCCGGTGGCCCCACCTCGCCGGAGCCGCGCGTCTGATCTCCTCCTGGCCGGCGTCGGGAGGTAGAAGAAGGGGGACTTCGGTCTAAATAGGGGAGAAAGGAGGGGGCTAGATGAAAAGACACTGACTCATATGAATAGTATTGGTAGGACTTATTTGCTTAGTTTAATTAAAGTTCTTTCAGGGGCCAAAATGAATAGCCTGTGACTCAGTTGAATAGTAAATTGGACTGCGGGTTGGTTCTAGAAAGTCCAGGGGCCTCGAGGCAAAAGTGCTTTTCTTTTTCGGTTTTATCTTTTTATTTTATTTTTTTTACAGAATTCAGTGTTGAACTTTGGAAATTCATAGTAATTAGTACAAAAATCATAAAATAGCAAATAAGGACTTTTTAGAATCCTTGTGAAATTATCTATGCAGTAGATCTATAATATTTAATGTTTTAGTTTAAAGTTTTGGCTGTAAAAATAGATTTATGCAATTAGGTTTTGAATGCTAGTTGGATCTGTTATTTTTAATAACTGTAAATATTTATCTCCAAATGAAGTGAAATTTTTGTGACATGTTACTATTGTGATGTATGATGTCTAGTAAAAATTTCAAGATTTTAGTCTTGATAGTTTAGGAGCTATAAAAATAACAAATGCTATATGTTGCTTTGCTTCTATTCTGGACAGTTCTGCATATATTCACTGTTTGGCTTAATTAAGTTGTGAATCATGCCTTGATGACAATAAATGAGTTGTAGTACTTTTCTTAAGCTTTTCAAAAAGCTAAAGAGCACGATTTTTGGTTAAGTATATGTTTAGTTATAGTGTTTAAAGTACTGTGGCAGTTTCTGCCCAAACCCAGACAGCATTGCTTTGTGTGCCATGTGTGACCCTGTTAGTGGCAGAATTAGTTCTAGATGTTTATAGAAAAGTTGTTCAAAATTTGTTAAGCTTTCTAAAAAGTCTAGAACCATAATTATTGGATTTATAAAACTCAAGTTATAGCAGTTTAAAGTGGCATATCAGATTCTGTCCATATTTTGGACAGAGATGCAATTATTTAATTAATTGACCATGTTAACTGTAGAATCATCTTAAGATGATTACAAGAAAGTTGTAGGTAACTTTATAAGCTTTCCATAAAGTTGAGAATCATATTTGTTGGAGGTCTAGAACTCTATTTATGCTTCTCTGAAGTTTCTACCAGTTTTCTGTCTATAATTGTACCACTGCTGTTGGGCTGCATGTGTGGTGTTACTCGTGCAACTAGTTTCATGGTGTAAATGATGTTTACTGTGGTTTTGGTAAATACAAAAGTTGTAGATAATTATATTATCTTGCTTGTGTTAAATTTTCCTGATCCCAGGTCTGATAGTTTAAGAGTTGCATGCTTAATAAGTCTACTGTCAGATTTTAATTACCTTCTGTGCAGACTTTAAAGATTGGCATGTTGGGTCATGATAACTTGGGAATCATGTTGATATGATTATAAATGAAATGTGGACAATTTCATAAGCTTTCCATAATGTCTTCTTGCAAGTCATTTGGAATTGTAGATCTCTAGTTATGATCGATTTACGGAGCTACTGCTTGTATGTCTAGAAAGTGACAGATTTTAGTTTTAGTGCCTTGTTTCACTTTGCTATGCTAGTGTGTTGAAGGGTGACTCATATCTTTGATGGTACTTAGCTTGATACCCTGTAATCTTATAAGACTTGTGTCTCGATTGATGTGCTTGCAATCTTCTTTGTTATGCCCTAATAAGGACTAAGTTAATTAACTCTAGGGTTTATGTAAACTTTGGTATGCTTGTTTGATTACTCTGTTGATTTCACTACTATGCATTCATGCATATGCATTATTGCACCCCATTTAGGTACGCTAGCTGAAACACGAGAAGGACCTGATGTGGAGCCAAACCCGAAGATGGAGTTGGTGGATCTATCCCGAAGATAGAAGGACCGGACAAGTGATAGATTGGGAGATGCTCGTCAAGTGAATTCATCTGACAAACTCTAACTTGAGTCGGATCCCAGGCAAGCCCCGGAGCATTATAAGCCTCCTACCTTCAAAAGCAATTAATTATATATATGTTATAAGTATTGTTGCATTAAGTGGTAGGAGTTGGGTGAAAACCTTGCTGCATTATATCATTCCTTGTCCAGATATATGAATCCCTGAATCCTACATAGACTAGGATCGAGTAGATGCTTAGCCCTGCTTTAAGCGGTAGAAGTCAGGTGATTTCCTGTCACCTGCGAGATGTAGGGATATTCTTATATGGTACGGTTGGCTATATTGCTATCGTGGAATGGAACCATGTGTTAATAAAATGAAATGAGACCGGGCGGGATGACGATAGTGAAGCAACAAGGCATGGAGGTCTTGGGTGTGGATCTATCCCCGTCTGAGTCGTTTAAGGACCGATTCGCTGTACGTCCTTGAGTCATGTTGAACGCAGTCTAACACTTAGTTGGCCGGATAAGTCGTTCCGACCGCGAAGCCGAGTAATGTGATTCAGGCCGGGAATCGAATGGTAGGTTGCTTCTTGGAGGAGAGAAAGGATGTGCTTGGGGACATTGGCGTGAGACCAAGGGGGGGTTAGAGTCCCTATCACCTGGCAGAGTGTCGCCCTTGGGGTCGCGACATCATTCGGACCCGCGATTCCTGAATCATATGAAAAGGTGGCCTGTGCGACCCTGGCAGGGGTCTGCACGGTGAGTGTTAGAAATACCCCTCCAGCTGGATAGGAATTCGATTCGAATCGCCGTCGCTCCCGGTTAGTGAGCACTTGACTTGAGCAGCGGCAACGTAGATTCCATTAAATTGAACGGATGGTTAATTGGATAACGATGGAAAGGTTGCCTCAATTTATACCTGCTATGGTTAATATTGTTTGCTCCTAATAAAGTGAGTGCTCTAGTACAGGTTCTAATTTAGATGACAGGTTAATGATAATTAACTTGATGCTTAAGCATTAATGATTACTTATCCATATTAAGCTTTTATGCAAAATGTGTCAAGCTAGCCCACTTTATATCAGCCTTGCATGATCCTTGGTGTCACCTTATTTCTGGTTTATGACGGGTAAGTCTAGCTGAGTACATTGTCGTACTCAGGGTTTTATCCCCACTTGTTGCAGGTTGTGATGTATCATGGCGACTGCAAGAGTTGGTTGGCTCCTGCCGTAGAGGCGGAGTGTGATCACGGGCATGGTCCTTCTGAGTTAGCTTCTCTCTAATGCTTTTGTTGGAAGTCGACCTTGGTACTGGCATATATTTGAAATAAGGGTGTTGGTAGTTTCAAATTACTTTGCTTCCGCTACTTTTGAACTTAAGTTGTAATAACTATGTTGAACTCCGATGTATATTGAATTACTTGTGAAATGATTGTAACATGTGACTTGTTATGTTGAATCACTACGATCTTGGCTTGTATGTTGGATGGTTTGAAATCCCTCGTGATTTCATTGGACTACCGGAGTTATATGGGCTCAAGTGCGAGAATTTGATCACTTCGGTGATTGTTTTTGTACTTGTGCTCTTATAATTTGGACGGTTCCGTTACAGCTGGTATCGGAGCAAGATTCAACATTAAACATGTCATATGTGTATTTAAAACAAAGGTTTTGTTTTCTAAAACCAGTTTTATCATCTTATAGTTATATATAGGTTTGTGAAATCTAAATTTTTAAACCTAAGTATGCCAGTGGTCAATTTCCTTATGCCCATATAAGGATTATTAGGTGGCTTATATAAGTACTAACCTGGGGGTTTTTCATTTATGCATCTACGCCCAGACCAAGGTATGTATGTGTGATAACTCTCCCACACTATGCTACCCGGTGTGTCAGATTAGAGGTAGCCTTCATATATGAAATAGCCATATATGTCGCTAGTTTACTTTTATGCAACATCGCACCTACGCTCAGGTAAGTGTGAGTTGTGAGAGCATGACCGTACAACCTGCGGTCTAGGGGAGAGCTAGTTTTGGTTACTGGATTATTTACATGTTACACACATGTATATATGAAGGTACTTAATTGTGGGTGTCGAATGATTCGGGTAGTTTTGGTACTACATGTACGTATACAGGGGTATATGTATATGGGAGTACTTAGAATTTAACCTTTCTGTTTTCATTGTGTGCTATATTGGGAAATGTTGGGCTGCAATGAAAATTTTCTGCAGGTACGCTAACCACGAATGCGTAAGTCGAATGTAGTTGACGACTAGCTATATATCGAGAGAGTGCGTATTATGCCACCGACATAGAACGTGATTGCCACTTTAGGTTGGCAATCTTGTGAGGACGAATAGGACGAAGCATGCATCTTCATGATTATTGCCTTATGCATAGCTATGCTCCTCTCACCCTTGTTCTGTAGGAAGTAACTTGTGATTGATGTGGTACACTATCTTTCTTGTGTGGAATCAAACATGAACGCTTTGTTCCATGTTGCTTGAATAGGAAATGCTTGAGAAAAATGTGTGCTTAGCCTTACTAGAAATAAGTGTGGCTACATGCTTGAACTTAGAGATATCCTCTAGCTTAGCCAAGTGGTGGATATGTGTTCACCCGAGAGTTTGCAAATGCTTTAGACCTCATTTAAGTAGTTGTGGATTCTCATGAATAAATTGAATTGGTTGGTCTAAGGTAACGATATTTAGGGCTACTAGCATAACATGTTTGTGTGCTCTCTTGTTAAGTAGAACAAAGGCAAGCTTTGTTTTGCTTGTAGAACGTTGGCTGTTAGAAAAATTTCTATTGTAGTGATGCTTTTGTGCTCATAATGGTGTTTTCTGTAGTTATGGAGAATACCAAGTTGTAGCTAACTTACTTTTCTAGCTTGTACTAAAATTTCTTGACCCTAGGCCTTATGGTTTGAGAGTTATAACTTTTAGAAGTTTACTGTCAGGTTTTTCTTAGGCTCTGAATAGATCTGAATGTTTGGTTTGTTTGACCTGCGTGCATATGGAATCATGTCTTGGAGATAATAGAAGAAGTGTAGTACTTTTTCTAAGCTTTCCAAAATGTCCTATAGCACTAATTGTGGTGGTCTAAATCTCTACTTATGAGCTTGCAAAGAGGAATGATAGAATCTGCCCAAATCTGGGTAGAGATGTCTTCTTTGTCTTGTTTGGCCTTGTTAGCTATAGAATCATCTTAATATGATAATAAGAAAGTTATATACAACTTAATAATACTTACATAAAGTTAAGGCTCAGCCTTGTTGTGTCCCTAGAACTCTAGTTATACATTTTTAAAGTTCTTGTCAGTTTTCTGTCCATATTGGTACAGATCTGAAACATTAGCATTGTTGGCCATGTTAACCTATGATTTAGCTTTTGGTATGAATAACTAAAGTTTAGTCATCTTCCTAAGCTTTATAGAAAGTCTAGGATCACCTTTGTGAGATGTCTATAGCCTCAGTTATGGTTGAAACAAATAACTACTGTGCTGCTGTCCAGATTCTATGTATATGCTAAGTTACCCACCTTAGCTAGCGTTTGTTTTGGACTAAACTTGTAGTTAGTTCTTGCTTTAGATAAATGCTTGCTTTGAGTGAGCCTTGTGCTTTGTATTGGTTGCTTAAGCCCATTCGTTTGAGTTTTCTCCCATGTCTGCTTGACTGCGATGTTGTATGTATGCTTGTTATCTAGGTAGTGCCCTAGTTGTCATCTCGTTTGTCCTCGGTGAGCATACGAGGGTCACATAGCTTTATCCTAGAACAAAGTTCATGTACGTAATTGTGTGGTTGTTGTCTTCAATTAGGTTCTCTCTTAGGAGTCTGATGCCTGTAGACTTGGTGGTTAGTCCTTGAATGTTTGTATCCATGCCTTTGCTTGACCGAAAACCTAAAGTTGAGTTCTCCTATATGTTTGTCTAAGCAGTGGATGTTTTCTAACCCTTTTTGTGAAGACCTTTATCGACTGACCAACCAAGTTAACTTTTATCAATGCTAGCCTTTGACCATGGTTCGTACGTTGCCAGTTATGGAGACCGTACCCAAATCCATATTAGACCTTCCAGTTACCTCTCCTAAAGTTTAGCTAGTGTAATGCAACGTCTCTTTGCTGTGGCCTCAAAATCATTTGTTTGCAAATTCGTGTATCTACCTTAGCGATTCAATCTCTAATTGACATATCAGTTTTTGCCTTGAAATTTGCTTAATTCGTCTCCAACCTTCCCAAGTCTCGGGATGTTTATCAGTCTTGATCTCATGTTGTTGCCCAACATGAATGAATCTTCTATTAATCTTTTATCTGGAACTCACCTCGGTGGACGCAAGTCTGCATAGAATCTAAGCAAGAGTCCATTGCTCAGTTGTCTTTAGGAATTGAGCTATGTTCCCTTGTGGTGTGTGTTAATTTTGGATTGCCTCCTCGTTGATTCTAAACCTTGTGACTACCTTTACTTGCTATCCCTCCCTGGGTATGGTGTTTGTTCGGACAACCCAATCAGTGCCATTTGAAATTCCTCATCGGGTGTATGTTTAGTAATGGTGTTATAAGTAGCAACTAATGGTGCCGCGACGAAACCGAGAGCCTCCTGTGGGTGCACACACAAGGTTGTGCTGCTCGGCACGCGCTGGTATCATGGTTTCTAATCATAATCCATTGCAGAACAACGTTGATGTGATTTTCACGTGACCTTCTTCCTTGGTTGTTTTTCCATATCTTATCAAAAAGACCCTTATATTGGACCAAATGTAGTAGAGCTTCCTCCTGAAGTTGCTAAGAGGATAACCTTTGAAGAACAAGTCACCGACATAAACATTAACAGACCATAAGAAGTGGTAAAAATGTGACTCTACTTAGTTGTCCCAAGTATTGGTGACCACCATCTAGTAAGCAAGTATCTCATCTCTATTGGATAAAAAGGACACACCACACTTACTGTTGGACAAGTCATCCGTTGGATAAGACTCGATCGTCACATTATGCAAGTTTTAACCTTTGTATGCATAATGGCCATACCGTCGAAATCAACCATCTCTGGTGTGACTCCTTATTTGCTAACTTCGATGGCAACCATCTGTTCTGCATCAACCACAGTTGTTGTGGTCAAGAGTGAAGATTTGGAACTTTTTAGTGTTGAGAGACAACTGATTAGTTACCAATAGGAAGGTTAATCTCTGGCTAGGTAACGACTCTTTGGTAGCTACGAAGGCTATGTCTTACAGAGCAATAACCAACAAGAAGTTAAATCAACTAGCCAACACCTTGGGTGATATTCTATCTTCTAGAGCCATTGTGATCAAGTCAATTCCGTCTTGGACAATCACACAGATAGTGTAAGATGTTCAATCAGCTACGATGAAGAATTAGAGAAATGCATGCCCTAGTTTCGATCAACATCCTTGTGCCCTTAGGTGCCACAAATGGTTTGTTCATAACTTTATTGGACAAAGTGTTGAGGAATATTCGAAAGCAATCGGAGAAGTGTCAAACAATAGATTTATCATTTTAGAGCTGCTATATGACCCTAAAGAGAAAGTCTCATGGTGAAAGTTGGCCTAACAAAGTTGTTATGCTGCAAGTCAACTCAACTTACAGTGCAACTAAGTCACGAAGGAAAAATTTTACTCAACCGCTTGGTGGTGGACTACTCCCCACGGTTTAGTGAATATTTACAACTTTTGTTGTCCTTAAGGCCTCACTACCTTTTGCTTTGGTAATGATTTTCCAAATGATGACATACTTTGATACCTTATAAATGTTTTTACCCAAGAGGTTGCATCTGATTCAACCCAGATAACTATTGCCTTTGGATAAGAGGATCTTCTTAGGTAACATTTGGCTAAAATATGGAGCCGACAGAGTCAGCTATCACATTCACTGACCCCTCGACAGACTCAGATAATACAGTGTTGTCGTCAGAGAAAGAGAACTGCGCACATGGAACCTCATGTAGTTTTCCATTAGTTGGTGTCTAAATGAAGGAACATTTACGACCAACATAGACCCTATCTATTGGTTAGTCAGTATCCTATAGCCTCAGAGTATATTTATCGTCTATGATCTCACCCTTTTGGAAGGTTGTGCTCAAGCCATTTTGGTAGAGAACTGCTTTTCAAACTTTGTGAACATAGGATCATTTCAATGAGTATACTTCTGAAGATTGCGGTCTAGTGTAAAGTTCATACGGACTATGCTGTGCTCACTTAAGAATCAGATACTTGTGAGTGGTCAGCTCACGGACCGAATGATCTCCGTACATTGAGAATGCAATACTGTGCTATCTTGGATTCCTCCCAAAGTAACAATGCTTTATGGAAGTCGATGAAGGAAATTCTTCAGACAAATTTTACCATCAAGAGTAAGTATGAGAAAGGGCCCTTGACCAAATTGTTCACCAATGTGGAAGCCTTATAGCTGAATGCTATAGCAGATGTTGGGAACAATATAACGTGTCTCTCTTCCTTAAAAGATCTTCCATTCCGAATCTCGGGACGCGATTCTTTTAAGGGGGGAGGGCTGTAACACCCCAAGTGTTTATCACCAATTAAGTAGGGGGTTTAAGCTTAAACACGATAGATTAAGTGTAAATGACAACGCCCAGGTCAACCTATGGAGATGAGCCTAACTTAAAGTTGGATGCTGCATCATTGCTTTACATATAGGCCATCTTCAGAGATATATGTTCGGATGGTGTTATTACCATATCTTCATGTGTCTCACCTTGGTACCTATCTATATTGATCCCTAGAAAAGTTTCATGAAGTTTGGAATCAAAAAGTCACATAAAATGATAAGTGATAGGCTTGTTTGGATTATAACTAAAACCTATCGTACATCTCAGGGGAATTAGTTTTTGGGCAACATACAATGCAACATGTGTAACACATCTTGGACACATGTGGAACACCCTAGTGGAACATGTGTAGCATGTATCTTGAAACAACCACATGAAATGACCATAGCATCTCACTTGAGTTCTATGTTTCAAGGCATGTGAGGCCTGCACTTTTGTGCAACCTATGCATGGTGGGTATGTTTGGCCTCTACAACGCCTTAACTACACTTAGGACACTCCATGGAACAATGTTCATGTTGATCATTTTGCCTAAATGTGCTTCTAAGTGATGGTTGACCATGTATGGACCCTGGAACACTTTTGTTTGACCGTTTCAAAAGAGTAACCTAGAAGCTTTGCATGACTGTGCACCCATTGACAAAGTCGTAGAGAATTTTATAAGGAACAAACTTTGTTTAAGAGTCATGTCATGAAAATGTGTGGAACATGATCGAAAAGGGCCCACAAGTCAGTTTTGGGACTGTTTCCAACACTTAACAATTTTTAAAAGCCCCGATTTCAGTATCGTCGACATTGACATCCCGCGTTCTCAAGTTTTTACTAAGTAACTTAAATTGGTCCAAAAATGAAAGTTGGAAACAATTTAGTGGTGAGCAACATGTAAAGAGTTGGGATCAAATTGACCAAGTTTGACATTTGAAAATCCCAAAACCGAGCCCTAGCTTAACATGCTGACACTGGTAATTTGGGGACTGTTTATCTCCTAATCTAAAGCTCTAATGACCATGACCTTTAAATAGGAAATGTAGAGCATGGTACGGGCTACAACTTTGGTTTTAGGCCCAAGACCCAGTTCAGCCCAGATCCGGCCCAAATCCATGTCCACTTTGCCCTCACCGACGCCCACCACGTGTTCGGTAGAAAGTCTCCAAGGGCGACGCGCGTCCGGACGTGGCGTCCATGCGCGAGCCCGCGCCTTGCCATGCTGCCGCGCGTCCTGGCACTCCCGGCCTCTTCCAGCAAGGATGCCGAGCTCCCTTCCATTCCCTCCACTCCTCTCTGCCCTTCCTCGCTTGCTCTGGTTGTTGTTCGTCCTCAGCGACGCCGAGCTCCGCCATTGCCGAGCCAGCCAAGGTCCGCGTCACAGCGTCTCGGTCCTTCCCCGTGCTTGATAGCTCGCGCCTCGCCTTCGCCTCTTCCTCCTCCACGCTTTGCGTGTCTCGGCTGGACCCGAAGACCACCGGAGCCGTTCGGCCATGGGAGCCCCTCCGGCGCCGCCACTGACAACCGTGGCTGGACCATCTCGGGCTGCCCTGGGGTGGGCCGAGCAGCACCTCGGGAGTGCGCGAGCCTACTGGAGCTTCTCCACCCTTTCCCGGCCTCTCTTCGCCACTGGAGAGCGCGGCCACCGGCGCCATGGTCGCCGCGGGCACCGTGCGTGCGGGCAGGCCGACCTGGCCCACCTCCGGCTGAGCTGAGCAGCTCCACGAGAGCGCGCGGGCCCCCTGGTGCTCGTGCCGCCCTTAGCCACCGCCGCCGGTGGCCCCACCTCGCCGGAGCCGCGCGTCTGATCTCCTCCTGGCCGGCGTCGGGAGGTAGAAGAAGGGGGACTTCGGTCTAAATAGGGGAGAAAGGAGGGGGCTAGATGAAAAGACACTGACTCATATGAATAGTATTGGTAGGACTTATTTGCTTAGTTTAATTAAAGTTCTTTCAGGGGCCAAAATGAATAGCCTGTGACTCAGTTGAATAGTAAATTGGACTGCGGGTTGGTTCTAGAAAGTCCAGGGGCCTCGAGGCAAAAGTGCTTTTCTTTTTCGGTTTTATCTTTTTATTTTATTTTTTTTACAGAATTCAGTGTTGAACTTTGGAAATTCATAGTAATTAGTAGAAAAATCATAAAATAGCAAATAAGGACTTTTTAGAATCCTTGTGAAATTATCTATGCAGTAGATCTATAATATTTAATGTTTTAGTTTAAAGTTTTGGCTGTAAAAATAGATTTATGCAATTAGGTTTTGAATGCTAGTTGGATCTGTTATTTTTAATAACTGTAAATATTTATCTCCAAATGAAGTGAAATTTTTGTGACATGTTACTATTGTGATGTATGATGTCTAGTAAAAATTTCAAGATTTTAGTCTTGATAGTTTAGGAGCTATAAAAATAACAAATGCTATATGTTGCTTTGCTTCTATTCTGGACAGTTCTGCATATATTCACTGTTTGGCTTAATTAAGTTGTGAATCATGCCTTGATGACAATAAATGAGTTGTAGTACTTTTCTTAAGCTTTTCAAAAAGCTAAAGAGCACGATTTTTGGTTAAGTATATGTTTAGTTATAGTGTTTAAAGTACTGTGGCAGTTTCTGCCCAAACCCAGACAGCATTGCTTTGTGTGCCATGTGTGACCCTGTTAGTGGCAGAATTAGTTCTAGATGTTTATAGAAAAGTTGTTCAAAATTTGTTAAGCTTTCTAAAAAGTCTAGAACCATAATTATTGGATTTATAAAACTCAAGTTATAGCAGTTTAAAGTGGCATATCAGATTCTGTCCATATTTTGGACAGAGATGCAATTATTTAATTAATTGACCATGTTAACTGTAGAATCATCTTAAGATGATTACAAGAAAGTTGTAGGTAACTTTATAAGCTTTCCATAAAGTTGAGAATCATATTTGTTGGAGGTCTAGAACTCTATTTATGCTTCTCTGAAGTTTCTACCAGTTTTCTGTCTATAATTGTACCACTGCTGTTGGGCTGCATGTGTGGTGTTACTCGTGCAACTAGTTTCATGGTGTAAATGATGTTTACTGTGGTTTTGGTAAATACAAAAGTTGTAGATAATTATATTATCTTGCTTGTGTTAAATTTTCCTGATCCCAGGTCTGATAGTTTAAGAGTTGCATGCTTAATAAGTCTACTGTCAGATTTTAATTACCTTCTGTGCAGACTTTAAAGATTGGCATGTTGGGTCATGATAACTTGGGAATCATGTTGATATGATTATAAATGAAATGTGGACAATTTCATAAGCTTTCCATAATGTCTTCTTGCAAGTCATTTGGAATTGTAGATCTCTAGTTATGATCGATTTACGGAGCTACTGCTTGTATGTCTAGAAAGTGACAGATTTTAGTTTTAGTGCCTTGTTTCACTTTGCTATGCTAGTGTGTTGAAGGGTGACTCATATCTTTGATGGTACTTAGCTTGATACCCTGTAATCTTATAAGACTTGTGTCTCGATTGATGTGCTTGCAATCTTCTTTGTTATGCCCTAATAAGGACTAAGTTAATTAACTCTAGGGTTTATGTAAACTTTGGTATGCTTGTTTGATTACTCTGTTGATTTCACTACTATGCATTCATGCATATGCATTATTGCACCCCATTTAGGTACGCTAGCTGAAACACGAGAAGGACCTGATGTGGAGCCAAACCCGAAGATGGAGTTGGTGGATCTATCCCGAAGATAGAAGGACCGGACAAGTGATAGATTGGGAGATGCTCGTCAAGTGAATTCATCTGACAAACTCTAACTTGAGTCGGATCCCAGGCAAGCCTCGGAGCATTATAAGCCTCCTACCTTCAAAAGCAATTAATTATATATATGTTATAAGTATTGTTGCATTAAGTGGTAGGAGTTGGGTGAAAACCTTGCTGCATTATATCATTCCTTGTCCAGATATATGAATCCCTGAATCCTACATAGACTAGGATCGAGTAGATGCTTAGCCCTGCTTTAAGCGGTAGAAGTCAGGTGATTTCCTGTCACCTGCGAGATGTAGGGATATTCTTATATGGTACGGTTGGCTATATTGCTATCGTGGAATGGAACCATGTGTTAATAAAATGAAATGAGACCGGGCGGGATGACGATAGTGAAGCAACAAGGCATGGAGGTCTTGGGTGTGGATCTATCCCCGTCTGAGTCGTTTAAGGACCGATTCGCTGTACGTCCTTGAGTCATGTTGAACGCAGTCTAACACTTAGTTGGCCGGATAAGTCGTTCCGACCGCGAAGCCGAGTAATGTGATTCAGGCCGGGAATCGAATGGTAGGTTGTTTCTTGGAGGAGAGAAAGGATGTGCTTGGGGACATTGGCGTGAGACCAAGGGGGGGTTAGAGTCCCTATCACCTGGCAGAGTGTCGCCCTTGGGGTCGCGACATCATTCGGACCCGCGATTCCTGAATCATATGAAAAGGTGGCCTGTGCGACCCTGGCAGGGGTCTGCACGGTGAGTGTTAGAAATACCCCTCCAGCTGGATAGGAATTCGATTCGAATCGCCGTCGCTCCCGGTTAGTGAGCACTTGACTTGAGCAGCGGCAACGTAGATTCCATTAAATTGAACGGATGGTTAATTGGATAACGATGGAAAGGTTGCCTCAATTTATACCTGCTATGGTTAATATTGTTTGCTCCTAATAAAGTGAGTGCTCTAGTACAGGTTCTAATTTAGATGACAGGTTAATGATAATTAACTTGATGCTTAAGCATTAATGATTACTTATCCATATTAAGCTTTTATGCAAAATGTGTCAAGCTAGCCCACTTTATATCAGCCTTGCATGATCCTTGGTGTCACCTTATTTCTGGTTTATGACGGGTAAGTCTAGCTGAGTACATTGTCGTACTCAGGGTTTTATCCCCACTTGTTGCAGGTTGTGATGTATCATGGCGACTGCAAGAGTTGGTTGGCTCCTGCCGTAGAGGCGGAGTGTGATCACGGGCATGGTCCTTCTGAGTTAGCTTCTCTCTAATGCTTTTGTTGGAAGTCGACCTTGGTACTAGCATATATTTGAAATAAGGGTGTTGGTAGTTTCAAATTACTTTGCTTCCGCTACTTTTGAACTTAAGTTGTAATAACTATGTTGAACTCCGATGTATATTGAATTACTTGTGAAATGATTGTAACATGTGACTTGTTATGTTGAATCACTACGATCTTGGCTTGTATGTTGGATGGTTTGAAATCCCTCGTGATTTCATTGGACTACCGGAGTTATATGGGCTCAAGTGCGAGAATTTGATCACTTCGGTGATTGTTTTTGTACTTGTGCTCTTATAATTTGGACGGTTCCGTTACATAAGCTATCGGGAGAATCTTGTTCCTATGGGATAAAGAGAATTAGAAATCTTGTTTATAATACTTTGAAGATATAATAAATCAGGTAATTGATTGGTTTACCTGCTTCAAGGCTATCTCTTGAGCTTGACTTGAAGGAGCGGCTTGTAAAGGGTCCTGTGAAGGATCGGCAGAAGATGCCGATGGAATGTCTTCAATAACCACATCGGTAGTCGGCCCTTGAGGTACAATTGCCGATGATGTATCTTGAGAAGGAGCAGTTTGTTCAGAAGGCTGATCGACGGGTGTTGGAGCAGATGTAGGGGCCGGTGTAGGTTTTTGTCGTTTCTGTTGAGCCTCAGCATCGGTCAAAGCTTTACGTTTCTGTTGTGCTTCGACAACAACTGGCTGGGGGGCATCAACATCTGTTGGTTGAGGAGCTTGTATGATCGGTGTGTTTACCGATGTATCCATTTGTTGCTGAAAAAACAGGTATAAGATTGGATGTTTAATGGGAAAAATAAAAATAATGAAAGAATACCTCTGAGGAAGGAGTAGAAGTTGTGGTGCTCGGTAAAGTTGCCGATGATGATCCAGCTGCAGCTTGTACACCCTGATAGTTGTATGTTAATATAAAGTGTATCGGCAGAGAAAATAGTAAACAAGATTATTACCTTAAAAGCCTTGATCAGGCTTGAAGCAGCAGCCTTTGGAGAAGCCCTAGATGTTCCCAATCTTGGTCTAGAAGCGCCAATTTTGGTACGAGTTCTTTGGAAAGTCAAGGCTTCCAGGGTGGGGGCATTGTAGCCGATTAATGAAATCGGAGAGGCCGGATAGAGATTGAAGGGTTTTCCGCTTTTGCTTATCGGTGGAACTGGATCGTCAGCCTATTTCAAAGAGGGTTAGTTACCGATACACATAATAAAAGAAAAGGGAAAGGGCAAAAGTTGAAAGGAACTTACTGCATTATCAGGAATAGCATAATCAGGGTCAATCTGATGCTGATATGTATGAACAGATGTTGAAAATAACTGTTCTTTCCATTCCTGCCACCATTGCTTATATGATTCTGTTATGAAAGAAGCTGGTGACCAGGCGGAGAGATCGACATTGGAAATATCGGCATCAGGAGCAAGTCTTACTATCCTGCTCCATTCAGTTCCAGAGGTGATGATTTCCCTGGGTTTAATTACATCGGCATAGCACAGTTTAATGGGCAATTACCCAAAAGCCAGCTGGCGAGATACTGCCGATGGATTGTAAAATTCATAAGTAATGTGGGAGGCTTTCCCACTGCCAAATGTATTGACTGGAATTGCTCTAGGAGTGATGATGGCCATCATCAGATCATTATCTTGGTTCAGATCACCATCGGCAAAATTGAAGAGGAGGGGAAATTTGTTATCCTCGTCAATATAAGGCACCCAAGCCCTGTGATCACGAGAGAGGCCATGGTAGAAAGTATGAAAGAATCTGCCGATTTGATCCTCAGTGGCTTCTGTTCCGGGAAGGACGATAATTGCTTCACCAAAGTTGAGAGGGGGGCGTGTTGCCGATTCATCATCCCTAAGGACGTGTTCTTCGGGAATCTCTCGTGGGAATTCTTGAGCAAAGAAATCCCATTGTAAACGCTTGTGCATATGGGCATTTAACCACATATTAATAAACCACCATGGGCCTCCCAGATTGCCGATGGGTTCGCCAAGTATAAGCTTTTGGGATACTTGGTGGAGGAGATGGTAGGTTGAACTCAGAAGATATCGGCCGAGTGGAAATCTGACACCGTTGGCCAAGAGTTCTGCTGCTGGGAGGAAAGCATTAGTTGGTCCTACCGATCGTCCGCAGAAAATAAATTTTTCTAGCCACATGTTCAGGAATGTGGCATGCTCCCTTTGGTTGACAGTACCAGTCTTCTGGTACTCCTGGATATATCCCGTCCAGCCGCCGATGTTGCGTGTGGTTATTCTGTACTCAGCTTTTCTGCCGAAAATATGGCCTTCATCGACAGTTGAAATGTCTAGGCCTGTGAGCATATATACATCGGCAAGAGTGGGGGCACATGGACCGTGACCAAACATGAAGGTGTTGGTAGTGTCAGACCAAAATTGAGCAGCAGCTATCATCATAGATTCATTTTTCTGCATATCGGCAATGGACAGCCTGATACATTGATCTATTTTTCGCTCTGCCCAGAATACTTGCATTGACCTGTTGACCCTCAGAAACCAATTTTTCCATCCTTTGGTGGGTTTGGGCCAAGAACGAAATGTATCTTTCCACAAGTTCAAGGAGAAATTCTGAGATTTGAAAGGAATACGATTGGCTTCTGCATTAATCAGATCAGTTGGGTCTGGGTTGCCCATCGGACCTAAGCAGTGAAGAAGAGGTTGATGGGTTGGAATCACCAATGCGTTGCGGAGTTCCTAGATTTGGAAGACCGAGAAAATGAAAGAAAAAGAAAATGTCGACTGTAAGAATTCGCAGGGAACTGAAAGGATTAAAGTAAAAGTAATAAAGAACAAACCGCAGGAACGTCGAAGTTGACAGCCATTGCTTCAGGAGGATGAGGGCACGAGTTGGGAACTTGAAGATGATGATTCAGATGAGTTGATGACGCGCGGTTGTTGGTTAGGGTTGCCGCCGGGGTAAGAATGCCAAAAGGTGGAGTTTGAAGGTAGAAGATGAACAGCTCGGGGGAGTCTATTTATAGGTTACTTGGAGTAGGGGTATTCTTGACTTATCTCTATGCCGTATGCGGATAAATCGAGGTGGTTCAGTTGGATATGGTAACTATGCGCACGACAATCAAGGAATGGTACAGAAGATTTGACAGCAAGTAATCATAGCTTGAAGGATATCTTGATATAAGATTTTTCAGTTCTAAAAATGATGCGTTGCGGTGAGATATTGTTGAAAATGTGTTATTTTGGTATCTCAACCATAGTTAAGGCAAAGAAGGTTAGAAAAATGCAATATATATATATTGAGATACATGGATTGGATCAAGTCTGGTAACAAATCATGTTATGCTTGGAGAATGGGTCAAAGGAATGGATAACAGCAAGCATCAGTTGGAGTGAATTTCGGAGCATCGATATCTTATACTCCGAAATTGGGGGGCATGTGTTGACACCGTTTTTAGTACGTGTCAAAATGATCAGGAAAGGTTGATTAGCAAGGGAGAGATTGCCGTGTGAATTGATGGCCAAGGAGAACAAGTTTGTTTTAAGCGGTGGCAGTATATGAATTTGATTGGGAATATTGCCGATGAAGTCAAAAGTGTTATTGCCGATGCCGATGGAAGAAGGTTTGGAGACTGTTGCCGATAAGGGAGTGTATCGATGAAGGAAGGTGTGAAGACTGCAACCGATGGAATAGGGAATGTACCGATGGAAGGGGATCGAGGGTTGCTGTCGATGGAAAAGGGGATATGCTGGTGGAAAGGAGACCAATAAGAATACCATCGTGATTAAGGCGGATCATGGAATAAAATAGGAATTGATTTCCTTGTTTACGATTAGTAGAGTCTGAGTTGTGTAAAAGTCATATTCTTAGATTTGAGTTTAGTATCCTAGTCGTATTCGATTATGTTTCTATAGATCAGGATATAAATATAGAGTGGAGGGCAATGTAATAGGGATCAATCAATATACATCAAAAAATAGCTTTTACTCTTATTTACATCTACTTTTCGGCGACTTCGTCAATTTGCATATTTTTCCTTTTTTACGAGTTCTCATTGATTCGGCGAGTTGCATTGCTCTAAGTGCAATTTTCGTCAATCCTCGAGTTCCGCGTGAGTACCTCTTGGCCGTGACTTCCGGGCGTATCGCTGTTGTCAGGACCAAAGTGCTCGTATCTTCATCCTTGTCGATTAACAGGTCAAATCGACTGGCACGCTTTGGATATCGACTTCGGGTATTAGCCCTTTGTGTTTGCAGATTCACTTTTGCATCAACACCTAGTTCCACTTGTGTCGGGTATCAAAATACCAGGGTACCCAATAGATGGTGATATACGTCACCCTGCATGTTTGCTAAAAGCCCCATCGTAGGGCCCCCCGACAAAACCGACCCGCTAAAGGCGTTGACAGCATGTCAGTCGCTCAAAACTGAGAGCCAACCTCCGTCCTGCCCGAGCCTTGCGGAGAGGTCTCAGGCGAGATAGGCACCTCGGGCGACAGTTTTCGCCTTGCCTGAGCCCCCATGATGTCATCAAAGCGCCCGACCCCCCTCAGCGTACTTCCGCCTCACCTGAGGGACACGTGGAGCCCTCTAGAAAGACGGGGAGCCACGGGGGCCCCAACCATTGTACCCACTCCCGCCGATGGGATGGACATGACCGTGCATAGTAAACAGGAGCACGGGAACCACGCTCTGACTCGACATGACCCCGGTCACTCCGCCACGATGACGTCCATACCTCTACAACAATGGGGGAAACAACAACTATACGACCTAACCCCCTCTCTACGCAAATCCTCAATGGCACAGAGGCGAACATGTCGAAGCATGGCCACGACACATCACACCAGCGGATGGAGAGGCCAAAAAATCAATGCCCCGTACATCTCCGCACAATAGGGGAACTGCTCCCACCGGATAAGGAGGAAGGCGGCCACACCCAAGGCCACCTTTTTTGTTTTTTGTCTTTCGTCTTTTCCCCATTTCATCTTTTTACCACAAATATAACCCGAGCCCTCCCCTTGGAAACTATAAAAGGGGAGACAGGGGCACACACTTCGACAGGCTCATCTGGCTAGGAGAAACACGATGACAACAAACACACCCTCGCTAAGACACCATGCACACATACTCTCGTAGATTACCAAAGAGACTTGGGATCTGCTCCCTCTCTCGAAAGCTAGTAACCCCTACTACGAGCACTCCGGTGCAAGGTAACATGAGCAGCAGCAAAACCCACTAGACATAGGGTAATTCTTGCTTGAACCAGTATAAACCCTTGTGTCCGCTTTGCACACCATTCGGGCCTAGACGCACAGATACAAATTTACTTATCGTTGTGTCCAGACCCCCGGTTTTCTAGACACCGATAGTTGGCACGCCAGGTAGGGGCCTACTACGCGTCACGATCTAGTTTATCAAGCTTCAAATGCCCGATCATCACGTTCGCTTGACTCTAGGCTCCCATATCCCGTTTGGGAGCCTAGATTTCCTCTGCATGGGGGTGGATCATGATCTGGTCCTGCATCCTCCTTCCACGCCGGTGAACCTTGCATCTCCTCTAGGTTTCGATGAGTGCGTCGAAGACCTGGATCCTGCTGGCATGGAGAAGGAGCGCATCTTGCCACCCCCCAATGTGGACCTGTGTGGTGAGACAGGACAAAGTAGTCAGTAGGTTAGAGCAATAAAAAACTTCTATTTTGCAGTTTAAGTTATGATGGAGCACTCAGTGCTTTTGGAAAAACATCAAGTAAGTTATGGTGGAGCACTCGGTGCCCACGCGAACCAGATATTATATCTCTGTATAATACGCGATCGTAATTTTAATCATGAAAACTCTGTGTGTTTTTATCATGTTTTATGGTAAGCGTGAGTAGTTATTCCGTCCTAGAGTCACTCTAGCCTATGTCCGACTAGTAGCCTGGAGCGTGAGGCACGGAGCCCAGGCACGCGTAAGACTGCCGACCGTGCTAGGGAGCTTCTGCCGACCACTCGAAACATAGTGAACGGATCTCATGCACACGTGGGGAGAAGTCAGAGACAGTGCCGGCTCTGAGAAACTCAAGTAGGAGAAAAAACTAGTTGGCAAACCACTCAACAGAAATTTAGGAGATATTGTGATGCACAAAAAGGATGGCAACAAAAGCACGATGAAACGTTTATTGAATACTTGAAGTACGAAAAGAGTACATATCTTTCTTAGTAGCAAATCAAGCGTAGAAGCACCTAAGGTGGTCGATATGCCATGAATTCAGGACGTCGACTCCATCGAGATCACACAGCCTATAAAAGGTAGGCCTAGTGACTGCCATGACCATGTAAGGGCCCTCCCAATGCGACACTCACTTATGCAATCCTTCTGTCTTCTGCTTCCTTCATAGAACCAAATCGACGACCATGAAGAATCTGTCCTTGACGTTGCGGTTATAGTACCTGCGCAAGCCTTCCAAATATTTAGCCGTGCGCGCACAGGTGTCAAGGTGTTGTTCCTAGGCGCAATTAACCTTGAGCTCTCCGGCTTCATTCGACCTCTCCTCGTCATGGTTCTCGACCCTTGGTGACTGGAAAGCAATGTCAGCTGGCAGCACGGCCTCAGAGCCAAAGACCATGAAGTACGGGGAAACTCCGGTATTGCGACTGGGCTGGGTTCTCAGTCCTTAGACCACGACCGGTAGCTCCTTCAACCATCTCCCAAGATGCGTATCGTTTGCCCTGTACTATTTTTTCTTCAACGCATCAAGGATCATGCTGTTCGCCCATTTAGCATGTCCGTTAGCCCTTGGGTGCATCACTGAAACGTACTTGACAACAATGCCTCTGTCATCGCAGAAGTTCCAGAAATCATTACCGGTGAACGTGGACCCTAGGTCGGTGATGATGCTATTAGGCAGCTGCCTTCTTCGCAGTCCCCGAGACTAAGGGCTTGTACACAATCCATTTGGAAAATTTGTCGATAATGACATAAACCCAGCGGAAACCTCCTAGAGCCGGCTTGAAAGGCTCGATCATATCTAGTCCATAGCATGCGAAAGGCCAGGATGCTGGAATGGTCTAGAGTTCATGGGCTGGAACGTGAGTCTGCTTGGCGATGAATTGGCACCCCTCATAATGACAGACCAGCTTCTCGGCATCGACGACAGTTGAGGGTCAATAGAAACCTGCCCGAAAGGCCTTGCCGACCAATGTGCGTGAAGCAGCATGGTTGCCACAAGTGCCAGCATGGATCTCTTCCAAAATCTTCACTCTATGTTCCTGGGACACACATTTTTGCAACAATTCTTCCTTCATGTTCTTACGCATAAGCTTCCCCTCGACCAGCACATAATGCTTGCTATGCCATATGAGGTGTTCCATCTCGGTCTTGTCCTAGGGAACCTCTACAGAGGTGAGATACCTGATGAATGGTTCTCTCTAGTCGATGCTGGTGGTTGGAATCACAGTGACCAGCTGGTCTATAGACGGCTGTTCAGCCATAGGCATCTCTTCTTCCTCGATGGACGGCTTAACAAGGTCATGAACAAAAACTCCTTGGGGGATCACTGCCTGGGTTGATCCTAGCTTCGACAGCTTATTAGCTGCCTCATTGTCAGCTCGGACCACGTGATGAAACTCTAGGCCATAGAATTTGTTCTCTAGCTTTCTGATCTGCGCGCAGTAAGCATCCATCCTTTCACTAGTACAGTCCCTGTAACACCCCAGGTGTTTATCACCAATTAAGTAGTGGGTTTAAGCTCAAACATGATAGATTAGTGGAGATGACGATGCCAAAGTCAAACCTATGGAAATAAACCCTAATCTAAACTTGGATGCTGCACCCTTGCTTTGCATATAGGCCATTTTCAAGATATATGCTTGGGTGGTGTTATTGCAATATCTTCATGTGTCTCACCTTAGTACCTATCTATATTGATCCCTGAAAAAGTTTCATGAAGTTTGGAATCAAAAAGTCACATGAAATGATAAGTCATATCCTTCTTGGAATGGCGTGATTAAGTGAATGGAAGTATAGATCATCAACAAAACTTTGCAACTTTGCCCAAATGACTCTAGATGAATTCTACAATAAAATTCATGAAGGGTTCATATTGAGCAAATGTCAAGAAAATGCACAATTGGCCTAAAACCCTAGTTTAGGCTTTATTAAGTTACTGCTTTGACCAAAGTGAAAGTTTGACTTCTATACTAGTTATGGAGTTTGACCTTAAATAAAAGTTGTAGTTTAAGTTGAGTGCTACAAACTTTGTTTTTGGACCAAGAGCCAAATCAGCTTCCAAGTAGCTTGAACAGTGGATTCAATTTTGAAACTGATGCTGTTTTCTCAGCTCTCCAAATTTTTCTAAGTCCTCGATCAGCAGCAGCGTGATGCTATAATTGCGGCATTTTATCTTCCAAATTCATATGGCAGCTCAGTTGAATCCCTTAATATGAGTTGCAGTACCTTTTGTGCAGGAAACAATGAATCAAGTCTCAGCAAATTTGAAGATCATTTGGACATTCAAAAATGATTTCAAAAACAGCAAAAATCCACTGAATGTCGCTGCTTAAACTGAATTCTTCATTCAGTTTCGTGAGCCCTATTTTGGAGCTTTTTATCTCCAGAACCAAGCCGAGTTAGACCTTAACCTTTGAGCAATGTTGTAGTACTTTGGTAGCTCTACAGCACTGATCAATTGGCTTAGTTTTTCGCTGCTTGGATAAGGAGATAGGGAAGGGGAAAGATGAGAGTTTCAGTCGACTGGAAACTGAAACTCAGGATTTAGTTTCAGGTGGCCTACTTTGCAGCCTTTTATCTCTCAAACCAAGCTGAATCAATCCGAGGTCCCTTAAGGAAAGTTGCAGTATACATGTAGCTCTACGCAGTGGTGTAATCGGTTGATCAAATGACAAATCGGTTTAAGAGTTATAGAGGGGAGAAAATGGAGATTCAGTTGTCAGTTTGGGGTAGTATTGTCAATGGCAAATTTTGGATCGGGCACAGGGAAACGTCCATGGCCGACCATAGGCAGGAGCCGCCGCCGCGTGGCCCTCGTACAACCCTGCATGACCGCCACCTCGCCCCGGCTCGTCGCTTAGGAAAGACCGAGGCCGAGCCCTGCTCCTGCGGCCCTGCCCTCTCCACTCTCTCCCTCCATCTCGCTCTCTGCCCTGTTCTCTCATGTCGCCATGGTCGCCCGACCAAGCAGAGAGTGCCACAGCCGCTGCATCCTCCTTCCGTCTCCACGTCAGCTTGCCCCTCCCTGCTCCTTCCCATGCTGCGTTGCCCCACGACGCCTTCTCCCACTCGCTACCGGTCGACCGAGCCTGACCGTCGGGCGCGACGCGCAGGCACGTGCCCACCTCCGACCGCCACGGTCGAGCAGCTGGGGGCCACCGCCGACCAAGGTTACGGCCAGGCGTGCCCTATTTGGACTACTACGAGGCCGCAACGCCTCTTCCCCACCGCTGACGGTGACCTTGCCGGCTGGAAGCGACTCCGACGTCGTCCTCTGCTCTGTGAAGATGAAGAAGAAGGGCCATCTCACGAAGCCGACAGCTAAAAGCCGGTTTACTTCTACCCTAATTGCCTCCTTTTTGTCCCGTGCAAACCGTCGTAGGTTTAGCTTGATTGGCTTGGAGGTCTTCGAAACATCCAAGGAGTGCTCTATCAACTCCCGAGGTACTCCTGGCATGTCTACAGGTTTCCATGCAAACACGCTAATGTTCTTCCTCAGGAAGCTGACGAGCACGTCTTCCTATTTGGGCTCCAAGGCGGCCTCGATGCGAGTCGTCTTGTTCTTGTTGCCCGGGACCAGTTCCACCTCCTTGGTCTCCTTGGACTTTGCAGCAGCATGGGTGACTTCCTTGCTCAAAATCTCCAGATTGATGGGAGGGATCTTCTTGGCGTCAGCAATGGACAGATGCATGCAGATCGAGAGCTCGAGGGCTTCAGCAGTTGCATAACCCTCCTTCTCGTAGTTATAAGTGATGAGCACATTGCCCCTGAGGGAGAGTACGACCTTCTTGGTTGGCATCTTCAGGAGCAGGTAGACATAGTGCGGTATCGCCATAAACTTGGCTAGAGCTGGTCGGCCATGTATGGTGTGGTATGTTCCTTCGAAGACTGCAATGATGTAATTGACGTAGTTGATACGGAAGTGGTCGGCGGTGCTGAACTAGACTAGCAGCGTGATCTGACCCAATGGCTGAGAGGTCTGCCCTAGAAGCACACCTTAGAAAGGTGCGTCGTAAGGCTCGAGGTCTTCTAGCTTAATGTCTAGCTCAGTTAGGGCGTTGCAGAAGAGGATGTCGAGGGCGCTGCCACCGTCGATGAGCACCTTCTTGAACCGTACGTTCCTGATGACGGGTCCAGAACAAGGGGGAAGCACCCTGGCTTTGGAATATTGGCCCACTGGTCAGCTCTGCTGAACATAATGGGTTGGTGCGACTAGTTTTGATACTTGGGGTCGACAACCTTTTCGTCGGAGTTGTTGAGGGCCATGACAGCTCGAGCGGTAAGCTTCCTCTGTCGCCAGTTCTCTAGGGAAACATTTTCACCAAAGATGCTACAAACGCTTCTATCAGGATCCTTGTAGGCATGATGAGGGTCCTTGCTGTGTTCCTCTTTGGTCTTGTCCTCCTCATCAGGCCTCTTGTTGTCCTAGCGGTCGTCTTTGTCACCGCCGCGCTGCCTTTTGCGGGCGTCTAAGCGGTAGATGGACTTCAGACCCCTGTAGTTCCCCATTGTATGGCTAGAGTCCGGGTGAGCTAGGCAGGGACCCTAAAGGACCTTGGAGTAGGCATCCTTGTAGTTGCGCTTGGACGCTAGCTTGACGGCGTTGATGGCGTTGTCAGCTGGTCGGTTGAGGCTCTGCCACCCCCTAAATTCATCCTGCCAACGCCGATCACGATTGCCATTGCGGCGGTTGCAGTTGACGTTGCGCCGATCATCGCGGTGGTCATCGCGGTGCCGATCATCACGCTGGTCCTCGAGGCGGTGATTTTGCTAGTGTGGTCGAGGAGCCTGGCCAACGTCTTCCTTGATCTGCTAGTTGGCCTCGTCAGCGTCTGCCCACTTCTTCGCCACCATGAGCAGGTCCTAGACTGAATCGGACCTCTTGCAGAGCAGCTGGGTCCTGAGAACATCATGGTGGTGGAGGCCTCTAATGAACGTGGAGATAGCTTCATCGCTGTTGATGTTAGGGATGTAGATCCACATTTTCGAGAAGCAGTGGATGTAGTCGCACAACAGTTCATTTGGATAGTCTCTGACTTTCTCCAAATCATACTTGTTGCCGGGCTACTGACAAGTGGCCATGTAGTTGTCGATGAAAGCCCTCATGAGCTGAGCCCAGGTGTCGATGGAGCCTTCCCTCAGGCTGAGGAGCCACTGGTTCGTAGACTAGTTGATGACCACAAGCAAGTAATTGGCCATCATGTTTTCATTGCCGTGCGCTGCTCGGACAGCGATTTCATACAGTGTTATCCACTGTTCGGGATTGGCCTTCCCATCATAGGTGTCCAAATCATGGAGCTCGAAATTTATTGGCCAAACAACGGCGCGGAGCTGATCGGTGAATGGTCATAGGCTGGGGATATAGCTGGAACGTGGTGCATAGCCATAGCCGGGTACGCCATGTGCTTCATCATATTCCCGCCTATGTTGCATCTCAAATGCATGTCGCTCCTCTCGGTTCTTCTCGATGCGATCCCTCAAATTAAAGGTGGTGCTGAGATGGTCACGGAGGTCGCCTCCAGGCTGCTCCACTTCCTAGTTGGCACCGCGTTGTCTACTACGACCGCCACCGCAGTTTGCAGCATGCTCGCCTCCATGACGTGCGCCACGCTCGCCTTGTTGGTTGCATTCGGCCCCTTGATCAGCATCATGCTCGCCTCGCTGGTCGACATTGCGTCTTTCGCCTTGATCTCGGGGACAGTGCACCTCATAGTTCACATCATGGCCCTGGTAAAGATAGGGACCTCCCTATTGCCAGGATCCTCGTTGCCGATGACTTCGGGTAGTGGATGCCGATGGAGCGGGTGTACGCCTCTCGTTGACTTGGACTGTGGCCGCCTTCAAATATGCCTTGACAGTGTCGAGTGCCGGGGATTCGGGGAACTTATTTAGTTCATTCATGGCAACGGCAATATTGGCGCTCGGCGTCTTGAAAACTTGCTGGTTGTTGCACATGTTAAATGCGTCGGCCAGATCATGGCGGATATCGCGCTGGCCACCCGCGCCTATGTCAGTCGCATCCTCTTTGGCATTCTCCAGGTCGATTCTTCGAGCCCTACGATCAGCGTTTCTTTCCTCCTGAGCGACCCTTTCTTGATTAGTTTCCCCATCGCGAGGGGGCTCATCATTGCTAACGGCGAAGACAGCGCCTCCGAAACCAGGTGGAAAAGTCGGGAACTCCTACCCATATGGATCAATGAGGGTGCGGGTATAGTTAGTCTGTGAGATTCGGTAGATCTGGTACATTCTTTCGGGATTGTAGACAGCGAGTCCTCTCTGATCTGCCTGATATCTACCACATTAATAGTAGGCGCAGGGTGGTCTGGTTTAGGTAGGTCTATCAGACAGAGATCTGAAACATGGTCGCGGTTAGCGAGATCCACGAACAGATGTGATATGCGGGCAGTGTACTCAGACGGCGCATTCACCAACCCATATGGGTTGGTGTTGGATGAGTGCTCCATTAGGGCTTCCTAATCCCCCGACCTTAGGCCGGTTGCGGGTACTCGTCGGTAAAGAACCGTCCGCCCCTCTAGAGTCGCCATGATCATGAGATCAGGGTCCGGAAGTCTCTGGCGGCCAGCCCAAGCAGGTTAGGAACGACAGTCCTCAGTAGATTGTTCTTTGATCAAATCTACTAAGGTTATGGTTTCAGCCAGGCCCGTGGTGACCCAATCAATAGACTCGATCAGATCGGTATTATCGAGGCACCTGCCTTGATAGCAGGGCAGCGAACGGCGGGTGGTCGGAGAAGATGACCTCGAGACTGGTCTTGAGATCAGATCTGCCATTGTTGATGTAGATTCGGTTGGCGCAGAATGAGCATGCACCGCCTCCATGACTTCAGCTGGGCTGTCAGTGCCGGTGGTCTAGGTGAACGTCCCGATCGTGAATGTTAAGCCCGTCGGAAGGACCATGGAAGCAGGGAAGTTGACCATCCGGCTCGCCATGGAGTCTGCACGCACACCCCCTACCTAGCGCGCCACTATCGATGAGATGTGGTCGGTAGTCTACCGAGGGGTATGCCCACGGTACTAGATTATCGGTGTAGGTGCGCAAGACAACGAACCAGATGGTGACGCAAGATGAACACAGGGTTTATCCAAGTTCGGGCCACGAACTGCATAATACCCTATGTCCTGCATCTCTGTGGATTGTATAGATGTGTGATGATGATGTTTCGAGGGGGGTCCTTGCCTGCCTTATATAGTACAGGGGCAAGGTTATAGATCTAAGGACTCTAGTTCCAATCGGTTACAACTATTGTATCCATGGAGGACACGATATCTATCCTAACCGACTAGGTTTTCTTGATCATCAAGTAGTCTCTGCTTACTCTGCATGATTCACCGAGCAGTTCAGAGATCCGCGCAGCCCTTTCTGATGAGTTGGGCCACCTTGTCTGGCGCGGCCCATGTGGAGCCATGAGGGTATACGGGTTTATAGCCCCACACTCGTGGGCTCCTCACACACCCTACAGTCACACAAAAAACACATCACTCGCTCGATTAAAGCCCTTGAAGTGGTACCACACCCCTCCAAGGCCTCGGGGGCTACACCCGGTGGGTGTGCTCGTGCACGCCCACTAGATAAAACTCCAAGAAAACAAAAACATAACCAAATGGTAGCAGCGCGCCACGGTTGCTCATTCTCAAGCCTCTGAAGGAGTGCTCCACTCCTCCAAAGGCTCAGGGGCTACTGTCAGGTATCAAAATACTAGGGTACCCAACAGATGGCAAAATACGGCACTCTACACATTCGCTAAAAGCCCCATCATAGGGCGCCCGGCAAAACTAACCCACTAAAGGCGCTGACAGCATGTCAGTCGCTTAAAACCGAGAGTCACCCTCCATCCTGCTCGAGCCTTGCGGAGAGGTCTCGGGCGAGATAGGTGCCTCGGGTGGCAGTTTTTGCCTCGCCTGAGCCCCCATGATGTCATCAAAGTGCCCGACCCCCTCAACGTACTTCTGCCTCGCCCGAGAGACACGTGGAGCCCTCTGAAAAGACGGGGAGCCACGGGGGCCCCCAACCATGGTACCCACTCCTGCCGATGGGATGGACATGACCGTGCACTATAAACAGGAGCACGGGAACCACACTCTGACTTGACATGACCCCGGTCACTCCACCATGATAACATCCATACCTCTACAACTACGGGGGTAATGGCAACAATAACACCTAACCCCCTCTCTACGCAAATCCGAGAGCCCGTAACGCCCATCCTCAACGACACAGAGGTGAACAAGTCAAAGCATGGCCACGGCTCCCACTGGATAAAGAGAAAGACGGCCACACCCGAGGCCACCTTTTTTGTTTTTCTCTTTCGTCTTTTCCCCATTTCATCTTTTTTCCACAAATGTAACCCGAGCCCTCCCCTTGGAAACTATAAAAGGGGAGGTAGGGGCACGCACTTCGACAGGCTCATCTGGCTAGGAGAAACATGACGACAACAAACACACCCTCGCTAAGACACCACGCACACATACTCTCATAGATCATCAAAGAGACTTGGGATCTGCTCCCTCTCTTGAAAGCTTGTAACCCCTACTATGAGCACTCCGGTGCAAGTCAACATGAGTAGTAGCGAAACCCACAGGACGTAGGGCGATTCTTGCCTGAACTAGTATAAACCCTTGTGTCCGCTTTGCACACCATCCGGGCCTAGACGCGCAAATATAAATTTACTCGTCGCTCTGTCTAGACCCTCGGTTTTCTAGACACCGACAACTTGTATTATGAGAAAACATGTTTTGTAGGATGAACTATGGAATCAAGTGGAAATGCACAAAAACAGAAGAAAAAAGCAAAGCAGAAGACACATTTTCAAAAATGCGCAAAAGGTGAGGAAATGGAGAAGCCCACCTTCACGAAACATCTAGGCCGAGACACCACCATAGGGGAGGCCCAGGCCCAATAGAGAACTGACCAGGCGAAGGCGGTTGCGAGGAGGGCCCACCAGGGTGCGGGCGCACCCAGGGTGCGGCCGCACCTCCACCGCCTCCTCCTGGCCCCACTTTTAGTGGTGGTAGCAAGCCACCGTGCTAAGACGGTTTTGGCTGGTTTCCCCTTTTGTTGGCGCCAAACTGACCTCACTCCACTATAAAAGAAGGGCTAGGGTGCTCTGTACAACACACATCATTTGGAGCTTCACCTCACACCACCTCACTTGTATTCTTTTCATAGTATTAATCTTAGTCATTTGAGCAAGGCGAAGCTAGCAAGGAGAGCTTGTCTCCTTGGAAGAAGTGCTACATGGTATGAATACTTCTATAAAGAGTTCTTCTAAGTTCATTCTCTCATATTCATCATATAGTAGTGCATATGAACTAGAGTATAGTGTTGCTCATGTTATAATCATGATATATGAACTACAATATAGTTTGTATGTTATGATCTTGACATGTTCATCTTCGTTCTTCAATGTTCATATAACTTATATGAGTAGAGTTAGAGCTAAGTTGAGGCGGCGGTTCATCATGCCTTTGGGTGTGTCCAAGTCATGTACCTGTCGATCCGTAGGGTCAGGGTCTCGGGCGGACTTGAGTAGTTTCTACATATGCAAGCATGGTGCTTGGGTATGGAGGAATGGGTTAATACATTTCTCTTTCCACGGTTGAGGGTTTGGCGGCGGGTGGTGATAGCCCTGTTCGTGTCTTATAATCCCCCACGTTCATCTGGGGTGTAGGAGTCTAAATTGTCACATGAGGACGCTGGCAGACCAGTACTCAATGGCCTCCCAACCTATCTTAAGCTTAGCCCTAGCTCTAATCATGTAACTTGTATGATTATTAATTTGTTCTTTGCATGGCTATATTAGAACATGCCTGCTCCACTTAGGAACATTCTTTTATTCTTTATTTTTTTTATCCTTGAGGTTGGCCCAGATGTGTGTCCACTATCCATGATATACCATTTTTACCCCTGTTATGAGCTATGGTCCATCATGCAAGTATGTAATCATATTTATACCAATGCTAGATGCATATACCTTGCCCTCCTTTGGAAAAATATAAATAATGATACCTTGGAATACTTCTAGGTGAAATGCTACAATGATAGTTCCGTACGCTTGCGGATTTTGGTCTGTAAACATATTAGCACTATCATGATTGGTGTTTTTAAGTACCATTACCTAGTGACTGTAACTCCCAACATGCATACGTGCCAGCGCTGAGGGAATACATTCCTGAGTAGTGACGTTTAGGAATGCCAACCAGACATTTCTAAAATGTCATTACCTTTCAACTGTAAATCCCTATCTAGTATGGGCGCCAATGTTAGGAAACTACATTCCTGAGTGATGATGTTTAGAAATGTCAGTTAGGTATTTCTGGTGCCATTACCGGTGATAGAATTAAAACCTCCTTACTAGGTAATCGCGTTAAGAAATGCCAACAAGCATTTTTGGCCGTTGTTGTCGGGGAGGGCATTGGTTCAAAATGAAACATCTAGCATGGTACAAACAATGATCACATGCATGTAATGGTAGCCATAGTTTATGGAGGCTAATTCTGCTTGTTTTCTTCCTCTATTGTGGAATGAAACAGGATAGTGTATGAGTGGTTTTGACCTGCCGAACAACTTCCTCGACAATCCGGAGGCACTCCTAAAGAAGAACAAGTCTCACACCTCTTCTTCTGCTACTCCACCGGCAGTCGAATCATTCACCCCTGCACTATCTGCTACTGTCACCATGGCCAAGTCACTCCACAACTACTCCACCCCCACTATTGTCAACATGCCCGTTGGGCCCGCTGTCAACACCAGGACCGGAAACTTTGAGCTATGCATTGGCCTAATCACGATGGTACAGGCAAACCAGTTCTGTGGTTTGCCAAGCGAGGAGGCAAGTGCTCACTTATAGCACTTCCTTGAGCTGTGTGACACCATCATCATAAAAGACATCGCACCAGCAAGCATCAAGCTCCGCCTGTTTCCCTTCTCCCTCATGGGGAAGGTGAAACAATGGTTTTATTAGAAAAAGGAAGCCGTTAACACGTGGGACAAATGTTCCGTGGTGTTCCTCATGAAATTTTTCCCCATGGGCAAAATAAGTGCCCTGAGGGGAAAAATTTTGAACTTCCAGCAGACTTCACTCGAGCCCATCCCCGAGGCGTGGGAAAGGCTCTAGGACTATATCCTGGCCTGCCCGCACCACGGGATGGAAAATTGGCTAGTGCTCCAAAACTTCTACGAAGGCCTCACGGCCATGTTGAAGGGGCATGTCGATGCCACTACTAGAGGGGCATTCCTCTCCCTCATAGTCACCAACGCCATAGCTCTTATTGAGAAAATGGTGGCAAACCAAAGCTGGGGAGAGGATCACAAAACACAAAAAGGCATGCATTCCGTGAAAGAGGCGGATATGCTTGCTGCAAAAATAGACCTTCTCATGAAAAGGCTGGATGATCGTGCTGTTGAAAAGGAAGCAACCACAAGCACCATCTAGGCCATGGACTCACACATGACGTGTGAGGTCTGTGGTGACGTCGGACATTCGGGGAACAACTGCCCCGAAACCTGTGAGGAAGCATCATACATAAAAAACGGGTTCCGACAAGGTAATAATAACAGGTGGAACAACCAAAACCGCCCACAAGGAGGTAATAATTTCAACTCTGACTTTAATTCAAATCAACCTTCCTTGAGAGACCTGGTTTTAGGCTAGGCAAAAATAAACAAAAATTTGACTAAAAAGCTTTCCTTTAATGATAAAATATTGGAAAACATAAACTCTAAAATTGATGGTCTACCTTCTTCTGTAAAAAATCAATTGAGCTTTAACAAAATGATAGAAACAAAACTAGCTCAAATTGCTGCTTCTATTCCTGTTAATAACAAAGGGAAAATCCCGGGGAAACCTGAGAATTCTCTTGAAAAAGTTAATGCGGTGACCACGAGAGGAGGTAAGTCCACTCGTGATCCACCAAACCCTAACAATAAGATAGGAAAAGCACAAGGACAACAAGAGGAAGGACCCTCACTAACAACAAAAACCCAAAAACATCAGGAAGAAGTAGAGGAAACAGCACCAGAAGACTTCGTCGACACTACCTACCTACCGTTCCCCACAAGAAAAAAAAGCAAGTCGTGGACGAGCAATTTGCTCGCTTTGTTGAGATGATAGAAAAGATACATGTGAGTGTTCCTTTAATGGACGTCTTGCATGTACCTTCTTACGCAAAATACATCAAAGATATCATCAACAACAAGCGGCCATTGCCATCCACGGAGGTCATAAAGCTGACGGAAGAGTGTAGCGCAGCTATACTTAACCGTCTACCAGAGAAGAAGACGGACCCTGGGTGCCCAACCATCACCTGTTCCATTGGCACCCAGAAGTTCGACCATGCCTTGTGTGATTTGGGGGCAAGTGTGAGCGCTATGCCCAAGTCAGTTTTCAACAAGCTAAACTTCACACATCTCGCGCCTACGCCAATGATGATCCAATTAGCGGACTCCAGGGTCCGCTATCCAGCTGGGATCGCTGAAGATATCCCGGTGAAAATCCGGGGTTACTTCGTCCCAGTTGACTTTGTGGTGCTAGATATGGAAACTACAAGAGAGTCGCCCCTCATCCTTGGGCGACCTTTCTTGAGCACCGCGGGAGCCCAAATTGATGTTGAAGCTAGAGAAATCTGCATCAACATCAATGGCAAAGAAGAGAAGTTTGATTTCCGGCCCAAGTAGGAGCAATGCTCCATGATCAGAACCAAATACGGGCCGAATCCACATGGCATAAAGGAGCTTGAGCTACAACCTCAACTAGTGGGTGGCCTCACCAAGAAAAATAAAGAAAACAAAAAGAGGCCAGAGCAAATGAAGAACAACCCAAAGAAAAGGAAGAAATTCCAAAGGTTGTTCCCACACCACCCAAGAAGGAAAAGGTGTGGAAACAAAAAGTAGCTCCAAAATCCACCACCACACCACCAAAGAAAAACAAAATGGTGTGGAGACCCAAAAAGGTGCAACCACCTGTGCCCACTCCTTGGGCATGAACATTCCTTCATCAAGCAAGAAATGAAGGGGGAGGAAGTCCTGCTCTTTGGACTATAAATGGTGAGCCCTTGCCGAAGGTAAATCGGCAGTTATCCTTTACATTTATGATAAATAAATATCTAACATAGAATTATTAGATAGTAAAAGTGTAAAACCATGATCTATACAATAAAAAAAATTAGTTCACCTTTTATATATCTTAAATAAACCCATGTTTTATACAAAGTATGCTTTGGTTTGGGTATGATTTTTCATGCAATCATATTTTCATAGGCTTTTCAAATTAAGCATGGTGCGTAGGTTGATTAGTCTACCTTGATCAAATTAAACATGAAGCTTAGTTTGATCACTGTTCCAAAGCTGCTGAATATAAACATGGATGGAATAAATAAAAAGTATAAATAAAGTAAATAAAAATATAAATAAAATATCTACCTCGGAGTCTTCACCAAGAAACAGGCCAAAAGCTAGCTTGGAGGAGGGCCCTACAAAGGTGACATGTTTCTTTTATTTGTCACTTACTAGGTGAGTGCCCGTGCATTGCTACGGGTAAAATATCTTATGACATACAACCACACATGAAAAATATCTGTAGAATCCCATGTCATCACAAATAATTAACATTAGAACAAATAATTCAAACTAATTTATTTGAAATAAAGAAACCAGTACGATGTTATTAACTTCACCCAAACAGAGGAAAATAAGCAGCAATTCATTGTTTTATGTTTGTGAGACTAATATAGCGTTGAAGATAATCTCGTACACCTTCAGGTATGTTGGCTGTATTTTGGTTCCCCATGTATGTGAGTAGGTGTAGCAAGATGTGCTTCCTCACTTCGTAGTTATCCTGCTAGATTTTTATACACATATATAGTTAAAATGTATGTAGGTCAAAAAAAATTATTTACAAAGGATAATACTCACATTATTGCAAATGGATGTTTCTATCCTTTTGCCATTCCACGCACGCATGGCAAGTAGAACATTATAACCAGATAAGTCCGTGAGGAAGATTGTATATATATAGTAGAATATAAAAGGAGGAGTTTCCATTGTAAAAGCAGTTACCCATTTAACTCAAATTGGCTGACTTCTGCAACTCTATGGTCAAATAGGATTAAATCATCTTGCCACCAAGGGCATGATACTTTTATGACTTCATTTAGGACAATGGAACCCCGTTGAATTTTGGTTGTATATTTTTTTAGTGATCGACTCTTGTAAAGATCACATTTAGGAGTTTGGTCTACTATGTAGAGTTCTTCTAGAAATGTCTAGAACAAACAGATTATAAATACCGCCTGCTGTAACCGTTTGAAGTGGCATAAGAATCTGGAATTGAAAAGGGGCATCTTAGCAATATGGTATTTAAGAATCTAGAATTGAAAAGGGGTATCTTAGTAATAGGGTATTTAGACAAAAGATGTAAGGAACAGAAGAAGAGAAACAACATTACCCATGTGCACTCTTTTACATTGTATTTTCTCCAAGGCCATTCAAGAGCCAATTTCGCTAGCTGCTTATAATCGACTTTTGTTCGATACTCATCACCTTTACCTAGTTGACACGCAACCTATGGTAATATAATGGATGGAAACCTTAGAAATGTGAGAGAAAAAAAAAGAGTGATTATATATCATGACATTATATAAGGTAAAACCTACCGAAAACTTTAAATCCATGTAATGCTTTGACACAATCTTGTTTGTTCCCTTCAACTTTTCGAGTTCTTCAAAAGCAAACTTCCGTGCTACCAGGTTAAAACAATCATCATGAATTGGTTGGTTCTTCTTTAACATGTTTTGGATTTTCTTGAGGCTCAGTACAATCGGATAGGGCTTCGAACTTACAACCCATTCCTTCCTGTAAAATATGAATTTTTATGTACATGTAACAACATGTGGTATATGCTTGAATATTTATCGTGAAGAATAGTCTTACTCTAAAGCCATATCATGGTCAATTGTCATGATATAATTGCAAATGCGGTCTCTTAACTCTTGTTCGCCCATTGGCAAGTCACAAATTGTAAGAGCGTGTGCCTTAGTCTTTTGCAGCAGGTCAGCTAACTTCTTCGCAAAGGCCCTACAAAAAAATTATGCATATGATTAAAGGAAAATGCCAACTTTTAATAGTAGGTACATGTAATAGAGGTGAGTTTACTCTAAAGTAGCAGTATCACTAATGGAGTTGATATAATTTGAAACCCTAGATAATATTAAATCTTCTTCGTAGGCATATGACTTCTCATCACTGCTTCTTTTGAGTGGCCTATCTAAAATTTCAATTTCATCTGTACTTATTAACAGATTCGGAAGTTAGCCACCATTCCCTCGTATTTAATTGGCAGTTCAACAAAATGGCAAGTAGCTTGAATCAAAAGTTTTTCATGTCATCCTACGCAACATCAAGCATGCATATTATTTATTGATGACATGTCAGTATAAACAAATATAATGAATCATCAAATAAAACACTGTTAATCCTATATACCTGAGTTACGCTGTCTGATAGACCTTTTCCTTTTCCTCTCCAATATTCCATGTAGTTAATCATGAATAAGCCACATGATGACCTACCAAGTTTGATACATGTAAATATGACACGTAAAAATATGTCTATAATTTTTTAGTTTAATTTAAAATATTTATATTTTTATGATACGAATGATGGAGTATTATACCCATCTGTCTGCGTGGCACTTGTGAATTCCTCATGGATACCCCAATCTTGAACTTGAAGGTTCTTCCATTTTGTTTGTATTCCTTTCAATTTTACTACAATATCAATGCGTCTCTGTAGGCCAATTATCTAATAAACCACATAGTCAGTAATTAAAAAATAAATAACGATCAGGCAAGAATATAAATAAAGTTAATATTTTACTAACCGTATGGCCAAGTTCCAAACGATCCTCCTGTTCACCTAATGAATCGAGCACACGGATCTCTTGGTTTGTAGCATCCACCACTGCAAGGTACCAGTGAAAGTCTTTGATGTTGATTGGAAGGAATACCTAGATCAAAAGTTCAAATATTAGAATGCAACACACCATGTGTAAGATGAGATGGACATTTATGGGTGAGATATACACAATTTTACCATGTCCTGGTCGAAATAGTTGCACACCCTTTTCGCTATATAATCTACCTTTGGATGGAGATACTCCTCACTCATCTTGCCATCACACTGTAGAATACTTGTATTGAACGTATTCTCTAGGAATACCGTTCCACCAGCTCTGTTTTGGAGATGTTTTTCAGCCCTCATAAGCTGGATGTATGCACTTAAGACCTATATATATATATTGCAAGCTGTAAATTAATATGAGCAAATCATTTTGAAACATTGAACCGTGCATGGATATACTTACATCTCCCTCCACAAAGGTAGTATGGTCTAGCAGGCATTCCAAAACTTGTCGCTCTACAGTTACTCCCTGTATGTTCACCAATACTTTTTTTTTGGTTGCAGCAGAATGCTTTCAATAGTACTGTAATCTTCGGCGGTGCAAACATAATCTGCATAAAACACAGACACAATAAAGAATTAGAGGGCCTCATTAGCAAAAGGAAAATGGGAAGGGTCAATGAAAGTAAGCACCTTGAGGTAAAATTTTGACCGTGTCCGCTTTGTTTGGTTTGTTATATTGCAACACCAACCTGGATGGGGCACCTCCTTTTCTTGTTTATTACATGGTTTGGTCACTGACAACATCTTAAACATAAGAAATTGTATGTCAGGCAGCTTGAATGAAACAATATAATTTTACTTGTTGGTAATACTGATCAACGGCAACGCCATGTATATATGTTTTGCAGCAACAACAAGCATTGTTAATCTCGTGGCATCGGAATCGGACCGACCGGGTTGTGAAGCCGCCAAGTCAAGGGGTGGACCGTGGACATGCAGTCGCAGCCCCAGCTAGGCTCGCGCTAATCTCCACGGCCGGCGGGCCGGCCAGTTTGCAGAAATTAATGGGGGGAGACACTGAGACAGGTTACAGAGGTTGAGATGCATGATCGATGGTTGGGTGCGTTCCGATCCTTTGTTTCTTCTATTCTACAACGATGCAAACTTTGGTTGCCGGGATGCATGCAAGATGCACCGTGTGTTCTGCTTTCATTAATTTCTCGCTTTGGTAATAAGGTTTTATATTACTCTGTAATCTTGCACATTGCTTTTTTTTGGACGTAACGTAAGCAGGACTCAACTTTTTTTTCCTTTTCTTCCCTGAAACTAAATTAACTACATCGTACATCCCAACTGCCTTTTTAAGTATCATAATACTAATTATAAACAAACGACTGGTGGAGGAACCTCGGCTGAAATTTGATTTGGGGCCGGATATGCTACGCAGGCCATGAGCCCTATTGGTGTCGGCGGGAAATGAAATCTAACTGAAACCTACAGCACACAGGAGTAAATTGGTGTCCAGCATTGGAAACAAATCAGCAGCTAGCTCCGATCCGTTTCATGGTGACCACTGACCACACAACAAAGCGGGTCGGCAGCCGCGCCATTTTGCAACCTTAAAGATGATGATTAGGATGAAGTGGGACAGGACATACTGTGGTTTAGGACGGCCGGACGTCTGTTGATGATTGATGGCGGCGGCGCCCTTCGACCCGACCTCGAAGCACTGTGTCATGTTCAAACAAATCTACACTAGGCGCCATAGGGCCCGCAATGTGCGCAGGGCCCAGGAACGCGCGGCTGGGCGCGCGGCCAGCGCCCAGGGGGTGTCCTCCAGCAGTAGCTAGGAGGGAAACTAGAAAATCTATTACCTATTTTGGTTAGTCCTTAATTAGTGGAGTTTGTTTCTATTTTTGGTTGAGCCGGAGGCTATATATATCTTGTAACGAACACTTGGGAATCAAGAAAGAATTACCATCTAATCTCTCCCTCTCTTCTATCTAAGTCGGCGGCTGGGGGCATAACCCTCCGACGAGGAACGGCGGCGAGGGGGCATAACCCAGCCGGCCACCACGGACAAGGGCTACGATCTACGTAGCCGAGGTCCTCCTACCCTAGGGCTCGCAGCTCTTGACAACCTGGTATCCCAGAGCCGACGATCCTCCTCTTCCCACCATCCCCAGCCTTCCACAGCCGCAGCACCACCATCCCCTTCCTTTCCGTCCACAGCCACGTCCGCGCTGCGAACCATGGGTGACGCCGATCCGCCCACCATGGCTGACGTGATGCAGATTCTCCAGACCCTGACCGCCAACTTGTCCCAGATGCAATCCGACGTGGCGGGCATGCAGGTGAAGCTCAGCTCGACGTCCGAGTCCAGCAACCACCATGACGGCCAGCATCACACGGATCGCCCTCCGCGGTTCCAGAAGATGGATTTTCCGCGCTTCGATGGAAAGTCCGACCCACTGATTTTCATTAATCGGTGTGAGTCGTATTTTCGCCAGCAACGCACCATGCCGGAGGAGAAGGTGTGGATGGCGTCGTACAATCTGGAGGACGTGGCCCAACTGTGGTTCATCCAACTCCAGGAGGATGAGGGCACGCCTCCATGGGGGCGCTTCAAGGAGCTCCTGAACCTTCGCTTTGGGCCGGTGCTGCGGTCTGCCCCGCTGTTCGAGCTCTCCGAGTGCCGCCGCACGGGGTCGGTCGAGGAGTACTCCAACCGCTTCCAGGCGCTCCTCCCTCGCGCAGGCCGCCTCGAGGAGGGCCAGAGGGTGCAGCTCTACACACCGGCGGGTTGCTGCCACCACTAAGTCACCAAGTGCGCATCCATGCGCCCGAAACACTGGCGGCGGCCATGAGTTTGGTGAGGGCCCTGGAACTCGTCGAACTGGACCGCCTCAACTCCACCCCCGCCAAGGCTGTGCCGCGCGCGCCCGGTCCACCGCCTGCACCGCGCACCGGCGTCCTGGCGGCCCTGCCAGCGCCCGTCACGCCGACCCCGGCGCTCCAGGCGCTGCCCGCTCCCCAGGCGCAAACCCTGGCCCTACCGGCGCCACCACCAAGGCCTGGGGGCAAGCGTCTCTCCACGGAGGAGCAGTCCTTGTTTTCTTTGATGACATTTTGATTTACAGCAAGTCCTGGGCCGACCACCTGCGACACCTCTGCGCCGTCCTCAGCGAGCTCCGTCAGCACACCCTCTTCGTCAAACGCTCCAAGTGTGCTTTCGGGGTCGCCTCTGTCGCTTACCTCGGTCACACGATCTCGGCGGCAGGGGTGGCCATGGACTCCTCCAAGGTACAGGCCATTCACGACTGGCCGGTACCTCGCTCAGCACAGGCGGTGCGCGGCTTCCTGGGGCTGGCGGGCTACTACCACAAATTCATCCACAACTATGGCTCCATCGCCGCACCGCTCACCGCGCTCCTCAAGAAGGAGGGTTTCACCTGGGGTCCTGCAGCTACTTCGGCTTTCCTCGCCTTGAAGGAGGCAGTCACCTCGGCACCGGTGCTCGCTATGCCAGACTTCAACAAGCTCTTCGTCGTCGAGTGCGACGCCTCGTCCCACGGGTTTGGTCCTGTCCTCATCCAGGAAGGACACCCCATCGCCTTCTTCAGCCGGCAGGTCGCACCTCGACATCACGCCCTGGCAGCATATGAGCGTGAGCTCATTGGCTTGGTCCAGGCAGTGCGTCACTGGCGTCCATATCTCTGGGGGCGCCGCTTCACTGTTCGGACAGATCACTACAGCTTGAAATACCTCCTGGATCATCGCTTGGCCACAATTCCGCAACATCATTGGGTTGGCAAGCTGCTGGGTTTCGATTTCTCCGTCGAATACAAGCCGGGTGCGACGAACGCGGTCGCCGACGTGCTGTCTAGGCGCGACACAGTGGAGGGCGAGCTGCTGGCCCTCTCCTCTCCGCGCTTCAATTTCATCGCCAAGCTTCGGCAAGCTCAGCTGGAACACCCGGCCCTTGTTGCTCTATAGGAGGAGCTCGCGGCGGGGACTAGACCAGCCCCCTGGGCATTGGTGGACGGCATGGTGCAATTTGCTGGGAGGCTGTACATTCCGGCTGACTCCCCGCTGCTCCAGGAGATTGTGGGGGCCATACATGAGGATGGCCATGAAGGCGTACAGCGGACACTCCACAGGCTGCGCCGCGATTTCCATTTTGCTAACATGAAACAAGTTGTGCAGGACAGGGTGCGTACATGTGAAGTCTGTCAACGCTACAAGTCCGAGCACCAGCACCCTGCGGGCCTCCTCCTCCCGCTGCCGGTTCCCCAGGGTGTGTGGACTGATGTTGCGCTTGACTTTGTGGAGGCGCTGCCAAGAGTCCGCGGCAAGTCGGTGATCCTCACCGTGGTGGATCGGTTCAGTAAGTACTGCCATTTCATCCCATTGGCACACCCGTACTCTGCTGAATCCGTCGCCCAGGCTTTCTTCAACGACATCGTTAGGCTCCATGGGGTCCCTCAGTCCATGGTTTCCGACCGGGACACGGTGTTCACCTCGTTATTTTGGCAGGAGCTGATGCGGTTGATGGGCACCAAGCTACAGATGACCTCGGCGTTTCACCCCCAGTCAGACGGGCAGTCAGAGTCGGCCAACCGTGTCATCATCATGTACCTTCGGTGCTTAGTGGGGGACAGGCCGCGCGAATGGCTTCGGTGGCTGCCATGGGCCGAGTACCTCTTCAACACGGCGTACCAGACGTCTTTGCGGGACACTCCCTTCCGCATTGTCTACGGGCGTGATCCTCCCTCCATCCGCTCCTATGAACCTGGGGACACCAGGGTGCCGGCCGTCGCCAAGACAATGGAGGAGCGTGCGGCGTTCCTAGCAGATATCCGCTATCGCCTGGAGCAGGCACAGGCGTACCAGAAGCGCTTCTACGACCGCGCGCACTGTGAGGTCACCTATCAGGTGGGTGATTGGGCGCTGCTTCGCCTCCATCAGCGCGCGGCGTCGTCTCTACCTCAAGCTGTGGGCGGCAAGCTGAAGCCGCGCTTCTTCGGCCCGTACCGCGTCGTCGAACTCATCAACGAGGTTGCTATCCGGCTGGAGCTACCACCTCGCGCTCGCATCCACAACGTTTTCCATGTGGGGCTGCTCAAGAAGTACCAAGGGACACCGCCGACTGAACCTCCACAGCTGCCGCTACTTCACCATGGTGCCATTGAACCTGAGCCGGAGCGCGCGGTGCGGTACAGGCTGGCCCGGGGTGTGCATCAAGCCCTGGTTCAGTGGAAGGGAGCTTCAGCCGCATCGGCCACCTGGGAAGACGTAGTCACACTCCGCTCCAAGTTTCCTCAATTCCAGCTCGAGGACGAGCTGGCTCTCGACGGGGAGGGAGATGTCATGTTCAAACAAGTCTACACTAGGTGCCATAGGGCCCGCGATGTGCGCAGGGCCCAGGAACGCGCGGCTGGGCGCGCGGCCAGCGCCCAGGGGGCGTCCTCCAGCAGTAGCTAGGAGGGAAACTAGAAAATCTATTACCTATTTTGGTTAGTCCTTAATTAGTGGAGTTTGTTTCTATTTTTGGTTGAGCCGGAGGCTATATATATCTTGTAACCGAACACTTGGGAATCAAGAAAAAATTACCATCTAATCTCTCCCTCTCTTCTATCTAAGTCGGTGGCTGGGGGCATAACCCTCCGACGAGGAACGGCGGCGAGGGAGCATAACCCAGCCGGCCACCACGGACAAGGGCTACGATCTATGTAGCCGAGGTCCTCCTACCCTAGGGCTCGCAGCTCTTGACACACTGACATAGACGTAGTAGTCCCCTCGGTCCTTTTGCTCGGAAGGCGCAACGACCTCGCGTGGGCGAGGGCCTCGATCCTATGATTTAGCGGATTGGCGAGGCCGGCACTAGGAGAGTTCCCTTTTAGCGCTAACTGATCTCGACCTATAAACGGGATTGATTTTTGCGCCGCTAGCAGTTTCCGGCGGACCGGTGGGCTGAAACCAGAGTGAGCTTCTTGTATTTTCATCAGCCGGCGGCCCAAAATAGCAGCAGCGGCCCAAAATGCCACCTAAACCTAGCGATTCCCTGATCTCACTCATCCTCTCGACCTGTGCTCTGGAAAGAGCTAAGCGGCAGAATCGGCAAAGGGGATGATGGAGAAAATCTTGAGCCTGGAACCCAAAATTCAGTTGATAACAGTGCTTCTGCTGTGGTTATGCTGGGACGAAAGAAACACTTACAGAGAAGAAGGTAGGAGGAGGACAGCTATAGATGTGGCGTGTACATCACACTGCACTTGGTGACAGGTTCGAGACAAAGAATGTGGTCACGCTATTGTCAGATTCTCGTCAGTTAAGAAGATGGCAGAGACCGGAGTAGGGTGTGCTAAAAAATAAACACTGACGGAGCTTTTGACACCAAAACAGGCACAGGAGGTTGGGGATTCATAATCAGGAATGACCAAGGAGAGATGATCCAAGCCGGTGCAGGCAGAGAAGCATTTTTGCAAAGCGCCTGCCATGCAGAGCTGCTGGGTTGTGTGGAGGGACTGAAGGCAGCCGCAGATCTGGGAATGTCCAGAGTTGTCTTGGAGACCGACGCATCCCTGGTGAAGACAGCGGTGGAGGGTCATGACTACCGCCTGTCAGCGTTGGGACGAATTGTTTCTGAACTCCAGCACATGATGCATTCAGAGTTTACAAATTGCCTAGTAAATGTGTGTCCTCGTAATTGTAATAGTGCAGCTCTCTTTTGCAGCTCATGCGTGTAATTGGCCCAGTGGTATGCAGTCCACTTGGGATGTTGTTCCTCACTTTGTGACCAGCGATTTGACTGAGTCCGATTGAGTAATAAAGTCTGCATTCGCTCAAAAAAAAAAAAAAGAGCTACGGCGGCGGATGTGTTTCTGAGCACCCGACACCCTGTAGACTGTACCAATCAGAGCACTCGGCACCCTATACCAATCCGAGCAACAAGGAAGCTATAAGTTCTTCTCTTCTTCTCACGGTAGTCCTTTGTTTTAGTGTATTCCTCGTTGCTACTTTCACAAATTTTGTGACATATATTTCACAAAACCGCTAAATGAATGACGGTATAGTGCCCCTATATTATATATTTAAACCTCATCCCAAAATAGATGCAAAATGACGGAAACATCCAGGACAGGCCTTATGCATATCATACACTTTGCCTATTCCTCATTAGTGCCACTTTAAAAACACTGACATCCAAAAGTAGGAAGATCAATGTTGAATCCCACACGGGTCTATGGGATACATGTGCAGAGAGAACATATATTCCTGGACTTAATCTGTAGGAAAAACCATTTGATGTATTTCTGAAAATTAAAGCTGCCACTGGGGACCAAATGAATCTACAAATTGTAAGGGAAAACTTAGCGGTTTATGTGGCGAAGAAACACTTATAGATAAAACAAGTGCTTACATTGTGCACCTGAAGTGCCGAACGTGCTTATTGACCTTGAGAGCGAGGCTACTGAGCACAGCTGAGTATTGTAGGAGTTTGTTCTGCACAAGTGCAGAGTAGAATCAGACAAAAAGCCCACAACGAAATCTGAACAAAGGCATTTAACTGCAATTTTTTAACCAGAAGAATCTAGCTAAGTCCAAAACGTTGGATGAATGACAAAGATATGGCCACGATTTTTACATGAATCATGTGATCAATCGGCCTGTCACCAATGTTAAGATGAATGATCGAGACATGACCATGATTTTTACATGAAGTATTTCTATGGACCTTTAAAATTTGGGCAGTCATATTAGGGAAATATTGTTATTGATTTTTTTTTTGCTCTATTAGGGAGGCATGATTATTTTTTATGTGCTTTGTGAGGAATGCATGGGCAATCCACAATGTTGTTTATGGAGTTAGACTTTGCTATCTGCAGAGTAGATTTGCCTCCCTTTTTCTGCAGCTTAGTTGGTTTATAAGGAGCATATCACAATGGTTAAGTAGCAGGACAACAGATAATGATAGTTTCTATGTTAACTGTAACTGGTGGCATCTAATCCAATTGTTCAGATTAATAATGTTAGGTTAGTACTCCTAAGTTAAGTGATGATGAAGCTATAAGCTGACATTAATCTGGGCAGACAATTCTGCAGTTAAATAACCACTTTATTTCTGCTGTCCTGCTCTTGTTTATTCCCTCAAGAGATATATGGTGATTGATTAAAGAGCATTTTGGTTGGTAAATCACCCAGCTAATTAAGAATTTAAGATTCAAAAATCAAAAGGCATATTGAAGAAGGTAAAATGTAGATGTAGTAGAATCATGCTGTGACCAAAACACAAGTACATCAACAGTTGAACCAACAAATTTGAGAGCATTACATTTTTTTTCTAACACACTTATGTTTGTGCATGTGTTGCAATCCCTCATGTTAGGCCAGGAGAGCACAACGCACAACGCTACAGAAGGAGATAGTAATTCGAAAAAAAAACTCACATACTTCCGTGTTAGGCCAGCAGAGCACGCGGCGGCACCGGCCACAAGCCCACAAGCACCCGCTACAATCCGGAGGAGGCCACCACCTCTGCGTTAGGCAGGTCACGCAACAACACAGCAATGTCAGTAAAGCGAAGATGCCATAGAGCAGCGAGCTAGAGAGGGATACGCAATCCTGCCGACCTGCTCAGGAGAAGCGGCTTGGGTACGACCGTTCTCTAGTTGCCGCGGCGGCGGCGACGGGCGCGACGTCGCAATACCGATTGCTCAGCAACGGCCCCGGCCCCCAGACGACGTGCAGCGCTGGCCACTGGAGAAGCCAGTTTGTCTCACGCAACCAATTCAACATAGAACCCAGAAGACCCGAGCGCCGTACCTGTTGGATGTCCGACGACGCTGTCACCAAGGGACCAACGAAGACCTGAGCGCGGCGGCGGCCTGATGGAGCAGGAGGCGGTCCGGCGGAGCCTGTGTGTGGAGCCTATGCGTGGCGTCCTGGCGTCCGGCGTCATCTACGAGCGCGTGGTGTACGGCGGCAACGGAGACTTCGCCCGAGGGCGACGGCGGTGGCGGAGACCTCGCCCGAGGGTGATGGCGACAACGACGGTGATGGTCACGGGGCAGGGACGCCGATCCGCCGCCACGGAGATGCCGCGCGCTGAGGGAGGTCAAGGAGCAGGTGTCGTCGGGGCCGGCGAAGGCAATGGCGGGGGCGCGGGTCTGGCGCTTGCTGGAGCCGGACGAGCTACGGATCTAGGCGGGGGCGCAGGTCCGGCAGTTCCTGGAGGGCTGGAGTCGGACGAGCGCTGGATGCGTGAGCTGCGGGGCGGGGCTGCGGTTCCACGGGTGATGTGCGTAGCAGGAGTGGGGCGATTAGGCTAATCTGACGATAACGGTGGGGCGATTAGGCTAATCTGACGATAACGTTCGGTTCTTTTTAGTTGCAGAGATATTTCTTGCATTTATTTTCATTCAAAAAAATGAAATAGATAAAAATACCAAAAATATTATTCCACTCTCATATGTGTTTAAGGAATGTTTAGTTTCTCCTAAGTTGAAATGATGAATAGTTGCTCTATCTATAATTCATCTGTGCCTATGTTATAACTTAGTATTTCTCAAGATTTAGATTTGTTGGCTAAAAATATCTCAACCTAAAAACTTGAAAACTTGTGGGTTGTAAACACATGCTCCTTTTCTAAGTTGTTGCGAGTTGTGATATGGTACAAATAGAATTTACTATGACTTTATTCTAAGAAAGACTTGACATTCGGATATTTCATTTTCAAATGCTAAAATCAAAAGTTTCTCAATGATTATGAATACCTACCAAGGTCATATGACTTGATATTCAAATTCAAAACCTTAGTCATATGCTATTTGTTTGATCATTGAGCTTTGTTAAATTGTTGTGACCCATGTTGAGATTCTTGTTATGCACCTATGATTGAGACACATGTACACCCACAAATAAAATTGCTGACTCTTAGACTGAGAGTTGCGCACAACATGCACTTTTCCATCCACCAAATAATTACTCCATTCATTTTTATCATGATGTCTCTCTCTCCAAAAGTTTCATATGCCAAGAAGAAAGATATGGGCTATGCTAAACAAAAAAAAAAGAGAAAATCCATGCTAAGGGGCATGAGAAAAAATGGACAAGTGTTCGAATAAATAAAACAATGGGTACTTAGATGCCCACCTGAAAAAGAAAAGAAAAGAAATAAAGATAGCCCATACTTTTCAAAATGCATTCATCCAAAAGAGAAAGTCATGATACAAAGGAGTATAAAAAATATTTAGAATTACGAATCTTATTCCACACACTTGCATGTCTTGATCTAAGTGTATGACTTGCATGTCCTTGTGATCCGGTTTTTGACTTAGCAAAATATGTGATGCAAGTATGCCCCACGTTTCATACGTACCCAAAACTCCACTCAAAAGCCTTTAGTAGTAGGATATGAAAAGAAGGCAAATATCAAATGCCTTTGGTGAGGTATCTTACACATTGAGCGATCAAGAGAATCATTTGAGGAACTTACATTTATTTTGCAAAACTCATAAAACCTCCGGATCGATGGTTAATCAAAGAACGAATGATTGGTGATTTTGTTATAACCGTTCTATCTTGCAACCGCCCAAGAACTTGGAAAATCTATACGCCCCATAGGGATCAAGGTAAAGGCTGGATCAAATGCCAACTCATTTAAATTGCGAAGGAATACTTTGTTATAGACATGACACTTATGAATTGTATCGGCATTGTAGCAACTCATGATCAACAACCAAGTATTTAGCTATTTGCTCAGGACGAGCAAAGGTTAAGCTTCGGGGATTTGTTGGCGGTCACTATTGCACATTTAGAATCACCAATTATAATCCAAAACAGGAGAAATAAAACTTTGACACATATGCATATATTATTAACCTAGTTCCACTTGTATTCCGAGAAAACATGTTTTGCAGGACAAACTATGGAATCATGTGGAAATGCACAAAAACAGAAGAAAAAGCGCAAAGCATAAGACACATTTTTAGAAATGCGCAAAAGGAGAGGAAATAGAGAAGCCCACCTTCAGGAAACATCTAGGCTGAGACACCACCACAAGGGAGGCCCAGGCTCACCAGAGAACCAACCAGGTGAAGGCGGTCGCCAATAGGGCCCACCTGGGTGCGAGCGCACCCAGGGTGCGGCTGCACTCCCACCGCCTCCTCTTGGCCCCACATTTCAGTGGTGGTAGCATGCCACCATGCTGAGGTGTTTTTGGCTGGTTTCCCCTTTTGTTTGCACCGAACTGACCTCACTCCACTATAAAAGAAGGGCTAGGGTGCTCTCTACAACACACACATCATGTGGAGCTTCACCTCACACCACCTCACTTGTATTCTTTTCATAGTTTTTGTCTGAGTCATTTGAGCAAGGCAAAGCTAGCAATGAGAGATTGTCTCCTTGGAAGAAGTGCTACTTGGTATGAATACTTTTATAAAGAGTTCTTCCAAGTTCATGCTCTCATATTCATCATATAGTAGTGCATATGAACTAGAGTATAGTGTTGCTCATGTTATAATCATGATATATGAACTGGCATATAGTTTGTATGTTATGATCTTGACATGTTCATCTTCGTTCTTCAACGTTCATATAACTTATATGAGTAGAATTAGAGCTAATTTGAGGCGGTGGTTCATCATGCCTTTGGGTGTGCCCAAGTCCTATACCTGTCGATCCGTAGGGTTGGGGTCTCGAGGGGACTTGAGTAGTTTCTACATATGCAAGCATGGTGCTTGGGTATGGAGGAACGGGTGAATACATTTCCCTTTCCACGGTTGAGGGGTAGGCGGCAGGTGGAGACAACTCTATTCATCCCTTGTAATCCCCATGTTCGTCTGGGGTGTAGGAGTCTAAATTGTCACATGAGGATGTTGGCAGACCAGTACTCAGTAGCCTCCTGACCTATCTTAAGCTTAGCCCTAGCTCTAATCATGTAAGTTGTATGATTATTAACTTGTTCTTTGCATGGCTATATTAGAACATTCCTGCTCCACTTAGGAACATTCTTTTATTCTTTATTTTCCTTTTATCCTTGAGGTTGGCCCACATGTGTGTCCGCTATCCATGATATACCATTTTTACCCCTGTCATGAGCTATGGTCCATCATGCAAGTATGTAATCATATTTATACCAATGCTAGATGCATATACCTTGCCCTCCTTTGGGAAAATATAAATAATGATACCTTGGAATACACCTAGGTGAAATGCTACAATGATAGTTCCGTACGCTTGCGGATTTTGGTCTGTAAACATATTAGGACCATCATGATTGGTGTTTCTAAGTACCATTACCTAGTGACTGTAACTCCCAACATGTATACGCGCTAGTGCTGAGGGAATACATTCCTGAGTAGTGACATTTAGGAATGCCAACTAGACATTTCTAAAATGTCATTACCTTGTAACTGTAAACCCTATCTAGTATGGGCGCTAAAGTTAGGGAGCTACATTTCTGAGTGATGATGTTTAGAAATATCAGTCAGGTATTTCTGGCACCGTTACCGGTGATGGACTTAAAACCTCCTCACTTGGTAATCACGTTAAGAAATGCCAACACAGACCTGGTAAGGTTTGGCCCGAGGCGTGTCACCTAGGGTACGGCCGCACCCAGGGTGCGCCCGCACCCTGGCTGGCCCACCTTGAGTCCGTCCTCATCGGGAGTTCTTCTCTGGTCTTCTAGAGTGGGCCTATGTGGGTGTTGCGCTGATTGGTGGTTTTTGGAGTTGGGTTTTGGCCTTATCCTCCTCTTGTCTGGGCCCTGATTTGTCTAGTAATGGACCTCCCCCTTTGGGCTTGTGTAGAATGGTATTCATTCTTTGTTCTTTTGCACATTTTTAGCCATTTTATGTGTGCTTCCATAAATGCCCTCCTGCAAATGAATAAACACCAAAACTTGTGGAGTTCGTTAGTAATAAGCCCTATCACTAAGTTTGGTGTTTGTATGCTATGATTTTATGTGAGAATTGGCAGCTAGAATTGGGAGTTAAGGACCGCCAACAGCCGTATCCAAACATGGAGGATTACAAAGGATGGACAGGGCTGTCACCACCTACTGCCTACCCTCAACCGAAGGATACGAGGCAAACGAAGATAGCCTCTAGCCTAGACACCACGTCTACGCTATTGACTACTACTCTAGCGTTGCGCAAGGTTATACGTCTTTATCAGGGCCCTCTACTAGAGTATCTACCATGGGGACAGACGATGATCCCGCAAATAAGTAAGAATAGAGCTTAACTAATCAAAAGACTTATAACCATAAGAAACACGAATACTCACTTAGCGGAAAGCTCCATTGAGGTACAAGTGCTCGTTGAGGTACAAGCTCGGGGAGATACCGACAAGTCCGGCACTTCGCCGTATTGTTCCCTCACATCTCTCCCAAACCAAGTCTACTGGCTATGGCCTAAGCCTTGGAGTGATGCTCAAGTGTGGTGCTCTTTCCCTTGGTGTCTTGTTGAAGGTGAGCTCTACCCCCTTATTTATACTAAAGTGTGGTCGGTTTGGCGCAGGTAAATTAGCAAACCGACGTGGACCGCCTCTGCATGCCACCACACAACTACCAGACCAAGCTAGGCCCGAGCAAAGTTGGGGGTGGTGCAAGCGCACCCTAGGCTGCTCCGCTCGCCACCGCCTTGGTCTAGTGGGCTTCTGGCTGGGCTTGGGTTGCTTCCATGTCAGTGCTTGGCCCAAGTTTAGCGTATGGGTGGGCTTTTGCTTGGCTTTTTTGTGCTTTTTTTGCTTTACACTTTCCTGTGTTGTGCCTTTTAATCATTTTCCCATGTATTCGTGTTTATGTCCTATAGAATGATAATCTCCAAATACATGTGGAACTAGGTCAATATTAAAGGTATATATGCCTAAGTTTGTTAATTTATCCTCTTTTTATATCTAGATTGGCGGTAAGAAATGTGATTTAAGGACCGCCAACAAGCTCCCCCACACTTAGTCCTTTGCTCGTCCTCGAGTAAAGTTAAGGACTAAGATGGGTCATCTCCTTGATATGACATCTACATACAAGTTATTCCAAGCTTCACCTGCACTTGTGAACTTTTGGAGTGTCTACCACATTATCTTGAGTGATTGAATAATGGAACAGCATGGATTCAAATCCCCTTACATCAAATAGCTGAGAAACTTGGGTTTTCATGTGATTTTAAAAATGTAAGCATAACTTAGCTCCTCAAATGATTCTCTCAAACTGCTCATATATGTGTTTGGTTCCTCACCAAGGCATATCGTAGTGTTGCCTTCTTTCTTTCCTACTTCTAAAATGCTTATATGGATCTTTGGGTAGGGAAAGATATGAAGGCATACTTACTCTGCATATTTTGTTGAGTCAAAGCTTGGATCCAAGGAGAAAGATGTCATACCCTTAGATCAAGAAGTGCAAGTGTGTGGATAAAACATTTCTAAATCTATACTATACTCCTTTTGTATGAGTGATCTCTCTCTAGCTTTTTATTTTGAGACGTGGCTATCATTTCATTTTTTATGAGCCTTCATGTGCTCATCTCTTTTTTTTCAATACCTTGGGACCTTCATGTGTCCCTATTTTTTTCTTTTTCTTCCTGGACCTTCATGTGTCCATATATTTTTTTTTCATATTTGTGCACAGCCCATGTCTCTTAAACCACATACTGAGACAAATCACTATCTTGTAAAACATGGAGTATTTTTCTAATAAACATTTTTTTGTGTCTACTCCTAGTGTAGGAGCATAATTTTGGGTGGATGGAGGCATGTTTTAGCATATTCCTAGTGTAGGAATAACTTATGTATGTGGGTGTACGTGATCTTGATCTTGGGGGCATGATAACTTTCTCAGCAAGGGTTAACAAAACTTGACTAAACTCAATGCAGGAATAAGTAGCATACATTTGGAGGTTTTAAGCTCTATACACTATATATGGCTTTGGTAGGAATTTGTATATCATTGAGGAGCATGGTATTTGAATTTTGATTTTGTAAAATAAATCCCAAGTTCATTGCATAAGAGAGCAAGATTCATTTTCATCCTACTATATCACATATTTTAATTACTTAGATAATATGGGGTTCCTATGATGAGTTGTCCACAAGTTTAGGAATATTAGCGAGGAATAAAGAGTATGCAAATTCAATCAATGGATACCATGGAGATTGAGCGTTATTTGTTTTTTATTTTTAATTTGTTTAGTGCTTTAAACTTAAAAATCTGGGAGAGTTAAGGGATTTGTTGCACAAACCATCATTGTAAAGGAAGGAGCGAAGGGATTCAAATGTGGTTTGGCTAAACCGTTTAGCCAATCCTTTCTGAAGCTATCTGTTTTGTCCTTCTGCATGATGAATCGTCTGATGTCTGTGCAACATGTAGGTGGGAGATCTCAAATGTGTGTTAGTTATGCTCGAGAGGTCTCCCCACACTTATTCTTGTACCTGTTTATTCAATTAAAAGGAGCAAAATGAAGACAACAAGGGCTCTTCCAGTTCAAATACTGGGGAGTCTAAGTCATTTTATTATAATTTTTTAATTATATTTTTTTATTTGTTCACCCAACTTTTTAAATTCTTAGCATAACTCAAGCAAGGCTAAGGTAAAATTGTAGTGTAATTCTAGCCTTGATTTATCTCCATAGATCATTACATCCATTGTTTATGAAAGTAATATTCAGATTTCATTAATCAAATTTCAATACCATGTCAAATTTTGATTAAAGCATGCCATTTTAACCTAAGCACCATGCTTAATTTAAAAGGCCTATGGATATACCACATGTGCACATGTGAAAACACCCAAACCAGAGCATATGACAAAAACAAGGGAAGCATGAACATTTTGCATGATCAAGTCATATGGAGATAAAAGTGAATCAAGGAGTTGGTGAAATTTTTATTTACCTTTGCATACCTGAGTTTTATTTACCGGCAGCATGTGGTTGGAAGCTTTGAGCCTACTGCTGTGGTGGCTTTATTGCATGTGCTCCAACTCAGGTGAGCCACAAGGCTAGGTCACACACAATCTAGTGTATATGAACCATGGGCCTTAGTGGTAGCAAAGGTACGGAAGAGGAAAATCCTCCATCTCTCTCTTCTTCTCCCCTTTTTTATCAAATATATATATGTTATATATTTTTTCTTTTCTTTGTCTCCCTTTTTTTGTATATCATCTATATATTTTTTTAGCAAGGCAGGGCGACATCATTTTATCTTTTTAACCAAGATGGCCTTTGGTGAGACATCCTCCCCCACACTTGGACATTTGTGTAAAAGTCAACTGTCTAGTGTCGGGGTCTCCTTTTAGTGTATTCCATCACCAAAGGGCATCATGGCATTTAGTTTGATGCATCTCTCAGGTTCTCTTAGCATCGTACGCCCCTTATTCTTCTCAGTCTCAACTTGAAAGGGTTAGCAACCAAGAATACCCGAAGGTGCATACTAGCTTGAAAACATGTTCTCGTTTTTATTAAGAAAAGTTATTATTATTATTATTATATTTTTTCCATGATAATCTGGGGTATCTCCCGGCAGTGCTTAATTTATGGTCCTAAGCTTGACCGCAGGAACTTCATCTTGCAGCTATCAATGGTGATATAGTTCCTAGCTTTCACAATAATGTTCAAGTTGCAAGGTTAGTACCACAATGTCACTACGTGATTTGCAATATTTGTGGTAAACATATGCATCCACAACCATTCTCCTAAAAAATTTTGAAACGAGGATAAGGGGATGGTTGGAATCCTCATAGGGGCACGGGGTACTAAACGTGATCAACTCTAGAGACACCAAAAGTGATCATGAAATGCGAGAAAACTCAAAAGAGGAGCTTTCATGCTGATTTGTGGAATCATTCATTTCGAGCTCTAGAGTTGGTGCTTCAAGTTTGTCCATTGTCTAGAAGTTTTCTTTCTCGAGGGTTATATCGTATTGGCCAGAGGGACATGGCTCGAGTTCAGGCGAGGGTGATGATGGACGTTTAGCTTCACAAGGATGTGAAATGAACGGGGAAATGAACTCCACCTTCTCGACCGGATTATGGTTGGGATTATGCTTTGCCATTGGGATTTCTAGGTGAAAGATAGGAATGGCAGAAGTAGTTTTCCCAAACTTCTCATCAAGGCTCCAATAGGAAGGTGTTTCTTTGAAAAGTTTCTCAACAGGATAGCCTAGGAGTAGATCGAACTCAAGGATGGCATCGATGTGGAAATCTAAGTGAACCTCAGTTTTGTTAACTTTGATTGGCACGGCCCTGGCGATCCCACAACACTCGAAAATGAGTCCTGACAGACTTTTGAAGAGCTTGTTGGTTGAGACTAGCGGTAAATTGCCCAAAAGGGTTTCCGCAAGGAATTCAGACATGATGTTGGTCTCGATCGTGGGGTTGTGCAGGGCTTCTACAATTGTTCCCCTTAATGAGCAAGGCATGGTTGTGGAAGGTGAAAGAATCCAAATTGCTTTGGAAGAACTTTTCACTTCCATTAACCATTCCTTTGATGGATTTACCCTGGGGGAAACTTCCTCTAGAGGATGTGTAAGCTTTTCGTGCCTTAAGAGTTTCGAGGTATTGCCATAATCCTTGAATTCGATAGGGAACTCCGAAGGATGAATTACTCATTCCTTCGGTGTTCGCGGTTTAGGTGGGGGCTCATAAGTCGAACCTAGGGATGGTACAAGTTTGGATTCGACTAACGAGGACTCCTTCACACTCGACATGACTTTTGCCTGAGGGGTTTGGTTCTTATGATGGAAGAAGTGTGTATGGCTATAAAATGCTCAAGGAATTCTACTTGTTCCGCCATAGTTTTGTGTGTGAAATGACCTCCGGCAGTAACATCTAGGCATAGGTCAGCATCTATGTCAAGACCCGAACAAAAGAGATGCAAAATCATGCCATCGGGTAGTGACAAGTCTGGGTCAGTGTGTATTAACATTGAAAACCTGGACCAAGCTGCACCTATAGACTCTTTCTCATACTCCTCAAAATCAAGGATCGCCCTTGGTAGAGAGACGATACGGGACATGGGGAAGAATGCAAGACAAAACTTCTCCTTGAGTTCATCCCAATCCCCATTCGTACTTCCTACGGCATGTGTGTACCATTATTTCGTTTCCCCGTGAGAGAGAAGGGAAACAATTTTCACCTTAGGAATTCTTGTGTCATGCCTGAGATGCTCAGGCACGAACACATTTCCCCGAATTCATGCAGGTGTTGGCAAGGGTTTTCATGATGAAGCCCTGAGAAGGGTTGTGCCCAAACCATGGATTTTAAGCTGGGGTGAAGTTCATAGCTGGATGAAAAAGGTTTTGAATGTGGCTTTGAGAACTCACCCTTTGAAGTAGAAGGATTTTGAAATGGGGTTGGCTTCATGATGAAAAGGGTAAAAGAAATATTTTTGTTTTTTATAAAAGAAAAGATAAAATATACAGAAACAAGGACGAACTAGGTTTGAAGAAAATACAGCAACTGTTCCCTAGCAACGGCGCTAGAAAGCTTGTTGGTATTTCTTAACGTTTACAGAAAGAATCCGCAAGCATACGGAATTACCATTGTAGCTTTCACCCGGAAGTATTCAGGGTATCGTATTTCCACAGGGAACGGAGGTAATTCTTCTAACTAATTCATCTAAGGACAACACAAGGGTAGAGTTCGAATGGGGTAGAAAAGGATTCCTATGGCTTTTGGGTCTAAGGATAGGTAAACTCTACTTTCACTTGCTTACTTCAGGCACCGGAGCGCACCTAGTCTGCCAGGTGATACCGGCGTATGGTCTACACCGTATCCAAATGTGGGGGATTACGAAGGACGGACAGGGCTGTCACCACCTGCCATCTACCCCTCAACCGTGGAAAGGGAAATGTATTCACCTGTTCCTCCATATCCAGCTTGCATATGTAGAAACTACTCAAGTCCCCCTAGGACCTCGACCCTACGGATCGCAGGCGGTTCATCATGCCTTCGGGTGTACCCAAGTCCTGTACCTGTCGATCCGTAGGGTCGGGGTCCCGAGGGGACTTGAGTAGTTTCTACATATGCAAGCTGGATATGGAGGAACGGGTGAATACATTTCCCTTTCCATGGTTGAGGGGTAGGCGGCGGGTGGTGAAAGCCCTATCCATTCCTTGTAAATCCCCCACATTCATCTTGGGTGGAGTCTAAATTGTCACATGAGGATGCTGGCAAACCAGTACTCGGTGGCCTCCCGACCTGTCTTAAGCTTAGCCCTAACTCTAATCATGTAACTTGTATGATTGTTAACTTGTTCTTTGCACGGCTATATTAGAACATGCCTGCTCCACTTAGGAACATTCTTTTATTCTTTATTTTCCTTTTATCCTTGAGGTTGGCCCAGATGTGTGTCCACTATCTATGATATACCATTTTTACCCGTGTCATGAGCTATGGTCCATCATGCAAGTATGTAATCATATTTATACCAATGCTATATGCATATACCTTGCCCTCCTTTGGGAAAATATAAATAACGATACCTTGGAATACTCCTAGGTGAAATGCTAGAATGATAGTTCCGTATGCTTGTAGATTATTCTTTAAACCTATTAGGACTATCATAATTGGAGTTTCTAAGTACCATTACCCAGTGGATGTAACTCCCATAATGCATACGCGCTAGTGCTAGGGGAATACATTCCTGAGTAGTGACGTTTAGGAAAGCTAACCAGTCATTACTAAAAATATCATTACCTTGCAACTGTAAATCCCTATCTAGTATGGGCGCCAATGTTAGGGAACTATATTCTAGAGTGATGATGTTTAGACATGTCAGTTAGGTATTTCTGGCGCCATTACTAGTGATGGACTTAAAACCTTCTCACTTGGTAATCACGTTAAGAAATGCCAACAAGCATTTCTGGCGCCATTGCCGGGGAGGGCATAGGTTCAAAATGAAACATCTAGCATGGTATAAACAATGATCACATGCATGTAATGGTAGCCATAGTTTATGCAAGCTAACTCTTCTTGTTTTCTTCCTCTTTTTGGTGGAATGAAAACAGGATAGTGTATGAGTGCTTTTGATCTGCCGAATAACTACAACGATAATCCGGAGGCACTCCTAAGGAAGAACAGGTCTCGTGCCTCTTCTTCTTCTGCTACTCCGCCGGTAGTCGAATCATTCACCCCCGTACCATCCGCTACTATCACCATGGCCATGTCACTCAGCGACTACTCCAACCCTGTTGTTGCCAATGTGCCCATTGGGCCCGCTGTCAACACCAAGACCGGAAACTTTTAGCTGCGCACTGGCCTAATCATGATGGTGAGGCAAACCAGTTCTATGGTTTGCCGAGCGAGGACGCGAGTGCACAACTTCAGCACTTCCTTGAGCTGTGCGACACTATCGTCATAAAAGATGTTGCACCAACTAGCATAAGGCTCCGCTTGTTTCCCTTTTCCCTCGTGGGGAAGGCAAAACAGTGGTTTTATCAGAGCAAGGAAGCAGTCAACATGTGGGACAAATGTTCCGTGGCGTTCCTCGTTAAATTCTTCCCCATGAGCAAAACTAGTGCTCTGAGGGGGAAGATCACGAACTTTTAGCACACATCACTCGAGTCCATCCCTGAGGCATGGGAAAGGCTCTAGGAATATGTCCGGGCCTACCCCCACCATGGGATGGAAGACTGGCTCATGCTTCAGAACTTCTACGAAGGCCTCACAGCCATGTCGAAGGGGCACGTAGATGCCACTGCTAAAGGTGCATTCCTCTCCCTCACCATTGACAATGCCACTGCACTCATTGAAAAGATGGTGGCCAACCAGAGTTGGGGAGAGGAGAGAAAAACACAAAAAGCATGCATTCCGCGAAGGAGGTGGACGTGCTTGCCACAAAAATAGATTTGTTACTATCAAGGCTGAACGAGAGGGCCCACGAGAAGGAAGCAATGAGGGCCACCGTTCAGGCCACAAACTCGCAAATGACTTGCGAAGTCTGTGGTGAGGGCAAACATTCAGGGAATGACTGCCTCGAAACCCGTGAAGAGGTTGCATACATAAACAATAGGTTTCGCCAGCAGCAAGGTAATAACAACAGGTGGGGCAATCAGCCCCGCCCACAAGGAGGTAATTCGAACTGTAACTCAAATTACAATTCGAATCAACCTTCCTTGAAGGACCTGGTGTACGGCCAGGCTAAAATCAATGAAAATGTCAATAAGAAATTAATGTTTAATGACAAAATGTTTGAAAATATTAATTTAAAACTTGAAAATGTATCTTCCTCCGTAAATAATCAATTAAGTTTTAATAAAATGATAGAAACACAAATTGCTCAAATTGTTGCCCCTATTTCTGTCAACCATTCGGGAAAAATCACGAGGCAACCCGAGAATTCCCCCGAATTTGTTCATGTAGCTACAGAGCAATGAGAAGGAAGAAGTCTTGCCAACGGACTATAAATGTTGAGCCCTTGCCGAAGATAAATCGGTAGTTATCTTAGAAAAAATCCAAAATTTTAAAAATTCAAAATTTAAAATTTGCTTCAAAATAAACTTTTCTGAAAAATAAAATAAAAATAATTTTCTAGTAATATAGATTTTTGTTTTACCATTTCTTATTTTTAAAAATATTTTTGAAAATCAAAATATAATAAAATTTTTTGTGGAAAATAAAAAATGGAGCAAAAATTTTCAAACGGAGGGAAGCACCAACGGCTATGGCTTTGAAAGAGCCGTTGGACACCACCTGCCAAGGGGGGGGGGGCAGCAGTGGCGTCTCAACATAACACGATATTAGAAACGTTTTTAGTGTTAAAAGGCATCTAAGGACACTTTTTGTGATGATATTGCAAGCATCTCAAAGTGACATAGTGCTAGACACGCTTTTAATCGTCAATAGCTACTAGACACGTTACAAGGCATATCATAGAACGCTCCAAAGATAATAAAATATGTTTTTTTGATACAATACTAAAGTTGTTTCAAAATAACACAAAGTTAGACATGCTTTAAACCGTCAATATAATTTATACACATTGCAAAGCGTATCAATAATCATACATAATCACATAAACATGCTTCTTGATACGATATTGAAAACATCTCAAAGTGAAACGAAATTAGATGTGCCTTAGTCATCCATGAGTAGCATGTAGAGACATTGTAAAAAGGTAAACATCCATTACATATCCAAGTCCTCTTACACTTTTTTCTACAAATTTGTAGTTACTAAACATTGTACTTGTGACTTATACCACCATAAAAATTTAACTTTTTAAATTTGAAAATATTTTTCTTAACATTCTATGCTTGTACTCTTGGCCACTATAGTATTGGATGAATATGTATTGCTTCGATAATTGAGTGAGAATATTTTTGACAAACATAAACTCATTTACAGATTGGTCGTATCATTTACAGTTTGCACAAAAGCAGCATGTGTTTTCTTTTGCTTGAGTCGTTGAGTGAAAATTTGGGAATAGTTGAGAGTGAGAAAAATCTGGAAAAAAATATGTGTTTTTTTTACGGAAATGCTAAATCACTTTCGGTTGTTTTGGCAGCCGGTGTCACCTGATTTTTTTTGTCCACTGGATTAGATGAGCTATGCGGTTGGGATCATGAAATGCAGCATGTAGGGCCCACTCTGATGAGACCCTTGTTTAGTTCCCAAAATATTTTGCAAATGTAACTGTAGCACTTTCGTTGTTATTTGGCAATTATTGTCTGATCATGACCTAATTAGGCTTAAAAGATTCGTCTCGTGATTTAAAACTAAACTGTGTAATTAGTTTTATTTTTTATCTATATTTAATGCTTCATGCATGTGTCCAAAGATTCGATGTGACGGAAATCTGAAATATTTTGCAAAATATTTTGGGAACTAAACAAGGGCGAGATATGTTTCGATCTGTTTCAATGTGTAGGGCCCACCCTTAGTGGTACTATTCAAAATGTATCTATTCTGATGTGATTTGTTTATAATTTGTTAACTGTGTTTGTGTTATAATATATTGATTTTTTGTCCTTATCTAACTATAAAAAATATTCTGACTCGTTAATTGTCCTTGTGTCAACATATATATTAAATTTTTGTCCTTGTTTAACTATAGAAAAAATTGTGACTTGTTAGCAAGGGCTAAAACACTCTGTTATGTTGTAGACAAATTCTTTTTTTAGCTTGAATCATTGAGTGAGAAAATTATGTAATTCATGTGTTTTCTTTTGCTGGAGTCGTTGAGTGAAACTTTGGGAATCGTTGAGCGTGAGAAGAATCTGGAAAAAATATGGAAAAAACATGTGTTTTCTTTTGCTTTAATCATTGAGTGAGAAAATTATGGAATTGTCAAGCGTGAGGAAAAAAATGGAAACCAATATTGAAAAAAAATATAGGCAATGAGGTTTCGATCTGTAGACCCCCGTATAGGACTAGCACAAGGTTACCACTACACTGCATGTTTAATCTTAGTGGTTCAATGAAAAGGTAAAGCTTGTATTTAGTTGATTCAACACCATATAGATGGTGGATGTAAGCTGAGTTGGCCTTCCGATAAACATTAGCTGACATGTCAGCTTGCTGTTCAATTCTTTATGCCGAATATGAGATGACAATAGCTCAATTCCTCACTAAATGTTACTATCTATGATATAAGAGGAGCCGGTTTAGTTTACTGACAAAAACAAAAGTTCAATTGTTTTTTAAAAGAAAAATATTTGCTTTGTTTAGTTTAGTTACCAAAAACACAACTTCTATATTAGCAAGGAGGCGACGTTTGTGGGAATGAAAATGAGTCCCTATACCATGTGTTTTTTGCATGCCCAGTGGCTCGACGTTTGTGGTCGGAGGTCAAAAAGTTAACTGGAGTAGCTGCTCCGCTTCTCCATCCAGGTTCGTAGGCAACGGACATCTTCAAGCCGAACCTGTGCTCGTCCAAGGAGGCGGCGATACTGGTCTGTGGGGCATGGACGCTGTGGATGGGGCGAAATGCCCGTCGCCACGGTCGCAAGCGACAGCACGGTTCATTGCCTCCATGCTGGAGGACCTGATCTCTCTGAAAGCGCCGGCTTGCCCAGTGAAGCCGCCGAGAATGGCCAGGTGGTGTCCATCGGAGGAGGGTTGGCTCAAGATTAATACTGATGCTGCTTTCGATCCGAACACTTGCTGTGGAAGTGCGGGAGTCATCATCCACGATCATCAGGGACAGATACAAGCTGCGGCAGCACGCTGGTACGATGATATCCCAGACGTATTGATGGCGGAGGCCATGGCAGCGAAAGAAGGTTTAGAGCTCGCCTCGGAAAACGGATATGATCGTGTCATCCTTGAAGTGTATTGTCGAGGTCTGAAGAACCTAATCGACGGCAAATCGAGTCTTTTGTCTTCGATAGGGGGTTTGTGTTTCGATATCACAGAGATAGGCAGGAGTTTTGGTGAGTTTCGTGTCGAGTGGGTGTGTCGAGAGGCTAATTCAGCGGCGCATTGGTGTGCTAGCATGGTCTCTGTCACTCATCGCTCTTATTTTTGGCTTGACTATTTCCCTAAGAGGCTTGTGGGATTAGCGGCCGCTGATTGTAATCCTGTCATGATTTAATGAAGATATGTGAGGCTCAAAAAAAAAACTTCTATATTAGCAAGTGTGACGCGCCTATTTCTTTTCTAGACGCACGTCATATTGCAACTTTGCAAGAGGGTTCCACGTTTTTTGGAGGTAAATGAAAAAAAGGCGTGTAACCACCCTCTTCAGCGCACATCATGCACCTTTGAGCTAGTATCATAGTTAGAATAAAAAACAGTAGTGTAGAAATTAAAAGATAACTATAGCACAAGTGCCATAATTAATTTTTAGAGGATAAAAAATAGAGCAATTAAAAAATTTTACAGAATACTGATCAAAAGAAATTGTACATAATAAAAATAGTGGTAGGAAAATAAAAGATAACTATAGCACAAGTGCGATAGAAATATGGAAAAAATAAAGTTAAATTGCAGCTCGGTTGTATACATGCACGACTTAGAAAGCAAATATCTGTAGATCAACTTGGAAAACAATAAAATAAAAATTATAGAACTTAGAAAACAAAAAGCACTGTAGATCATGCACGACCGAGAAAACAGGAAAACAAAAATCAAAGGACTTAGAAAACAAGAAAATAACTGTAGATCATGCACGACTGAGAAAATATAGGAAACCAAAAGGACAAAAAATTTCAAAACAGGAAAATAAAAATTAAAGGACTTAGAAAACAAAAAAAATACAAAAAGACAAAAATTTCAAAACAGGAAAATAAAATTTAAAGGACTTAGAAAACAAAAAAGTTGGTAAGCACAAGAATAGAACCAACAACCTCCTACTTTGTTAGGATAAAAAGCACAAACCACCTAGACTACTAGCTCGTAGTTGTCTTGCACTGCAACTATTTTATATAAGTAAGTTGATTTATTTAATGTAAATAGACATTGCCTGTGCGAATTTTTTTTTATTTTTAGCCCAAATTTGAAACAAATTTTAAATTTAACCCGTCTTTCAAAAAATTTTTAAATCTAACCCGTTTGGCCCCGCCACCATGCATGGCGGGGCAAATGCACTGTACCCCGCCATGCATGGTGGCGGGGTGCACCTCCGACGTGGCAGGGGTGGCAGAGCACCTCGCCAGCGTGGCAGGGCTGTACCCCGCCACCCATCATGGCGGGGTTGCCCTAACCCGCCATGATGCATGGCGGGGTACACCCCCGGCCATATAAAAGCCCGGACACTTCTTGTTTTTGGTCAGTCACCCATTCCATTTCCCGCAGCGCCTAGGACGAGCTCCCCTCCCCTCAGCGTCCTTCTCCGGTGTCCCTCCCTCCTCCCCGTCAGGTATGGGCCATCGTCGCTCCTTGTTCCGGCTACCCCGTCTCTGCGTGTATCGTTTTGTGTTGAAATCGTTTCGTTTTATTAGATGGAGGACTCGTATCGTGAGTCGATTTGGAGGAAAAAGGGTCGTCCTAGAGAGATGTACCCCGACGTGTCTTGTAAGGATGCGCCCGTTCATCCCGAGGAACCTATACCTAACTGTGATTGTGGTCATCCGGCACACGTGGGCCAGTCGAGACATCCCGATACTGCGGCTCGTTGCTTCTACACATGTTATAGTTGTAGCGTAAGTAATTGTGCCCTTTGTTGTTTTTATTGGTTGCTGATGTTGTATTCGCGATGAGGTAATTGAAACTTTTGTATAGCCCTACTTCCGGTGTTTTTTTTTCCAATGGATCGATGGCCCGGACAAGTTTGATCCAAGGATTCTCCTTTTCTACCCCGGCATTGATCATTGCAAGCGTGAGGTGTTTACTCGCTGGGTTCCGCCCCCTCCAAACCCTCCTCCTATGACGGACGAAGAGAAGGCCGTAGCATCGGCACGGCGGCTCGAGGATCCTCCAAAGTGCCTTTGCGGAGAGCAAGCCGTGATAAACCCACGCAATGAACAAGAGTTCATTTGTCCTCTACGACATGAGGTAAGGTTTGAGTGAACCTTGGAATGTCACGTTCTATATGTGTGTTTTACTGTTTTGATTTTGTAGGATCATGATTTTCCAAAGTGCCGTTTCAAGGAATGGATCTATGGTCCAAAGAGCCATTGGCCGGAGCCGGAGAAGAATGTGGAGGTGCCAGACTGGAAGAAGAAGAGGAGGTCTATTGCGCCTCCTGTGATGTGCAAATGTGGTGTTGAAGCTAGCTACGGCCTTGTCCCTTCAGGCCTTGGTATTGGGCACTTCTGTGGCCACATGATCGATTATGACGAGGTTTGCTAGGACTGTTGACACTTAGTGCTAATGTTTTATTTTGTTAACTCTGGTACGCTAACTTTGTATTCATCTATTTGTTGCAACAGAGCACTCGGAAATGCAAGTGGGAATCATATGATGATGTGTATAATTTCAAGACTGAGTATAAGACAATGGTAGCAGTTCGCAATAGCAGAGGATATCCTGCAAGCTACGTCACTGATTTCGTTAAGAGCCACAAGAAGAAAATGCTACGACGGGCCCAAGACCTACGTGTTCGTAACCCGGAGAGTATTGCGTGGAAGAAGTGGTACGAGCAAAAGAAGAAGGATGTAGAGGAGTACCAAGCACGGAAGGCTGAAGAGGATGCAAGGAAGGCTGCAGAGGAGGCTACGAGAGCAGAGATGCAAGGCTTGAACGAAACTATTGACTCATTATGTGCGAGTGAGTCATTGCGTTTTTGGAAAGTCAAACTTCTTTGTTTTACTGTCAATTAACTCATTGCAAAGATCCTCTTAATTATTTGCATTTTGTACTTGCAGAGATTGGATGCACCGGCGGCTGGGAAGCAGATATGGCTCGTGCTAGGTACACCGCAAGTCGTCCGATTGTGGTTGACGAGGAGGCCGAGCCGGAGGAAGACGACGACACCGGGAGGATAGGCGAGCTCATTCGTCTAGCCGAACAATTGGGCTACCAGGAGGATGTTGCAGTACACGAGGCTCAGGCAGCGTACCAGAGCCAACAGACACCGTTGTTCGACTCATGGGGGCCAACAGACATGACCCAAGAAGAGGCCGAGTTGTACTCTCAGGCCGCGGACGAGGCGGAGGCGGCTTACTACCGGCGTCAGGCCTCTGAAGCCAAGTCAGTCGAGGCCAGCAAGGGTAAGGAGGTGGTAGTGGAGGATTCCGAGTCCGAAGACGAGTTGCTTACGCAGTGGTGCACGCAATTTGATTGACGTACAAGTGTCTTTGTAATAATTTAAATTGTCACGTCTTCACTTTGTCGTTGTTAGTGTTTGACGTTCGTAGTGGCGTAGAAACTTTGTGTAAGCAACTTTGTCAGTGTTGTACGTTGAAACATGTCATTGTACTTTTATCAGATCGTCATTCGCTTCATTTGTTGGTCCACTTACTAAGATTGTTACGTGCTTTATCGCGGCAGTGTATAAATACATTAGAACAATGCAGTTCCTGCGCGGTCGAAGTGCCAGGCAACCCCGCCATGGGTGAGGGCGGGTTAGGGGTACCCCGCCATGGGTCATGGCGGGGTACCCCTAACCCGCCCCCACCCATGGCGGGGTTGCCTCAAACTTCGACCGCGCAAGAACTGCATTTCGTTTTGCGACCACTGATCGTCACAAATGCAGGAAGTCATGTTGAGTGATTTACAGCAAGTTTATGGCAGGGGTCGAATCGAAATTAGTTAACGACAACGGATCGTCACAAAGAACCCGCTCCTGCGTCAAATTACCATCCAAGTCCATACTCTCCATAGTTTGTTGCATCTGCACACCACAATCTCCTAGAGTATCACTGTCCAAGGACGGCTCCTCATTCTCAACATTCTCCAGCACCAACTCAGCCATGCCGACATTCGAACCTTGGATGACCCTATTGTATCGGGACCACTCTCCTTGGTTGCACAAGTCCATCATGACATAGTGTGCCCTATTCTTTCCAACATCGAACCTACCCTTTAGTGTGAAAGCCTCGCCAAACTTCAAACTCAAACGGTCACATAGATCGCGGAAACTAGGGGTGCCATCAAACCATTCCAATTCTTCATACATATCCTCAAACTGGCAATCCTCTCTCCTAACACTTCCTTCGTAAAAAACTCTTACACCGTAATCCATCTACAAAACGATTTGACATCTCATTATTAAATGACCATTATGGTACTACTAATTACTACATAACTAACTAAATAACTAATATTACCTAATAAGTCAACTGTGTCGTCAATAACAAATCATCGTAATAACTAAATAACTTAATAACTAATATTACCTAATAACTTAATAACTAATATTACCTAATAACTAAATAACTAATAAGTACGTAACTAAATAACCAAAAGTACCTAATAAAATCCGAATAACTAATAATCGTTAACTAATTAACTAATACCTAAACAACTAATAATCGTAAAAACTAATAATTCAATATCTAAACAACTAATAAAAACAAATAAATAACTAAACAACTAATAATTCAATCACTAAACAACTAATAACTAAACAACTAATAATCGTAATAATTCAATAACTAAATAATACAATGACAAATAAATAAATAACTAAATAAATAATAAAAACTTATTAATATTTACTACAAATATATAATTTAAACGACAAAGTAAACAAAATTACCGTAAAAATTTATCGGGGTCGCGGCGCGGGAACGAATGCCGGAGACGCGGCCGAGGGCGCGGTCGCCGGGGGCGCGGGAGACGACGCGGTGGCGCGGACGGCGGTTGCGGCCGGCGGCGTCGCGGCGGGCCGCGGCGTCGCGGCAGCGGGGTCGCGGCGGGGGCCGGCGAGGCGCGGCCGGGGCAGCCGGGGGGCGGTGTGGCGCCGCCGGGCCGGCTGGGGCGCGGCGGAGCTCCTCCGGCGGCGCGGGGACGGCGCGGGGACGACGGGGGCCGCCGGGGCGAGGCCGGGGCGCCCGGAGGCCGGTGGGCCGCGGCCGGGGGAGCCCGGGGACGGTGGGGCGCGGCCAAGGCTTCTCCGGCGGCACGGAGACGGCGCGGGGAGGCCGGAGGCGGCGGAGACGGCGGGGAGGCGCGGGGAGGGCAGAGAGAGCGGGCGGGGGCGAGGCCGGGGCGCGGCTTATATTTAAGCCGCGCCCCGCCGTGACCGGTGGCGGGGTACACCCCGCCATGATCCGTGGCGGGTTAGGCGTACCCCGCCACCCATCATGGCGGGGTACGCCCCGGGTGCCCGCCACGTCACCCTGCCACGTGGACCTGCACCCCGCCACCATGCATGGCGGGGTACAGTGCATTTGCCCCGTCATGCATGGTGGCGGGGCCAAACGGGTTAGATTTAAAAATTTTTTGAAAGACGGGTTAAATTTAAAATTTGTTTCAAATTTGGGCTAAAAATAAAAAAAAATTCGCCTGTGCAGGGTATGCTGTGGCCCACCTAGCATATCCTATGGGTCCGCCTCTGGTGACATGACAACAGAGTATACTGGATGCATGATGTGACATTTGCTAGCCTCAACAAGTCCATCACCCGATTTTCCTAAATGATTTAGGGCATGTTTGGTTGGCCAGACTCCCTTGGACCATGAAATGCAGGTTAAAAGTGTTTAGTTACACATGGATCTTGGCCTTGTTTGGAACAGATTCTTGCCGAATTCAGGTAAAAAAAAGTGGCCCAAGGCCCCCAAACGCCACGCTTCATGCCAAGCTTCTTTTCCCCACGATTCTCTCCCCCGTTCAGTTTCAACATGACCACAGAATCTGCTATCACCAAGAGTGGATAAAATCCGTTTGATTCGGTGTTGCATCCACCTGCTTGAGTCTCGTCCCCATCCCCGCCTCCGCCTCTCCTTGCTCGAGCCCTGCCTCCACCTAGCTCAGGCATCGAAGCCAAAACAGGAATCGAGCCTGGCGGATCCACCGCCGGCTAAGCCCTGCCTCCACCTAGCTCAGGCATCGAAGCCAAAACAGGAATCGAGCCTGGCGGATCCACCGCCGGCTAGACCAGCCTCCGCATCTCCTCACTCGAGCACCGAGATCGGAGTTGGAGCACGATTCGAGCCCGGTGGGAGCAATGACCTCTCCTCGGTGACGGCCATGATATTTGGCTACGCCCGCCCTCAATGAGACCCACGGGTGCAATGTGACACCCACAATCGTACCCTTGGAAGCGGCGCTCGTTTGCGGCGTCGAGGCAGGGTCACGGAAGCAGCGATGCTCCCCATGGGGCCATGGAAGCGGCGACAATCCTCCACAGGGCCACGGAAGACACGGGCCTCAGGCTAGCCCGACCTACTCTACGCGCCGTGCTTATCGCGCTAGCCTACGAATAATTCTGTTTCATAATCTGGCCGAGTTTTTAGATTTAAAAGACCATATAAGATTCAAATAATTTCAAGGACAGCTCCTACGAATTTTATAAGACTAAATCAAAGCTTAGTACATTCAAATGCATATATTTTTTTAAATATTTTGCTAATTTAAATACAATGTGAATATTGTTGGAGATTAATACAAATTTGATGGTACTTCCATAGATGTTCGTTAACATATGTAAAAAAAAATATTTCCAAAACATAAAAGTACTAGAAATAAAATGCAAAGTGCAAAGTTCATATATATTTATTAACATATGTACCAGAAAATTCAGATTACAATTTCGATGAACATATTTTTTCTGCTGCTACTGTAGTGTAGAATAGCAAAAATTTGCCGCGTAATGGTAGTGCTTTACGTTTTGTTTTCGTGCCTAAACTACCCCACGCCCTGAGATTTACGGAAAAAGCGCATCTATTACCCTCCCCTCCCCTCCCCATCTCCACATTTGACGCTCCGTTCGCTTGAGCTTATCAGCCAAGCCATTGAACAATATTTTTCTCTCATAACAAATCAGCATCAGCATTAGCATCCGCCAAAAAAATACAGCTAGCCGAACAGAGCCTAAGTCCACAGCATGCAGCACACCTGCACCCCCAATTCCTCGACGCCGACGCACAACCGCCCAACGCTTGGCCCTACTCGGACGGCATAGGCCATCCACCGGTCGTCAACTCGTCGTCGCTCTTGTTCGCAGAGGGTGGACATCTTCCCTTCCCATCGCTGCCGTCCACGTCTGCCATCGGTGAGCACACTTCACCCTTTCCCTCTGCTCCCATAGATGTCAAGAAATCCATTGGATGGGCGGACGTCTTCCCTCCTGGCCTCAATCTCAACCTCCTTCACTGACGAGGCCATGGCGTCCGAGCTTGCTTTGTCGCCGCTCTGCAGTGCCTGTGCAGTTCGATCTGTGGGATCAGGCTGCTGGTCGACTACCAGTGGTTCCAGGTGCAGGCCCTGGAGGCCGAGATGGCGAAACAAAGACTCGACAATCGTCACATTTAGTTGTTTAGAAGAGAGCCCTAAAGGCTGCAGCAGGAAAATGCCAGGCTGAACAGGCAGATCGGTAGGAGCAGAAGGAACCATGGCAGGTGTATGAGTTCAGTTAGGTTGCAGGGCTACTTGTTGCTATGAATGCTTATGTACAAAACTAAGTCTGCATAGTTTGAAAGATCTACAATAAGTTTACACATTGGAAAGCCCTATGCTTAATAACATTTTCCATAATCCATAGATTTGGAACCTGGAAGGTACAGAGGAATGTTAGGTTGTTTTCCCCACCGTGTCCATCTCTATTTGTTTCTTGGTTGCATGCCAAGTAGGCTGCAATTGTTTTTAATCTTAGATCGAGTATGCAACCTGTAACAGAACCACCCAAATTATAAGAACGTAAGTACAAAAATAATTACCGAAGTGATCAAATTCCTATACTTAAACTCCCATAACCCCGGTAGTCCGGAAATCTCGAACGATTTCAAACAACTTTCGACATACAAGCCAAGATCGTAGTGATTCAACACAACACATCATTCGTTACAACAGTTCACAAGTAGCATACGGATTACATCCATCGGGATTCAAAATAAAATATTACAAACCGTGTTTGTTTTGCGGAAGCAACAAAGTTCGATACATAACTTCATATGGTCAAATACATTGCCAGAGTAAGGTCATGTCCCACAAAAGCACCACAGGTGAGAACACTAGTAGAGACTGTGCCTGACAGCCTAGTCTTCATCCCCAGCCAGGAGAAGGCAATACTTGCAGCACCCGTGATAGAATAGGTCATCTGCAACAGGTGAGAAATAAACCCTGAGTACGAGAAGGTACTCAGCTAGACTTACCGGTCAAGAATCGAAAATAAAGTGACACCAAGGATTATGCAAGGCTGATATATAGTGGAGCTAGCTTGACATAATTTCCATAAAAGTTGGCCTAGCATAAGTAACCATTTAGTGCTTAGCTTCAAGTTAATAATCATTAACCTGCAATCTAGATTAGCGCCTGTACTAAAGCACTCACTTTATTAGGAGCAAACATTATTAACCATAGTAGGTATAATAAGGTCATCATCATATCATCATTCCTGAACCATCATATTTAATGTATCTACTTTGGAGATAAGTCCGTCAAGTTCTCACTAACCGGTGAGAGACGGCGACTCGAATCGAATTACAACTCAGCTGAGGGGGTATTCCTAACACTCACCCAGCAAACCCAGCTAAAGGCAGCCATCGATCACCTTTGGTACAACTCAGGAACCAAATTCACGGGTTCGATCAGCGTCAGCACTCTTAGGGATTACCCTTCTACCAGGACGATCAGGACTTTTAAATCACCTGCCCTTGGGCTAACGCCTACGGCTCCCTTCCGAGGCGCACTTTATACTTATCGACTCCTGGCCTGAGTTGAACTACTCGGCTTCGTGGTCGGTCACCAGACTGGCCAACTAAGTGTTAGGCATGCATTCAACATGACAAGGAAAGGCTCCAAGAATTCGGTCCATAAACGACACAGATGGAGTCACTGTGAGCCTCCTACTCTACAAGCCTCCGCCCGGTCTTAATTCAAATTATACTATATTCTTTTCCACGATCGCAAATATAGCCAACCGTGCCACATGTGTATTCCTATAGCTCGCAGGTGACAGAAAATCACCTGACTTCTACCGCTTACAACAAGACTAAGCATCTACTCGAGCCTGAGCTACATAGGATTCAAGGTATAATATCTGGACAAGGATTGGATATTAATGCAACAAGTGTTTTCATCCAACACCTATGACTTAATGCAACAATATATATAACATAGTATGTATTTGCATTTTCAGAAATTAGGAGGCTTATAATGCTCCGGGCCTTGCCTTTCACGAAGTTGCAAGGCGTGTGGTCCGGACAGTCTACCACATCTCCTTCTGCTGCTTCTTCGGGGCCCTGCACCTCCTGCTCCGGTGGTTACTCCTCCGGGTTCGGCTCGAATTCCAGAAGAGTGACTCCCTCCGGAACACCTATTGCATGCCAATACACGAGATAAGTATCATGGATGCACAGGAGATGGCATGATGATCATGAATGACAATCAATGCTTAGCATAACCTCACTAGACAGTCATTGACTGAGTAGGTCCAACGCTTTATTCAAATTACTTTACTGAGTTAGTACAAATCTCTTCTCTAAGCAAGGATACAAACTCACCAAGTTCTAGGAATCTAAGGTACAACTTTTCATCACCAGTTAAAGGTCTAGCACCTGCACCTAAATTCACCTTAATCAATCTAAACACCTAGGAACATCAGAAACATGCCTATAAATAGTAAAGGCACACTTAACAGAAGTTTCAGGTTCAACATGCAAAGGAGCAGTTCAGTAAATCGATCACAACAGGAGTTCTACAATTCCAATTGACTTGCAAGAGGACATTCTGGAAAGCTTATAAAATTCTCTACAATTCATTTATAAACAGCACAGCAAGATTCTAAAGTTTACCAGATCGAATTACAGTAAACACAAAATCTGCTATGTGCAAACAGAGAACAAGCACAACTGAGGGTCAACTTTAAACAGCTATATCTCCTAAACTACACGGCTAAATGCCACCAAAATTTAACAGGAGCTAGACCATGAAATTCACAACAACTTTGTTATAGACCACAAAATATGAAACCATCATTTACATAGAGTAATTAACAACATCTCAAATCTGTCCAAAATTGTCAGATTCACTAAATTAAATATTTAGTGATGTAGCAAAAGCACATTTGAGCTAAACCAAGTTTACCCCCTCATTACTCATCTTAAAATAACACCAGAAAGAGTGGTGCCAACATCTAAGTAATTTCTTTAATACCCTTTATTAATTTATTTAGATAATTAGGTGAATAAAGGAACCAATATCAAAACTATACAATAAATTATATACAAATTACAGAAGCTACAACATGATTCCAAGAGTCTACCATAAAATTTTCATAGCCTTTGAGCGAGTATATTTTCCTATACTAAAAATAATAGATAGAAAGGCCAATTTTGGCATAAATGAGAAACCCTATTGAAAAGTATCAAACAATATATTTTATATTTTTCTTCGGTCCCTACTAATATGAAAATAGAATCTATAGAAAAATTATAAAAATTCACACAAGATCTAACCATGCAAACAAGATATATACATAACTCCACCATACTATATCCAAAATTGATGAAATTTAAACTACAGGCTACCCATGGCATAAACAGCACCCCATAAAAATTTCAAGTCATTTGGAGCAATCAACAAAGAGATATGATTTTCCTATTTTCATGCATGAATAAAAGGAATAAATAATAACTCCATTTTTCATAAAAAACATAGCATGTTTCCTATTTTTAATAAAAACTAGAGTCCTCAAGAAACCCAACAAAATTTGAACCAACTCATTTGGATCCCTAGAACTCGAGATAAGCATTTTACAAATTAGTATTCAAATCTGTAAATAAAAGAAAAGAAAAAACAAAAATGAAATCTAAACCTAGCTACTGGGCTGGCCCGCAGGAGCCGCTCGGCCCACGGCAAGATCATGCCCGACAGCGCTGACAGCGGGGACCCGCTGGAGTCAACGACCCCACCAGTTAGTCGTAGCTGGAGAAGGGGAGGAGTTTGACCATGGCAAGCTCACCGGCGGTGAGGTCTCCAGCGAAGCCCTGGGCATCAACGTGACCACCGCGATGAGTCGCACCTAGTGGTGCCAAAAACACGACCCCTTCCTAACCCTAGCTAGGCCGGCGGCGAGAGCAGCGGCCGGCGGCCATGGCACGGTGATGGTAGGGCACGGCGTGCTCTCCGAGGCTCGGTACGAGCTTCACGCACACGCGAGGAACACATGAAGGCAAAGAGAAGGACGAGAGGGAGTCCCAGTGAAGCTAGCCATGACGACGGTGGTGCTCTGGCAAGCAAGGTCCATTGCGGGTGGCGGCGAAAGTGGCCAATGCGCTCTCACCTCGACTCGGTTTGCTCAGGGAAGCGGTGGAGGAGGTAGAGGAGGATGCAGCAGTGCTTGGTGCGGGAGGAATCGAGCGGAGATGCGATGATGCTGGTGCACGAGCTCGGTGAGCTCACGGCAGTGATAGCATCACGGCCTTTCCACTCGGTGAGAACAAGAGAGAGCGAAGGGTGAAGTGAGGCAGGAGGAGGGTGGCGTGGGCATGGTTTTCCCTTCTTCAAGCAGACACAAGTGATGCCGTGGCGCTCCACACGCGCGGGCGAGCCACGCGGCGACCGGAGCCTGGCATCGGTCGTCCACTGACCGAGTTCAAACTCTGAACTCTGAAGACTGAATCCCTTCGTGACCCGATTGACAGACGAAGTTTGGCGCTCTATAATTCCCAATCTAAGCCGATCTAGTGCAAACCATAATTGACATTCTTGTAGAGCTACATATGAACTACAACTTTGTCAATTGGAGCTTGAGCTGGTTTGGGTTAGTTTGGAAGATACAGTACTCCAAAGTAGGGGACACTGAAACTGTAAAGCAGTTTGACTTAACCAAAATGGCTAAGTGCTAAACAGCATGTCAAAACCGACTTGTGGGCCCTGTTTGAACATGTTAGGTCCATTTTCATGAGATGACCATATTACAACTTTTGTTCCTCTATAAAAGTACTACAGCTTTGTTTAAAGGTGCATCAACATGCATTGACTTCTAGCTACACTTTTTAATTAGTCAAACAAAAGAGTTCCGGGGTCAACATAGTCAAACTAGTGCTTAGAAGCATAATTAGGGCTAATGACCTTTGTGAACATTGTTCCTAATGACATTCTAAGTGTAGCTAGTGTGTTTTGGTGAGTCACCACAATCATTTGCACGTCACACATATACTCTAATTTATCAAAACAACTGAAACATCCATTTGCAACATACGAAACATTCAATGAAACAAGTAAAACATTCAATTGAAACACTGAAATAGAGCCATGCAACACTTGAAACATGGTAAATGGGACATGTATAACCCTTCTAAGGTACTAAGCATAACACAGAGACATCACATATGATACATACATTCACAAATACTAATGAAACATCATGATGCAACATTGAAACATAAGAAGATGCAACTGTGATAATGGAATGAATGTGCTTAAGTGATGCAATGCAAATGCACAAATGCAAGCCAAACACCTGGGGTGTTACAGCCTTCCCCCTTATCAAAATCTCGTCCTAAGATTTGAAAAGCGTACCATTTAGTATAAAAAGCAGAATAATTTTCCTTTAGATAATCCTCCCACTCCCATGTTGCATCACGCTCCCCATGATTACTCCAAACCACTTTGTATAGTTTGACTACTCGACTGTGAGTCACCCTTTCGCAAGTATCCAGAACATATATAGGCTTCTCTTCATACGAGAGATCGGATTTCAATTTGATTCTCCTCACTGCTACTCTTTCCTCTGGAAGACGGAGACATTTTCTTTAATTGGGAAACATGAAACACTGTGAAGATAGCTCCCAACTCACGAGGTAGATTAAGCTTATAAGCTACTCTTCAACTTTTCTCAACAATCTGATAGGGTCCAACATACCGAGGCTCAAGCTTCCTTTTGATTCCAAAACGTTTTACGCCTCGCATAGGTGAGACCTTTAAATAAACATGGTCACCTACTTCAAACTCGATAGGTTTCCTTCTCTTAACTGCATAGCTCTTTTGTCTAGCCTGAGCGGCTGCCATATTTTTCTGGATATCTCGGACTTGCTCCTCGGCTTTTTTATGAAGTAAATACCATAGAACCTCCTTTCCCCAGGTTCCACCTAGTTTAAAGGAGTTCTACACTTGCACCCATACAAAGCTTCAAATGGCGCCATCTTGATACTCTCTTGATAACTGTTGTTATAAGAGAATTTAGCAAGTGGCAACCATTTCTCCCAAGAACCCTTGCAAGAGATAAGACAAGCTCTAAGCATGTCCTCAAGGATTTGATTCACCCGCTTAGTCTGCCTAGATATTTGCGGATGATAAACATAACTGCGGATTAAGTTAGTAACAAGATTCTAATGTAAGCACTCCTAGAAACGAGCTATGAACTGAGATCCCCTATCCGACACAATAGACTTGGGAACACCATGAAGACGCACCACTTGTTGAAAGTAATCTTCCGCATAGTTGTGAGGATGATAGTTAGACTCGACAGGAATAAAGTGAGCAGATTTGGTCAGACAATCCATGATAACCCAAATTGAACCAAAACCCTTTTCCGTAGTGGGTAACCCAATAATAAAATCCATAACAATTTCTTCCCACTTCCAACCAGGAATAGAGAGTGGTTGCAATAAACCAGGCTTCATGTGAATAGCCTTGACTCGGCGACAATTATCACATCTAGCAATGTAGGCTACGATTTCTTTCTTCATCTTGGTCCACCAATAGTAAGGCTTGAGATCTTGATACATTTTACTACTACCAGGATGGATGGACAATTTAGAAGAATGGGCCTCAGCCATAATTTGATTCCTAAGTGCTTTGTCTTTGGGTATGACTAGTCTATCATCGAACCAGAGAATTTCATTATCATCCACTTGAAAGTGCTTGGTTTTGTAACATCCTGGGTTTTTGACCAACCAAAAATATGAACTTTTTAAAAAATTTCCTGCAATTGTGTGAAGCATGTAGTTTCTAGGCCTAACCCGAGTCTAACTCCCTAACAGTCATTGCATACATGTAGAATTAGTTGTAGGAGTATGTTGAGGTTCTTTAGTTGGTCTAGGGTCTACTGTTGGAGTGCACGAATCCGTAGCAAGTCCCTTTCTATCTCTTTTGAGTTTTGTCTCAATCTCCTTTAAGCTATTCTCCAATCTCTTTCCAGAATTTCCCTAGACTTCGTTGGATATATATTTTCCTCCCAGAACCCCCTTGAGTTTCATCTCAAATCCCCTTCGAGATCTTTCCAATTATAATCCCTTAAAGTTCTTTCCAGGTCTTTTTCAAAATTACAGTGTTTCCCTTTGGAAAATCTCTGCATTTCACCCCCTTGAGAAATTATCTTGAATTTCCTCTTTGATTCCATCCAACAATCCTTTATTTAAATCGGGAAACTCTTATCATTTTTTTTCCAATAAGCATTCTTGGCATTCATCTCTTTTACCTAAACAGAAAATGGAAAATGTTTTTCCTTTCTCGTGGGACAACACCCCTTGCCCTATCCGCTCCCACCGACCCAGAATGACCTCCCTCCTCCCCACTTCGCAGCTGGCCCACGCGGCCGACAGGCCCAGCTCGCCGCGTCTCCTTAGCTGGCTCAGTCGGCCTCCTTCCCCTCTCCCCCTTCTCAGCCCAACGAGTGCCCCTCCTTTCTCTGGCCCAACAGCGACTGCCTGGCCCATCCGCGCAGCGGGCCGCTACGAGCCCATCTTGTTTTCTTCCTCCTTGGCCCATCTCGCGCCACTAGGCCCATCGCCGCCTCCCCATCCCCAAACCCTAGAGCAGGGGGTGCTCTAGGGTGACGCCGCCGCCATGACGCAAACACCCGCACCCGTGCCCCCACCTTGACGTCAGCGCTTGGCCCCGCCTCGTTCCAAGATGAACTTCGTGTGGGCATGGTACGGAAACCGAGGATCACCGTCCAATCGCTCGGAGCCCTAGCACCGCCTCCCATAAATTCCGCAGCTGTCGGCGCCTTGCCCATTTCTCCCATCGCTGCCGCAATGCCTTTCTCTCCACCCCGGCAGTTCCTCGCTCGCCACCACAGCCTCGCCCCTCGTCCGCAACGCCGCTTGACACTTCATGGTCCTGCGCCACCGCGAGCTTCTCTAGCGCCATGTCGTGCGTTCCGCCACTACCGGCCATGGCCGAGCCACAGTCGGTCACCATGGCTCACCGTGTCACGATGACGCGATGGCGAGCCACGGCCGCGTCGGATTCCGTCGCTCACAACGCCGCCCTCGCCGAGCAGGGAGCCAAGAGCACCGCGCTGCGTCTGTCTGCTCTACCGGCACCGCGACGACGCCCTCCACCTCGACCTGTACCATGGCGCCCAGCTCCATTCCTCACCATCCAGAGCCATCGAGCCAACGAAATTCGCACGCCCTGAACTGCGAGTCTGGCCACGAGCAGGCCACGTTCATGCTTGGCGGCTGGCCGAACAGAGCTGCTGGCTGACCTCGGCACCTAAGCTGGCACCTCGGCCTCGACTGCGCCTCCAGCTCCTCCATCTGCACACCGATGGGAGCCACGGACATGCCACAGCAGCACCCCGACGAGCCCCTCCTACCCTGAGCATGGCCGCGACTCTGAGCTCACCGTCGCTGCACCTCGCTGGGACACCACCCCATCGGTGAGCCAACATGCCAACGCTGCCCTTTTTCCCCTCCGTTGATCTCTTGCCTTCGTTCCTGCCTAAGACCGGCCGTCGTGCCATGGTGTTCTACTGCTGCAGAGAGGCCGCTGCCGAAGTCATGGCCAACGCCTCCCTCCACCTTTGCCGGAATGGACAACAGCAACACCTCGCCCCATCCATCATTGTGTCCGCCCATCGTGTCATGGTTGTTGCTTTGCAGGGGAGCCGCGCCTCGCCTTTTTCCTCAGCATGGATGCCCTGTTGTGTGCCGATAGAACTCCATCACCACTTCTGAGCACGTCCAGCCAGCCCTCGCCACCTCTAGCAGGCTGCAACCAGCCGGCAGCAAGCTACAGCCTACTAGAGTGTACTGCAGCAGCCCTCCACACTAGAGGTCGAGTTCTTGAACCCGTCGACGCCATTCTCGATGACGACAAGCTCCGTTCTTTGTTTTCCTTTACATGTTCATACATCGATACTTGGCCTATCTATAATTGACACATGTTCTTACACATGTTACATGATCTATCGATGTATATCATCTATATCTATCTATGCCTACATCGTGCCTTCGCCGCCGGACTACCTCTCCTGTCGCTATGGAAACTTGCTACTCCATCCGTGGGTCGTGTGTTGGTTCTTGTGTTGTGTTGTTGGTTCTTGTGCTTGAGTTGGTTGTTGTTTGTGGACCGTGCCTTTGATCCGGTAGAGGGATCATACTTCGTTCGGTAGTTTCGGTCGTGGGTTCACCCCGCCATGGCTGTAACATCGAGTGTAACTCGATCTCTCATTTTTAGTCGGCTTCGTAGTTCCGTGATCGACGGCCCCTTCTATGGCTCTAGGGCGTGGCCACCATGGGCTTGACATCGGTGTGCTTCCTACCCACACGTGATGAACCCATTGTGGCTAGTCTATGAGAGACGAACCAAGGGAAGACCATAGTGGAACTTGTGGAAGCCGACTCGTGTAGGTCTATCTTATGGTCATGGGTTTGCTTGCTATGACCAATAGGCTCTACCTCTTTCGCTGTTGCTCCTTTTGCTCTTCTACTAACTACCTTGTATGCTTGCACCACCTAGACCCAGGCATCTCCTTGGCCTTTGCGGTGAAACCTCATCTCTAAGAACCATGGGGATAGTCTTGTGCTGATTCTGCACCTAGGTCGTGGGGCACTATGAGTTGGTTCGGATCATGGGACCGTGCCTCTTCTTCCAACCCTTCTTCGTTCCATGACGAGTTGGTCGAAGGAGTGCAGGTTCCATTCTTTCTTCTTTCCCCCTTGTTCTCAATCCCCGTCGATCCAGTAAGATGTGGATTGAGCTTTTCGCTTGTTCAGTGTTTGTTGCTCTCTTGATTCCATTCCTTTGATTCCTGTCGTTGTTATGGCGAGTGTATCAAAGGAAGGTGAATCCTGTGTTTCTCCCTGTCTTTTGGCTCTGTCTTGCTTAGCCCTTGTATGCTTGTACCTTGTAGACCATAGCGTCTCTTTGGTTCTTGCGATGACAACCGCATTGCTAAGAACCCTAGGGATGTCTTAGTGCATTTAGTGCACCTAGGTCGTGGTACCCTACAAGTCGTTCGGGCACACTTGTGTTCTTCTGTTTGTCGCTTCCTTCGATGTCGCGTCTCTTGCCATGGCATGTGTGTTGGAAGAAGTAGACCACCTCTCTCTTCTCTCTATCCCCGTTCCACCCTCTCTTGGTTCTTGCCAATTGTAATGGCATTCAGAGTGAGAGAGAACGAAACTTCTCCTGCTTGTAGTCTTTTGGTTCTCGTCAGTCTCCATGACGCTCGGATCGAAAGCCACGAGCCATGGTGTGTGCTTAGGATGAGCTAGAGCCTATGCCATTTCTACTTAAGTCGTACAGGTCGACACGATCGACCCAGGAAGTACTGGCTAGGCTAAGGCTTAAGCTTGTGCTTAGCAAACAACCACTCCTGTTCCTTGGCCTAGGGATCGGACATCCGCCGAGAGGGCGAAGTCGCTTCTTCCTTGGTCTTCCTTTGGTGTAGTTGTTCTTCTCGTGCTCAGTTGTCTCTTTTCGCAGTCCTTCTAGGTTTAGTGTTCTGATTGCTCTTTCGCTTGTCGTGGTTTCGAGGTAGTTGCGTCAGGGTTAGCGATGATTGGACCGAAAACCATTGGAGGGACACGTGAGGGACAACCAGACTTGGAGGAGAGCAACTACAAGTACGCTGAGGATCTCAGATATGACATTCAACAGGTGCCACGTCCCACCCAACCTCGTAGAACCTATTAGACATGCTACATGTAGATGCTAGTGCTTTACTTTTATGCAAATGAACTGTGATAGGTTGCATGGTAGACTGCTTGTAAGCCTTTACCTTGTCGCAACCTATTCCCCTGCACACTCGCTGTTAGGATAGACGCTGGCATTCTACTTACTGCTTTACTTTCACTACACATTATACCTGTGATGTGATGCTTGGTGAAGGGATAACGTGAGTGGATAAGGCACGTGGTGCCGATAACTTGGTAAAACTGGATAATGAACTTGGGGAGATCTTGGCGTGAGTCTTGGGTGTGTGGTGAGGGTTGAGTCGATCGGACAGGATCCTACGATGAGTCTTTGGTGCAAGTCATGCTGGAGGGGTGCGATCTGGGCATCCCTCGTGAGAGGTACCTGTGGCGGGTGCATGTGAGCGCAGACGGGGTGTTGGTTGTCTCCGGTGGAGGTGCCGTCGAGGCACAGGGTGTTGGTTATTCCCTTGAGAAGATATCTTGTCCGATCCCCCCTAAGGACTGGTATGTCTTGAGAACCGGAACCATGGGACCCTTCGTGCACACCACTCGCTCCTGATGGGCGGGAGACGATTACCCGACTAACTAGGATGGTGCCACTACTACTAGGTTGGAAGGTGATAGTGTAGGGAGGTACGGGCATGGGGGCGCACACCCTCCTAAGATAGCGTAGTGACCTTGGGGGCCCGGTACTATGTCTCACAGTCTCAGCATTTCGGTGGACTCCGGGGTGGCCCAGGGCTGAGTGGTAGGGTGGTACCGTACCGGTTGGGAGGCAGTCGGCATCAGCCTAGCTGCGGCACCGCTGATGATGGCGATCTTGTAGATTTCTAGGTGTACACGCTCTGCAGAGTTGATCGATCTATACGTATAGCCGCGTTCGCGGATATGAACATTCCCATGACCTACTTTTCACTTGATTAGAGAGAGGAGTCCTTTCTACCTTTCCCCTGGGTTATGGTGTTGGATCCGGGTTTGGCCATTGAGGCAAGGTACGAGCAGGAGTCGACCTTGCCACCTAGAGAGAGTGAGATGAGATGAGATGTGTGTTTGGGATGGGAGAACGTGTGGATGAGATGGGTTAAAACTTGATGAACTATTATTATAAAATTTTGTTGAACTTGCATAGGAAACCTACAGCCATATATATGCCTTTTCGTCTACCCTTGTATTCCACTTACCACAAAGCATACGTAAAAAGCATAGGGTGGGAGACAGTGGCTAGTACAAATCGTACTGATGGATTTTGGATAGGTTTGGACGAAATCTACGATGACCACGAGGACTTGGATTAGGAGTAGATGGTCTCGTGCCTACGCTCAAGTGTGGTTGAGAAGATGGAGTCTACGCCCGCTAACATTCTACGCCAACTCTGATGAGTGCCGCGAAGGAGGAGCCTTCACCCGCTGATGCACTACAACAACTCTGATGAAGATGTGTGTGCGTTTCCGCTAGATTAATCGATGTAATAGGTGTGTTAACCAGTGTTGTAAAGCCTTGTAACTTGTAATTCTATGATGTATGACTATGATATCAGCTGATAAATGATAATGTGATGGATTGCTCTCGTGATCTACTACATTATAAATCGTATCTGTGGATTTTCCCTTCGAGGAAAATCGAGATCGTTTCAGGATTCTTGCTCTTTCATCTTTCGCTTGATGTGAAACACACCCACATCGGTCTTCTGGAGCTCGATAATTTGACTTCGGAGAGAGCAATCCACAGTGATATTGTGGAGTATCACAGGATGAAGGAGATGTGACAGATGGAAGTCTTCACTCACCAAAGAATTGCAATGAGATTTTTGGCTAAAGGCATCAGCAACAACATTTGCCTTGCCAGGATGGTAGTGCACTTGGAGATTGTAGTCTTTGATTAACTCTAACCATCATCATTGACGCATGTTCAACTCTGACTGAGTAAAGATATACTTGAGACTTTTATGGTCAGTATGAATGTTGCACACATTATCAAGCAAGTAATGCCTCCAAATCTTCAGGGCATGAACAACTGTGGCTAGTTCTAAATCATGAGTAGGGTAATTGACTTCATGCTTTTGAAGTTGGCATGAGGCATAAGCAATGACTCATCCCTCTTGCATAAGAACACACCCTAAACCCATGACTGATGCGTCACAATATACATCAAAAGGCTTCTCGATGTCAGGTTGTGCCAAAATAGGAGCGAAAGTTAGCAAAGTCTGCAAAGTGTGGAAAGCCTCTTCACACTCTGGGGTCTAGACAAACTTCACATTCTTATAAAGCAATTGAGTCATAGGCTTAGCTATTTTAGAGAAATTCAAGATAAAGTGATGATAATAACCAGCCAAACCGAGGAAACTTCGGACTTCTAAGACCGTAGTAGGTGCCTTCCAATCCAACACTTCTTGCACCTTGGTAGGGTCAACAGAGATTCCATCTCTAGATAGCACATGACCTAGGAAAGGTACTTTCTTCAACCAAAACTCGCATTTGCTAAACTTGGCATAAAGCTGCTTGTCACGCAATTGAGTTAAGACAATTCTCAGATGTTCAGCGTGCTCTTCTTCATTCTGAGAATAGACAAGGATATCATCGATGAAAACCACCACAAACATGTCTAACTCTGGCATGAATATCGAATTCATTAGGTACACGAAATGTGCAGGAGCATTTGTCAAACCAAAAGACATGACAAGATACTCGAACAAGCCATAACGAGTAGAGAACGCTGTCTTAGGTATATCTTCAGGACAAATTTTGATCTGATGGTAGCCCGACCTCAAATCAATCTTAGAGAATACCTTAGCTTTGGATAGTTGATAAAAAAGAATATCGATGCGAGGAAGAGGATATTTGTTCTTGATGGTAACACATTGAGCGGTCGATTGTCCACACACATGCGCAAAGATTCATCTTTCTTCTTCACAAAGATAGCAAGACAACTACAAGGAGAGGAACTAGGCCAAATCAAACCTTTCTTCAATAGCTCATTCAACTAAATCTTTAGCTCAGCTAACTCATTGGGTGGCATTCGATAAGGCCTTCGAGAGATAGAAGTCGTACTCGAAATGAGTTCTATCTTGAATTCCACTTCACGGTCCAGAGGTAATACAGGCAAATCATCTGAAAACTCACAGACAACAGGTATATCCTCAATGGCCTTGGCTAGAGTAGCATTGGCCATATTGTGGATAGCGATATCGCGAGGAAATTGAACTAGAAAACCCTTCTTATCTACCGAATCTCTCAACATCACCACGCGAGTTGTGGGTCGATCAACACTCCATTACCACTCATCCACTTCATTCCCAGAATCACATCGATTCCTACACCCGGTAGGACTACAAGATCCGCTAAAAACTCTCGGTCCTTAACCTCAATTTTTACATCTTTAAATACTTGGTTAGTCATGATGTTGTTCCTAGCAGTACTAATACAATAACCACCCTTGGCAATTATAATCACATTCAGCTTATGTTCAGATGTGAAAGTAGAACTCATAAAGGAATACGAGGCACCTGAATCAAAGAGCACGACTGCGGGATGATTGTTAATAAGAAACTTACCGGCAGTGACCATTTCGCCAGTAGGAATTTCCTCAATAGTGGTATAGTCAACACGCCCCTGACGGACATTTCCCTGAGAAGTCTGCTTGGGAGGATATGGATAATTCTTGGATCAGTGACCAGGTTGATTACAATTCCAGCATGGCCTATTAGCTAGTGGAACATTGGAATTGCTCTGTCCAGAAGTATTCTTTGGTAGAGAAATCGTGTACCCCTTGCGAAAGCCAGTTTTAGCCTGATTCTTCTTCTGGGGTGGACGATACCGGATGTTGGCAGCAGGGAACAATACTATGTTTTGGCCACCATAGGAGCTTTAGACTGAGAAGCACCTGCCTCAAAATTCCTTTTACGGCTCTTGGAAGTAGCATAAATCTTATCGTTGTTCTCTTGAGTTAGAGCATCACTGATAAACTCATTAAAAGTTGTACACTTGTTGTTGCCCATAGACTTCATCAACTTAGGGGAAAGTCCCCTTTTGAAGCTAGCAATCTTCTTGGTATCTGTGTCAACAAATTCTAGGGCATACCTTGCCAGGTTGTTAAAAACCTAGAGGTACTCATTCAAGCCCTTGTTACCTTGGTCAGCTTCATGAACTCTGTATGCTTGATTGCCATAAGGCCAGGAGGAATAAAATGTCCCTTGAAAGCTTCTGTGGACTGGTCGCATACAACCTCAAAATTTACAGGGAAGGTGGTCCTATGATGGTTCCCCCAGATACCTGTGGTCCTTGCAGCTGATGTCCTGCATATGATGCTTTCATACCTTCAGTCAACCTGAACAAACGAAACCTCTGCTCTATGGTGCTCAACCATTCGTCAGCTTGTAGTGGTTCTTCTGCCTGTCTAAAGATAGGAGGCTTTGTGTCCATGAAGTCCTTGAAGCTACTATACTAATTCGGTTCGGGTCCCTGGCAGACATGTCGATCATCACGATGGACCAGCTGATGCATAGCCTCAGCTAACATGCGCTGACTTTCGACAACCGTCTGCATAAGCTCAGCTGGTGTGGGCGATGGTAGAGGAGGTGGAGGTTGTTCCTCATCCCCAATGCCACGACCACGACGAAGGTTGTAAGACATCTGCAAAAATGCATAGCCAATGAGCATTGATGATGTGAAAAAATTTGTAGATGAATTATGTAATTATGCCAAACTGATTTCATTAGAGAGAATAAATTCATACAACAAACAGAGGCATAATACTTCATCACAATAACCCAACAACATCAATCGCATCACTTGGCGCATTAGTGCGATGTACTTAACAAAACGATAATTTCACCGACAACAAAGACGGAATTTATTAAAGGCTCACATAACATGGAGCACAAGCATGTCTAATAGGTTACATCCAAACCATTGAGGTTCCAACCTCACATCGAAGATAACATAGGGTTTGATGTTACATCCCAAAGATCAGTTTACAACAAAGCTACTTGTCCATGTATGAGGGTCAACAAAAGATTAGCTCTAACGTATTAGTTAAGTGGTAAGCTAAACTACGCGTCGTCTTCTGAGTCGGTGTCGAAGATCTCCCCTCCATCTTCATCACTAGCAGGCTCCAACTGTAACACCCCAGGTGTTAGGCTTGCTTTTTGGACACTTGCATTGCATGAGCCTAAGCATCATTTGTTCATATATGAGCATGACCTTAAGTTCATGCATTCGTTTGATCACCTAAATAACTTAGAACAACTTAGGATCTTAAACAATCCAAATATGCATGATATGAATGTATGTGCTTAATTGTTAAATTGCTCGCTTTGTTAATTGTTTGTGCACCGATGACTGTTTATGGTGCGTCGTCATTGTATCAATGTCTTTGTTTTTGGAAAAGCCAACAAGAAAAAGAGTCAAGTATGTTGCTATATTGTTTAATTATTTAAGATAAATAAAGTAACCTATATAATTTTGTCGAGTCAATTAAATAGCGTAAAAACGTAATGTTGCCAAATGCAGAGATATATATATATATATATATATATATATATATATATATATATATATATATATATATATATATATATATATATATATATGTGTGTGTGTGTGTGTGTGTGTGTGTGTGTGTGTGTGTGGACCTGTGTATAGATGTACTTTATTTTTGGGCTTTAAAAAAAAAGAATAAAAACACACTCACACCCCAGAAGCCTCCACATCACACACGCCTACACACCACCAGATGCACGCACAGGGAAAGAAATTCCCCATGCACGAAGCTCTTTCTTTCCCTCAGCATCTCCTAGAGCACCGGCGCCCTGCTCCCTGCTCCTCACGCCGGAACCCTGTAGCTCCCCCTCCTCTTCCTTTCCGAGCACAGGCGCCCCTTCCCCTTTTCCTCTCCATGGTGCCCACCACCGCCGCCGTCCTGGCCGGGCAGGCTGCTGCTGCTGCACCACTGTTGTGGCCGCCGGGGCCGAGCCCCTGGCTGCCAACCACACCGAGCTGCCTGAGCTGGCTGCCGTGTCGCCCAACTGGGTGACCGACCACAGCAATAGCTCCACCCCGTGCTCGCCCATGCCGGGTTGGGCCTGGACGCGGGCCGATCCGCATCGGCTTCGCTCGATCTGCATCGTCCAGTCATGCAAGCTGTTTGTCCATCCTTTGGGTACTACAGATCGGACATGCATGTCCGCGGTGAGCTGTTTCCTGCCTCAGATGTGTGTATACAGATGTTCGTTGGTGGTGGTTCTGGCGGATGTTGTTTTGTCCATCCGCATGTTGTGTTGTGGTGCCCGTGTAGCCCTGTAGTTGTTCCTGCTCGCTTGGATGTTACGCAATTATTTCGTATTGTGGTATAGTTGCTGGTTTGCTGCTCCCTTTCGGCCTCGGCCATAGTTAGGTTTTAATTTGCTAGCGAGCCTGTAGTTTCGCCGTAATGTGAAGTAATACTAGAGCTAATGATTGGGGATATGTTTTGTTAGCTTAAGTTTTTGTATGCTTTTAACAATGTAAATGTATGAATACAACTGACTGAAATTGCACAGTATGCATGTTTAATCAGGGGTGGCTAATGTATACCTTTGTTTCCTCTCAGTGATTTGTCCTTTGTTTTTGGGTGAAATATTGATTTGGGCCTTGTTTGCTAATGCTAAGCGAGTTAGATAGTAGACTTTGTTGATAATCCATAAATAGCCAAATAGAACTACAGTTGGGGGCAAATTAGATTCCTTGTGCATGTTTGATCCTTGACAAATCTTTTAAAAATCAGAAAGGAAAGCTAAACAATAGTAAGTAGCTCTCTGTTATTATCATTTCAGGCACCAGTTGCTTTGTTCCAAAGTTGCTAGTTAGTGTTGTTATTAGTATGGCTTGCTGTTATCAGATTTCTTGAATTGTCCAAATCTGAGTGAACTAGGTTATACTAGGAAGGTTAAATCGAATGGTAACCAACTGTGTATGCTCTTGTTCTGTATTGTATACTTTCTTGAACTCACAGGATGCTTCCTAGAACATGGTGTGACCACTAGAATATAGGATCTGTTTTGTGTTAAACTTATCTTCTTTCTAAATTATCTCGGTTGACCAAATTAGATTGTTATTTTGCTTGGGACCATGACCTGCTTGTATGATTAAGAGTGAATTGACCTATGTAATTAGAGCATATGTGTGCTGTACTAATGTAGATTTAAATACTGAAATGCATAAAAGAACATTTGACATGTGTACTGAAAATTCCTGCTGGTATAGTTCTGCTTGTGAAAATAATTCGTGTACATGGATGATCTTTTCTGTAGAACTTGACAATAAAAAAGTTGTAGATAATTTAAATATCTTTGCTGCCCTGAAATTTGATGATTTTAGGCCATTAGGTTTGGGAGCTATGAAATTTTGAAATTCGCTGTTAAGTTTTGACTGTATGCTGTATAGTTCTGGACTTTTGTGTATTTCGACCTTGTTGATCTTAAAATCAGCTCCTGTTGATAACTAGGAAGTTGTAGTGTTTCTCTTAAGCTTTCCAAATTGTTAAAGAATAATATTTTTGGCTGCCTAGAACTATAGATGTGAATTTCTGAAGTTTCCTATCACGTTCTGTCCATGCCTGTGCAGCAATGTTTCATTGTGCTTTTCGGCCCTGTTAACTTAGAAACGAGGCTGTGTTATAACTAGAAACACATGGAGAACTTCCCAAGCTTTCCAAAATATTAAAGAGCATAGTTTTCCGTGATCTAGAACTCTAGCTTTGTTTTATTCTTTCGACCGTACTGCTGCTGTCCTGAATTTCAGATCTTGCAATTGCATGATTTTGGCTATGTGTATAGCTTCAATTGAGCATGTTTCCTACATGGAAGTTATATGTGTTCCTTAGCTTTTATAAACAAATTTCCTTACTCTCACTCCACCAAAAATAAAACAATTATGAATAGCAAGGAAAAGTGCCGCTATTTTTGTTATCGAGCTATACTCTGTGAAGCCTTTGTAACACATGGTTAAAATATTGGCTAAGTTAACAACAACACCCTTAGTAATTTTTGTGATGCTATAAGTCCAGTTAATTCTTGTTAGCTGAATGTTTTGCAATGGATTAGCTTAAGTCAATCTTGTAGCTGAATAGCTCAGTGTTGTGACTAGCTATCTTTTAGAGTAGGCTTATTTGTGTTTAGTTCATAATACCTTATCTGCCTGAGTGCTCATGTCAAGTCTATGGTGACCGTATACATGTCTGATTTACCTTTATGAAATGTTCTATTTTTTTGTTGTTCTTATGTTCACGCATTGCATTGTTGCATATCATCTAGGTACGTTAGATGCATGACGTGAAGGTGAAGGATGTGGTGATGGAACTCATCAAAAGATGGTATAATGGTAACCAACTCCAGAAGATAAAGATGATGGATGATCATATCACAGAGATGAAGCTAACTAACTGACATTATGCTTCAAACCCAGGCAAGCCCCAGAGCATTATAAGACTCCCTACTTTTCAAAGCAAATACTATATATGTGTTATATGTATTGTTGCATTACGTATAGGAGTTGAGTGAAAATCTTGCTGCATCAATATCACTCCTTGTCCAGATATATGAATCCTTGAATCCTACATAGACTAGGATCGAGTAGATGCTTAGCCCTACTTTAAGCGTTAAAAGTCAAGTGATTTCCTGTCACCTGCGAGATGTAGGGATATTCATATATGGCACGGTTGGCTATATTTGCTATCATGAAAAAGAACCATGTGTTAATAAAATAAAATGAGACCGGACGGGATGACGATAGTGAAGCAACAAGGCATGGAGGTCTTGGGTGTGGATCTATCCCCGTCTGAGTCGTTTAAGGACCGATTCGTTGTACGTCCTTGAGTCATGTTGAACGCAATATAACACTTAGTTGGTCGGATAAGTCGTTCCGACCGCGAATCCAAGTAATACAGTTCAGGTCGGGAATCGAATGGTAGGTCGCATCTTGGAGGTAGTAAGGATGTGCTTGGGGACATTGGCATAAGACCAAGGGGGGTTATAGTCCCTATCATCCTGGCAGAGTGTTGCCCTTGGGGATGCGGCATCAGTCGAACCCGCGCTTTCCTGAACGGTACCAAAGGTGACCTGAGCAGCCCTCGCCAGGCGTGTCTCGGTGAGTATTAGAAATACCCCTCCAGCTGGATAGGAACTCGATTCGAATCGCCGTCGCTCCCGGTTAGTGAGCACTTGACTTGAGCAGTGGCAACGTAGATTCCATTAAATTGAACGTATGGTTAATTGGATAATTTATACCTGCTATGGTTAATATTGTTTGCTCCTAATCAAGTGAGTGCTCTAGTACCGGTGCTAATATAGATGACAGGTTAATGATGATTAACTTGATACTTAAGCATTAATGATTATTTATCTGTATTAAGCTTTTACGCAAAATGTTGTCAAGCTAGCCCACTTTATATCAGCCTTGCATGATCCTTGGTGTCACTTTATTTCTGGTTTTTGACGGGTAAGTCTAGCTGAGTACCTTCTCGTACTCAGGGTTTTATCCCCATTTGTTGCAGGCTGTGACGTATCATGGCAACTGCAAGAGTTGGTTGGCTCCTGCCTTAGTGGCGGAGTGTGATCACGTGCATGATCCTTCTTATTTACCTTATCTCTAATGCTTTTGTTGGAAGTCGACCGTGGTACTGGCATGTATTTGAAATAAGATTAATGTTAGTTTCAAATTACTTTGCTTCCGCTACTTCTCAATGTAAGTTGTAATAACTATGTTGAACTCTGATGGATATTGAATTACTTGTGAAATGGATGTAACATGTGACTGGTTATGTTGAATCACTACGATCTTGGCTTGTATGTTGGTTGGTTTGAAATCCCTCGTGATTTCATTGGACTACCGGAGTTATATGGGCTCAAGTGCGAGAATTTGATCACTTCGGTGATTGTTTTTGTACTTGTGCTCTTATAATTTGGACGGTTCCGTGACACCAACTCCTCATCTTCCTCTTCTTCAGGCGAAACATCCTCAGGTCCATTAATCTTAATGTCATCATCATCTTCCGCCATGATGACACCAGAGCCCATCTCATCATCATCATCATGAGGAAGGATCGGATAGAGCTGATTGTGTAGCAGATGAACTTCGTCATGGAGGTTGTCGTTGTACTCTTCTACAGCTGCCAACTGCTGCTCCAGCTCAACCTGCCGAGCCCTCAAGATATTCTCTTCGTGCTAGGCTTTATTCCGCTGATTCATCACGTGAACCAACATACACTCACAGTTGCAGTGAGCAACAGTCGACCTCTGAACCTTAAGTGTCTCCTGGTCCCTTTTCCGCGTAACTTGCTCCAAACGCTGCCGGACTGCATTCCTTTCAGTAGTTACCTCAGCCAGCTCAGCCCTCAGCCTTTCCTCCTCAGTAGGATCAGGGCGAGGCTCACGAGGAGCTAACTGGTGACGAGGAGCCCTGCCTCTGGTGGACTTGCAAGCAGTGGTCTTTGTGCGGGCCATCTGTAGCAAAAGGTTGTAACTTAAGGTGAGGATCATATAAGAGATATAAAAATTTAATTAGTCGGGACAATCAAATTTTTAAGGGAGGGAGTAATGCAAGAATGCAATGTATTCTTGAACATGATGCATGCACGATCCGTACGTTCTCACAAACCTAGGAAAAATTAAAGGCTAGCGGAATATACGGTGGCATACATACATTCCCTCATATACGGTAACTAGTCGATCTACAACATGCGTTGTTAGTGTACCTACAAAAGATTTCATTTTAGCCCAACAATACCCAAAATAGCACATAAAGAAAGCAGTAAACTAAATACTCTCCATACATACATCCCCCGATGCATGTACTTCAGTATCACAGCTACCCGACAGATATACCCACAATTAAGTACTCTCATAAATATATGGTTTAACATGTAATTATGCTAGTAACCACAACTACTCTCCCCTAGACCGACGATTGGGCGTGCATGCTCTTACAACTCACACTTACCAGAGCATAGAGGTAACTGATCTATACATTACCACCCAAGCGGATGGCATCCATACAATAGCACGCCGTATGGACAACGAAATAGAAAACTAGTAATCAACCCCCCAAGTTAGTACTTTAATAAGCCACCTAAGAGTCCTTAATTGGGCATAAAGGATACGACCATTGGCAACACTTAGTATTTAATTTAGAGTTTTCACAAATACTTTTGTTTTAAATACACAAATGACATGTTTAGTATTGAACCTTGCCCCGATGACAGCTGTAACAGAGCTGCCCAAATTATAAGAACGTAAGTACAACAACAATCACCGAAGTGATCAAATTCTTGTACTTAAGCTCCCATAACCCCGGTAGTCCGAAAATATCAAAGGATTTCAAACAACTTTTGACATACAAGCCAAGATCATAGTGATTTAACACAACACATCATTCATTACAACAGTTCACAAGTAGCATATGGATTACATCCATCGGGGTTCAAAATAAAATATTACAAATCGAGTTTGTTTCACGGAAGCAACATAGTTCGATACATAACTTCATAAGTTCAAATACATTGCCAGAGTAAGGTCATGACCCACAAAAGCACCTCAGGTGAGAACACTAGTAGGTATTATGCTCGACAGCCTAGTCTTCATCCCCAGCTGGGAGAAGGCAATACTTGCAGCACCCGTGATAGAATAGGTCATCTACAACAGGTGGGAAATAAACGCTGAGTACGAGAAGATACTCAGCTAGACTTACCCGTGAAGAACCAGAAATAAAGTGACACCAAGGATCATGCAAAGCTGATATATAGTGGAGCTAGTTTGACATAATTTGCATAAAAGCTGGCCTAGCATAAGTAACCATTTAATGCTTAGCTTCACGTTAATAATCATTAACCTGTCATCTAGATTAGCGCCTGTACTAAAGCACTCACTTTATTAGGAGCAAACATTATTAACCATTGCAGGTATAATAAGGCCATCATCATATCATCATTTCTGAACCATCATATTTAGTGTATTTACTTTGGAGATAAGCTCGTCAAGTTCTCACTAACCGGTGAGAGACGGCGACTCGAATCGAATTACAACTCAGCTGAGGGTGTATTCCTAACACTCACCCGGCAAACCCCACTAAAGGCAGCCGTTCATCACCTTTGGTACAACTCAGGAACCAAATTCGTGGGTTCAATTAGCGCCAGCACTCTAAGGGATTACCCTTCTGCCAGGACGATCAGGACTTTTTAATCACCTGCCCTTGGGCTCATGCCTACGGCTCCCTTCTGAGGCACACTTTATACTTATCGACTCCCGGCCTGAGTTGAGCTACTCGGCTTCGTGGTCGGTCACCAGACCGGCCAACTAAGTGTTAATCATGCATTCAACATAACAAGGAAAGGCTCCAAGAATTCGGTCCTTAAACGACACAGACGGAGTCACTGTAAGCCTCCTACTCTACAAGCCTCCGCTCGGTCTTAATTCAAATTATACCAGGTTCTTTTCCACGATAGTAAATATAGCCAACCATGCCATATGTGTATTCCTATAGCTCGCAGGTGACAGGAAATTACCTGACTTCTACCACTTATAGCAAGGCTAAGCATCTACTCGAGCCTAAGCTACATAGGATTCAAGGTATAATATCTGGATAAGGAATGGATATCAATGCAACAAGTGTTTTCATCCAACACCTATAACTTAATGCAACAATATATGTAACATAGTATGTATTTGTATTTCCAGAAATTAGGAGGCTTATAATGCTCCGGGGCTTGCCTTTCACGAAGTTGCAAGGCGTATGGTCCGGACAGTCTACCACGTCTCCTTCTGCTGCTTCTTCGGGGGCCTACACTCCTGCTCCGGTGGTTGCTCCTCCAGGTTCGGCTCGAATTCCAGAAGATTGACTCCCTCCGGAACACCTGTTGCATGCCAATGCACGAGATAAGTATCATAGATGCACAGGAGATGGCATGATGATCATGAATGACAATCAATGCTTGGCGTAACCTCACTAGACCGTCGTTGACCGAATAGGTGCAACGCTCTATTCAAATCATTTTACTGAGTAAGTACAAATCTCTTCTCTAAGCAAGGATACAAACTCACCAAGTTCTAGCAATCTAAGGTACAACTTTTCATCGCCGGTTAAAGGTCTAGCACCTGCACCTAAATTCACCTTAATCAATTTAAATACCTAGGAACATCACAAACATGCCTATAAACAGTAAAGGCACACTTAACAGAAGTTTCAGGTTCAACATGCACAGGAGCAGTTCAGTAAATCGATCACAACAGGAGTTCTACAATTCCAATTGACTTGCAAGAGGACATTCTGGAAAGCGTATAAAATTCTCTACAATTAATTTATAAATAGCACAGCATGATTCCAAAGTTTACCAGATGGAATTACAGTAAACACAGAATCTGCTCTGTGCAAACAGAGAACAAGCACAGCTGAGGGTCAGATTTAAACAGCTATATCTCCTAAACTGCATGGTCAAATGCCACCAAAATTTAACAGCAGCTATATCATGAAATTCACAACAACTTTGTTATAGACCACAAAATATGAAACCATCATTTACATAGAGTAATAAACAACATCTCGAAATCTGTCCAAAATTGGCAGATTCACTAAATTAAATATTTAGTGATGTAGCAAAAGCACATTTGAGCTAAACCAAGTTTACCCCCTCATTACTCATGTTAAAAGAACACCAGAAAGTGTGGTGCCAACATCTAAATAATTTCTTTAATACCCTTTATTAATTTTTTAGATAATTAGGTGAATAATGGAACCTATATCAAAACTATACAATAAATTCTATAAACATTACATAAGCTACAACATGATTCCAGGAGGCTACCATAAAATTTTCATAGCCTTTGAGCGAGTAGATTTTCCTATACTAAAAATAATAGACAGAAAGGTTAATTTTGGCATAAATGAGAAACCCTATTGAAATGTATCAAACAACAGATTTCATATTTTTCTTAGGTCCTCACTAATATGAGAATAGTACTTGCCAGATTTTACCTTTACTGGATCTATAGATAAATTATGAAAATTAACACAAGGTCCAACCATGCAAACAAGATAAATACAAAACTCCACCATACAGTATCCAAAATTGATGAAATTTAAACTACAGGCTACTCATGGCACAAACAACACCCCCATAAAAATTTCAAATCATTTGCAGCTATCAACAGAGAGATATGATTTTCCTCTTTTCATGCATGAATAAAAGGCATAAATAATAACTCCATTTTTCATAACAAAACATAGCATGTTTCCTATTTTTTAAAAAAATTAGAGTCCTCAAGAAACCCAACAAAATTTGAACCAACTCATTTTCGAGATAAGCATTTTACAAATTAGTATTCAAATCTATAAATAAAAGAAAAGAAAAAACAAAAACGAAATCTAAACCAAGCCACTGGGCCGGCCCGCGGGAGCCGCTCGGCCCGCGGCCAGATCCTGCCCGACCGCATTGACAGCGGGGACCCGCTGGAGTCAATGACCCCACCAGTCAGTCGCAGCCGGAGCAGGGGAGGAGTTTGACCGCGGCAAGCTCGCCGGGAGAGCGGTCTCCGACGGAGCCCTGGCCATCAACGTGACCACCGCGACGAGTCACACCTAGCGGTGCCAAAAACGTGACCTCTTCCTAACCCTAGCTAGGCCGGCGGCAAGAGCAGCGGCCGACGGCCATGGCACGGTGACACTCCGGCGATGGTAGGGCACGACGTGCTCTCCAAGGCTCGGTATGAGCTTCACGCATGTGCGAGGAACATAGGAAGGCGAAGAGAAGGATGAGAGGGAGTCCCGGTGAAGCTAGCCACGATGACGGTGGTGCTCCAGCGAGCAAGGTCCATGGCGGGTGGCGGCGGAAGTGGCCAATGCGGTCTCACCTTGACTCGATTAGCTCAGGGAAGCGGTGGAGGAGGTAGAGGAGGATGCAGCGGTGCTTGGTGTGGGAGGAATCGAGCAGAGATGCGATGATGCTGGTGCATGAGCTCGGCGAGCTCACGGCGGTGATAGCGTCTCGGCCTTTCCGCTCGGCGAGAACAAGAGAGAGCGAAGGGTGAAGTGAGGCAGGCGGAGGGTGGCGTGGGCACGGTTTTCCCTTCTTCAAGCAGATGCAAGCGATGTCGTGGCGCTCCACGCACGTGCGGGCGAGCCATGCGGCGATCGGAGCCTAGCATCGATCGGCCACTGACCGAGTTCAAAGTCTAAACTCTGAAGACTGAATCCCTTCGTGACCCGACTGACAAATGAAGTTTGGTGCTCTATAATTCCCAATCTAAGCCGATCTAGTGCAAACCATAATTAACATTCTTGCAGATCTACATATGAACTGCAACTTTGTCAATTGGAGCTTGAGCTGGTTCGGGTTAGTTTGGAAGATACAGTACTCCAAAGTAGGGGACACTGAAACTGTAAAGCAGTTTGACTTAACCAAAATGGCTAAGTGCTAAACAGCATGTCAAAACTGACTTGTGGGCCCTGTTTGAACATGTTAGGTCCATTTTCATAAGATGACCATATTACAACTTTTGTTTCTCTATAAAAGTACTACAGCTTTGTTTAAAGGTGCATCAACATGCATTGACTTCTAGCTGCACTTTTTAATCAGTCAAACAAAAGAGTTCCAGGGTCAACATAAGTCAAACTAGTGCTTAGAAGCATAATTAGGGCTAATGACCTTTATGAACATTGTTCTTAATGACATTCTAAGTGTAGCTAGTGTGTTTTGGTGAGTCACCACATTCATTTGCATGTCACACATATACTCTAGTTTATCAAAACAACTGAAACATTCATTTGCAACATACGAAACATTCAATGAAACAAGTGAAACATTCAATTGAAACACTGAAACAGAGCCATGCAACACTTGAAACATGGTACATGGGACATGTATAACCCTTCTAAGGTACTAAGCATAACACAGAGACATCACATATGATACATACATTCACAAGTACTAATGACACATCATGATGCAACATTGAAACATAAGATGATGCACCTGTGATAATGGAATGAATGTTCTCATGTGATGCAATGCAAATGCACAAATGCAAGCCAAACACCTGGGGTGTTACACAACCGCCGCTGCTGTCGTGTGATCCATTACTGTCGTGTACCAATTTTAAATATCGTGCTGGGTTACAATTGCAGTTGTGATTGGAGATTATTAGCTATGAATTTCCTTATTTCTTAATTGTTGATGGAGTATGCCATGATGTTCTGAACATGTCTGATGCTGTAGGTTGCTTTCTAGAAAACAATCTCATGTCTTGCAATGCATATTCTGAAATCCAACATATTAATTACTGTATAGTCTACTGCTATTCCTGATAGCTTACTGTTTAATTTGTCTAGAACTGTTAATTTTTGCTTTGCAGTAGAAATCATGGCAAGGGGACCTCGAATGTTAAGAAACTTGAACCTTGAAGCACAAGATCCAGGACTGGAGCAGTAGGAGCCTGATGCATGATTTGGACTATAATGAGATCGAGGAGAATTTACAAGGTCCTCCGGATATTGATGATATATTAGCCCACATGCCAAACCGACGTGCAAGTCCAATCAAGATAATATGTAAGTTTTAATGAGGTGCTCAATGAGGTAGTGGCTAAGCAGTTCAAAGCATGTGGGTATTATGATAACTAGTATTGGAGCCATGTACAAGTTTCTCAAGGCATAACTTTTGTTACTCGAACTGAGGAAGAAAGAAGGCACCAAGACAAAGTAAATCCAATGGAAAATAAAATACAACGCTTTACTGGTATCGTGAAGCAGTGGCTTGCTTTTATTTCTGAAATGTTTCCTGAAATGGATTGCATAAATGAAATGGAATCAGCTCTACATGATGATGTAAGCATCTATGGGTCCATCGGAGATTAGTTTATTCTCATTTTCTTTTTACTGTGTCTGATATTTTATTTTCCAACAGGTTGGTCATACTGAAATGGATGGTGATGATAAAGAGCACGCTTGTACAGATGGTAATGATGGTCATGGTGCATACAGTAATAATCATTGTTTTCAGGTCGGCTGATCGAATCTGGTCGCCCTGGGGTCGACCGGACGATTAATCGCGATTAGTCGTCGACCAGGTCGATTAATCAAACCCTGGTCGACCTGGTCGTCCACCTAATCGTCCACCTTATCAGGACACATATACTTATATATATAAACCTATATATACTATATAGTATACACAATAACACAAGCATCAAGACTGCATTAGTGTTTAGCTAGTGACTTGTGAGAGTTGTTTTCTTCTCTTTTCTACACTGTCCAGAGGTCCAAATTCATGTCCCAAAACTCCATTTCTTCGCTGAATTGTTGTTGCAAGCCTACAGGACCAAAGAAGACCATAATTAGCAAGTAGCAACACTAATGCAGTCTTGATCTTGACACACCTTAACAGCAGCACTGCCGCACTAGCAAATAGCTACAAATTAGCAGACCATAGCAGCCATACAGCCAGTTGCCAGCATATTACAAAACCAAGTTCAAGTTTAGTACAGAATAGATAAGCTAAAGTGTTCAAGTGTTCAACAATAAACACAAAGTAGGCAAACTAGCTAATAGCCATCTAATGGTTCTAATCAAGCAACAAATCATTATTCAAATAGAATTCTCTATCTCCATCTCCATCTCCAATAGCCATCTAATGGTTCTAATCAAGCAACAAATCAATACAAAGTAGGGCCAACAAGAAGTTCCCAAACTGGTCGTCCATGGCCTGGTTGGACGATTAATCGCGATTAATCGACGATTAATCGGATGACCAGGTTTCTGGTCGAACTGGTCGAGTCGAGGAACCTTATCGAGTCCCTGGGGCGACCAGGACGATTAATCGCGATTAATCAGACGACCTGAAAACAATGGTAATAATGATATTGGCATCGATCCTGAAGACTCCAATAATAATGTTTACTCTCCAACAAATTATGCTCAGGTAACACAATACCCTTTCTATCTCTAATTTCTTAGCGATAATATAGTATTTAAGTACATTCTAAAGTTCTAAATACTATAGCTTCTTGTTTAAATTGGTAAGAACAAATGCTACCCACGACTATTAGATGAGTAGATATTGAGTTGTTAGTGAACCTATGTGATAACATGTAACAATTGAAATTTCTGCATTATATTTCAGAAGGCAACTAAGTAGGTTCTGTTCTTTTACTCTATAGCCTAACAGTTCTGAAGAATCAAATGCTAATGTGTAATCTCCAACAAATGATGTGCAGGTAATACATTTCCTATTTTATTTTTAATTTCCCAAGCTACAAGCATAGTATATAAATAGTTGCTGATGTCCTAGAAACTCTGGTTCATCATAAAATGCAGCGTCAATAGAGTTGTAATCAAGCTAGTAAGGATTTTGTCCTAGCATTGGAACAAACAAGTGCTAAGGTATGTTAGAAATGTCTATTGTACCAAATCCAATTATAATGTGCTAAGGATATTCTGAGTTGAATGGTTTAATGTCACATCCCAAAATTTCTGATTTTGGGTTGTGCATAGAAAACACAAATCAAGTAAATATTTTTGATATTTGGATAAAACTTTTCAAGCTTAGTGTAAGTTAGCACAAATTAGTTATATAAAAAAAGTGAATATTCAAACCTTTCTGAATTAATTGATGGACTTTTGCCTGATGTAATGTTTGCTTGGTGCTTGACTTTGTGTTGAGAGTGAGTAAAGTTCTCATGACACGATTAGGAGGTCGTTTATTTTTCTTCGGTTTATCTCTGTTTTTGTGTGAAAATGAAATATCTGAAATTAAATCTTTGCTTTCTTGAGATAAATCCTTCTCTTTGGAGTTTCCAACAATATTTTTTCTTCTGCTCCAATTTATCTGAGTTTATTATCCACCAGGCCATCTAATCCTCTGCCTTCCAATCCATTCTTTTTGTTACCATTTGTTCTTTACGTTTCTTTTTCCTCTTAATTTCTTTTTAGCGAAACTCCTTCTTCCTCTTAATTAATGCGTGCATGGTCGATCTCCTTGAGGTGTATAAGTCATGCACATGCATGCCAAGGACTCTTATGACTCATTATCCATCTTTAACCTTTACCGTGCCTTGTCCATAAATAGCAAACCCATGCCATCGATCTTTTTTTCCAAACCAATGGAAACAAACCAATCTGTCGTGACGTACGCCGCTGCTCTGTTCCACGCCGCCGCCATGAACGCCGTCTGCTACTTCCTCTTCGATCTCAACGCGCCGACAAAGGAAGCTGCTGCCGCTCCGCTGAGGTCTGCGTGTTCGACGTGCCTCTACCACTGACGAGAACCCCTATGTGAGCTTGCCTTGCCTCCTCAATTTTCCGGTATTGGTTCCGTGCAAACCGATCGAACTCCAGTGAAGCTATATCCATCGCCGGCCACGGTCTCATTGCTATCTTTGCTGATATCATTCTTAGCTTTGATGACATCATGTCTACATTTTGTGTCTGTTTTCCTTTAGTAAAATAAATCCCGAAATACAATGAAAATACGTATACACATATAATCTTGTTTAGGCCATATCATTTACGTTTTAACTCCGTTTCGATCCATTCAACTTGCGTTAGATTCGTGTCGATGCGCTCTACATAGTAGTAACATTGTTTTTTTTGTGTCACATGTTTTTGAATATATAGTTGAATATTTAATTAATTAATATGTGCACATAATTTTATTGTTAAAAACAACATAGAGTTATAATTTTGTTATCGATACGATGCGACCATTTCGATGTAACCTACATGCTAGCGGCAATATTTACCATGTCACTTGTTAATTAAATTAATTCTATTAATTCGGTTAATGATTACACAAATTTGTTTCTAAATAAAAGCAACATAGGACAATATCGATCTTTTATTATTATCTTTTAACTTAAATATGTATTTATTTACTATAAGTTGTATAGTTAAACATGATTCATATAAATCCAATTTAGATGCACTTATATTAATATGTATTCAATGCCTTCTTGAATTAAAGTTAATTTAGGTTTATCTCCGGTCTTTTATAAATAATAAAATGATAACTTGGTAAATAATAACTTGAATATTTCTTTGTTAATTATAATCTGTTTAGTTAAATATGAAATCTATAAATAAGTTGATTAATTTTTATCTAATGATTATTTATTTATTAAAAACAACTTAGGTTTATAACTCCGGTATCTTATAAATAGATGTTAATATGATCGATATCAACTTAAACGACTTTTTCAATTATGACTTCTTAGTTTAAACATGAATCATAAGTGCTTACACTTAGCTTGTCACATGTTCTACCTTTCTAAAGTATAAATGTTTAAATGACTTAAATACTATGATATATTTATAAATAGAATAAGGCTAAGGTATAACGTTAGCTTTTATAATTCAACATAATTTGGTTAGTTCCACTTTAGTATATTTCCCCTAAAATATATAACGCTTTATTTTGATAACTAAAATGAGTCAAGTTTATATTCGGTCTTCTCAGTTATGTTGCAATCGTCTCGATAGACGTGTCCTCGGTAACGATAGCTCCGTCCTTAGTCGTTCTTGCGTTCTCGTAACCATAGCAACAAGCCGTGACGTTTAGTGCGCTTCCTTTTTAAGTGTCTTCTTTGTATGATGTTTGTTCTTAAGTGTATTTGTTGTCTGTTTGCTGTGCTTGGTTGCTGCGAGTAGAAGTGTGATACGCGAGTGCTGAATACTAGGAGCTGAGGACCGACAAGTACAGTAGAAGCTGAAGGTCAGAGACGAAGGTTGAAGACTTCTGAGTAGCTTAACTTTGGAAAAAAGGCAAGTATAATATGGGACCATCCTTGTTGTCCTATTCACTAAAATTATCATACATATGCATGTGTCCTCCTTGACAACTATAGAGATTATAACTTAGCTATTGATATCTTGTTTTCTTGTCACCTATGGGTTATGCATTTGGGTAGCTATTGCTAGTGCTTAGTTATGAACAATGATCTTGTAATTTGACTAATGGATTAAGCAACCAACCATTAAGATGATTTTATTATTGTTGAAAAGGGGGCTAGAGCAAGGGGTTATATTGTTGCTCTGGTTTCTCTCCATAAGGACTTATCTGTACGTGATCATCTGGGACATACAGTACAGCTGTGAGAGCTATATGGCTCTGGCTTTAATTGTTCAAGAGACATTTTCTAGCTTGTTAGTGGTTACCTTAAATGGTGTAAGAATGGCTTGACATGTTAGGTATAGGACAGCCTCTAGTCTATGAGTATAGCCGAGAAGGAATTGTGCCATTTGAAAAAGGGTTCCTACATCTGCCTGCCGAGTGAATCTAATGGCTCTAACTTGTTAGACGAACTTTTGAATGGCTTTATATGATCTTCGGTGTTTTGGGACTAGCTATCCCATGCATTTGAAAATCATGACTTACAGTGAAAGTGTACACCTCTGCGCATAGTTTAATAAACTGGTATACTAGCCGTGCCTATGGATACGGGCGGCCTTGGAACATCTACAGATAGCTGATCATCATTGTTATATCATGTTTAATTACTATTGTTATTATTTTGCTCATGTTAATGCTATTCATTATCCTTATTACAATTGATCATTGGTTCATTAATGGGAATTGGTTCATCTTGATGCTACTCAATTGCTAATTATATGATGATTAAAAGCTAAATGTTGTCAAACAGTGTCTAGCCTTTTATGCCTCATGAACCCTGTGTTATACTTGTTGAGTTCGATATGGACTCGCTCTTGCTATTTCCACCACACTTTAGTGTGTAGTAAGGTGCTACTTAGAAGAAGGATGAAGATGTAGTGGAGTTTTCAGAAGTCTTTCAGAAGTGCTCGGCATACGGAGCCACCAGTCAGCCGTCCCTGAGAGGAATGGAGCCTGAAGTTTAGTCACTGTTCCGCAATACTCTGATGTAAGTGTTATTATAGCTATGTGTACATTAAATAAATAACATTGTTTCTGATATTTTTTCATTCTGACGTATGTGTGAACTTCTTAGGCACGCATATGGCTTACCTGGTTTAGTTCTTTAAATCCGGGTGTGACATTTAAGAGTAAGGCTTTGGATAGGGTAGACTTCTAGATGCATCTGTCACAATTTTTTTGGCTCATCATGGTGCCTACATAAATAAATAATTAGTATTTGTTTCGTTATGAACACTACGATTTGTACTCCTTAGTGAAAGCTTAATTAAAGGGCACAACTAAAAATTCGTGGGGACAGCCAAGCTGAGAAATAATAGAACTTACTGTTCGGTTCAAGCTTATGTTCATTGTAATTGTACGTGAATATTTATCCATTTGTATATGCTCATTATAGAATCCACTTGCTTCCAAAAAGTAGGGAGAATGTTAAATGCCACATATAATTGAGCTAAACTGTGTCTGCAGGTGGCACAAATTGAGAATAGTGGTCATGCAGGAAAGGGAACGGTATAGAAGGCCCAACTTTACCACACGATGGCATATGGACCAACTTGGTATGTCCATAAACTTATTGTAGTAACACTTCATATAGAAAGTATTGTCGAACTTGCTAGATTGATGACATGTTCTGTCACACCCCAAAATTTCTGATTTTGGGTTGTGCATAGAAAACACTAATTAAAATAAATGTTTTAATATTCGGATAAAATTTCCTAAGTTTAGTTTATGATAGCATCAATTAGTTATAAAAAATAATATCTTTCTTCTTCAGCACGTCTTTATCTTTTTCCGCAATCAATATTCCTTGTTTCTCATCTTAAGTTCTCGTTGGAAGTTTTCTAAAATCTTTTCTTTATAACGTAAATTATTCCTTTCAGTTTCTCGTCCATCAATCAATCTCTACAAACTTCTCGAGAATTTTTCCGACTTTTTCTGTAGCTTGTTTCCACTTGTCTATGAGCATAATCTAATTTTTAGATGCTCCAAAATATCTTTTCAGTGAGCTCCAAATATTTTATTTGGATTCCTCATGTTCCATAATGTCTCTGGAAAATTTCCATGAATTTTCGGAGCTTTCGGAGTATTTTTCGCGGCTTAAATAATAATTCTGGACTTTTCTAGAATTATTTTATCTACGAAATTAATTAATTCCGAAAATAATAAATATCTCATTTTCCACCAAAGCCCGTATGCAATAATCCTAAATGCTCATTCATTTATTTACTAATGGGCTTTAATAATTAATTAGGCCTATTAGTAAAGATGGAGGGTGCAACGTCAATTAGCACCATATCGCTAGTTGACATGGAGGTGGAGAGTTTTTCTCCCAATATATACGTACCTACCCCATGGGCAAAGCACACCAAAAACTACCGTAGAGGAGCCCCTAGTTTGGGAAATCTCTCGTGTAGTAAATCATATTTTTCTCATCCTTCTCTCGCTGTCGCTGTTGCCGTCGCTGTCGCCGTCGCTGTTGCCGTCGCTGTCGCCGCCGCTGTTTCTGCCGCCGCCGCTGTCGCCGCCGCTATTGCCGCCGCCGCCGCTATTGCCGCCGCCGCCGCTGTTGCCGTTCGCCGCCGCTGTCGCCGCCCGTCGCCGCTGTCGCCGCCCGCCGCCGCTGTCGCCGCCCGCCGCCGCTGTTGCCGCCGCCGCCGCTGTTGCCGTTCGCCGCCGCTGTTGTCGTTCGCCGCCGCTGTTGTTGTCCGCCGCCGCTGAGCTCGTATCGCGAGCCGCCGCTCGTAGCTCCGTCCACCCCTCGCCGATGCATCTACAGCTTGCGTTCCGGCGAACTTCCGACGAAGGTTCGGCGAGCTTTTCCGGCCACGTTTCTCATCTCCGGCGAATTCCGCTTCCACCCCGAGGTTCATGTCGATCATCTCTACGCCGTCATGTATTCCTTTCCGCGAATCCATCTTCTATTAATTATGTTTATTTGCTCCATGCATTTGTTTCCTTAACGTCAAGATGTGGGTCAGTTTCGTCTAGCCAGCTACATTGGATGGGGACACATCTAGCCGTTCCGGCCCTGTTCCATGGTCCTGCGCCCCTCGTCTTCTACATCGGTCGTCGCCCACGCGCCGTACTGAGCGTTGCTGTGACCGCCGTCGACAACTTCTTGAGGACCCGGCTGCTGGTTCTGTCGTACTCTCGACAGCACGGTTATGCTGATGGTCAGCACGTCATCCGTATCAAGCTCATGCCACAACAGATATCCTTGTAAGTCTCCTAGAGCACTAGCGATGTCTCTGCTGCGTGATTGACACTAATCCGACGATCACTTATCTTTTCGTTTTCCATCTTGTTTTCCAGATGTGTTTACCTGGCCGCTTCGTTATCGTAGCTAGCCCAAGCCAACACACGGCAATTGTGGTGGTCTGCTTACTACAGTTTCCCTTCTGTACAGCATACAACCATCTAGCGGCAATTCACGCAGTGCATGTGCATGCATATGTACGTATCTACTGTCCACCTGTGTTTTATTTAAGAGCACACTTTCATCATGTCAACACAGCTTGCTCTACCATACCGAAGCAAGGCAACTCTTACACACGTGCACTTCTCCAAATTCACAACTTATATATTCTAGCTCTGTTTTAACTCGTTTTTGCTGCGTTAGTTTCATATTGCTGTGATCTACGGCCTAGCAGTGACGCTTTATCATCCTACATGCTTATTTGTTTGTAATTAAATATTAATTAATCTATATGAAACTCGTTTTCTAATCTAAAAAAAATAATAATACAGGCGTTATACTACGGTATTTGATATATAAATGTTAAATATAATTAATTATTAATATGATTAATTGCTAGTATAAACATGTTCCTAAATTATAATTTGCTTAGTTCAAACCCGTTGCATAGGATAAACTTGTTTAGGTGCTCTCACATGTCTTTTTATGCAAGGTTAAAGTTTAACTTGATTAAATAATATGACATGTGTCTATAATTAAAATGTTAATATTAACTTGGTTAATTTGCATGAAAATAGTTTTGTAATATAAAAGTAATATATGTTCATACTTCGGTGCTAAATACATGAATGTTAATGTGATTAATTGCTAACGAACACAAATGTATTTCTAAATTATAATTTGCTTACGGCATATACAATTAGGTTAAATGCTTTTACATGTTTATATCTTTTGCAATGATAAAGTTTAACTGAATTAGATTATATGATATTGTCTACAAACTAAACATGAGTAGTTTCAACATGGCTTTTGAATTAAATTATCTTTTGACTAATCTAGTTTTAATAACTCTTTACATTGTTTTGCTCAATTAAAATAAATCAAAGTATATTGGCCTTTTCTTAAATAGAATATTCTCGGTAGCTAGTCGCTTCTTTTTAACCGTAGCTCTGATTAGCGTGCTTTCCGCGTCTGTGTGTTCGTAGCAACGTGTAGGATCTCTTTAAAACCTTTTCACTTGCTATTTCTTATGTTCGGTGTACTGTCCTAATGGTAGTCTTGTTTGCTATGCATGGTTATGCTTGGATGCTTGTGTGGTGCTATATGATATTGTGTAGTCGGTGAGCTTTATGTGGTGATCAAGAAGCAATTATTGAGGTTTGGAATTGAAGAAGGATCTAAAGTTTAAGGCAAGTATAGCATGGGATCATCCTTGTTTCCTATTCACCTTTAATACACTTAATTCATGTGCATGTGTCTACCTTGTTACCCTTAAGGATATCCTAGCTTTTGTATCTTGTACCTTTGACACCGGTGGAACATTGCATTGGGTAGTATTTATGCTAGTGCTCAAGATAAATAACCATGATCTGTAACTTGACTAATGGTATATGCAATAAACATTTAAAAGATGCTTTATAGCAACATGACTCAAGAGGGCTAGAGCATTGGGCTGTTTTTATGGTGCTCTAGTTTCTCTCCTTAAGGACTTATCTGTAAGCGAACATCCGGGACTTACAGTACAGCTGTGAGGGCTACATGGCTCTGGCTTTAGTCATATAAGAGGACCTTTTCTAGCTTGTTAGTGGTTACCTTTGTGGCGCAAAAGGGGTGTGTTCCGGGTTGGGTGTAGTGCGGCTCCTGTCCCTATGAGTATAGGCTGCGTGTCATTGTGCCATATGGAAGGGGGGCTCTATATTTGCAGGCCACAGAAACCTAGCGGCCCTAACTTGTTAGACGAACCTTTGAAAGACTTCATAGTGAAGCAGCCGACCTTCCTTGGTAGTGGGTCAAGAGGCTGATCACCTCGGGCGAAAGGGTAAATCACGACTCACAGTGAAAGTGTACAACCTCTGCAGAGTGTAAAACTGGTATATCAGCCGTGCTCACGGTCACGAGCGGCCTTGGACCCTTACAGAATAAATGAACACTGGTGATAATGTTAATATGGATGATATTGATGCTCATTAATGATTATTATTTCTTGCTATATATTATTCTCGTTTACATGATCATGAGGTTATTTGGGATTATGGTAAACTGGTTGCTACTCAATTGCTAAAAGATGACTCACTAAAAGCTATTGCAGTAAACCCGTGTCAAACCTTTTGAGCCTCATGAACCCCATGTTATATTTGTTGAGTTCGACATGGACTCACCCTTGCTATTTCCCCACACTCCAGTGTGTAGTGAGGTGTTGCTTAGAAGAAGGATGAAAATGTAGTGGAGTTTTCAGAAGACTTTTAGAAGTGCTTGGTATACGGAGCCCCCAGTCAGCCGTCCCTGAGAAGAATGGAGCCCGAGAAGAAGCTTAGTCACCGTTCCGCGATACTCTGATAGTTGTAAGTGTTAATATAGTAAGTATTCCGTTTTATATAAACATTGTTTTGATATCTCTATTCTGTTGTTGTATGTGTGGACTTCCTGGGCACACATATGACGAGCCTAGTTTTGTTCTTTACAAAACCGGGTGTGACATGTTCTAATTGTGTCTACTATAGAGATCTCAAAGAGTTAAAGCGCTGGCTCATTATCAATCAGAATCGGTACATACTTGTTTCTCTTATTTATTTCTAAATTAAATTAGTTACAAGTTCATAGATCATAGCTTTTTGTTTTACAAAATGTTAGAGCCAAGTGAAAGTCTATCTTATTTCACTGAGAAACAAAAGTAAAATTGTGGCCAAAGGAAAGTGAGTGACTACTGACACCACACGAAATATTGGTGGTACCATGCTTGGAAAATAATTTGTTGGGGTTTATGTTGATGCCCTTCTCAATGGAGATGAGATGTTACCTATACCACTCTATTCTATCAAAACTATGAGAGATCATATTGGCTTTGTTGTTACTTGACCCCGTTCACTTGTAAGTTTCCTCTTATTATATTAACAAATGCTTTGCAATTTTGTAATTTTCTAAAACTATACTATCCTTCTAAACATATGTCTCATTGTAAGTTAAAAAACTTAAGTGTTCAACCCAAACATGTACAACCTTGGTATGTTTTGTTCTTGCTAGATCTGTTTGATTAGAATTTATGTCTATCAACTTAATCTCGTCTTGTTTTGCAGCATGATGGAAACAAGTGACTTTGTGGAGGGAAATACAAGCTACAAGTTTCGAAGTGAACAAGTTAGATTTTAGGTGTTAGCAAAAAAAATATAGATATTTGTACGATATTGTTAGTTTCCTATGCTTTTCTATGATCGTGGTTTGGCTTTAAGAGTGCACTTGAATGATTTATTAATCAGTATCTTGTTTTTTAAATACAATGGATTTTTCGATGTAATGCCTTCATGGTCCAATTTATCATTATCTAATCATACAAATTCATTTTGTCTATTAATGTCTCTTTATTTCTAGTAAGAAGATGTTACTATAAATAAATAATATTCCTATATTAATAGACACGCTTATATAGATGCATAAATATCATAAGACACGCTTATATAACGTTTCTATATTTGTAGACACGAAATATAAATGTGTGTATATAATGTCTATATATTTCTTGAAACACAAAGTGATGTTACTAGATAATGTATCTATATTGGTAGACACATAATATAAATGTATCTATGAGAATGTCTCTACATTTCTTAGCACATAACAAAGCGCTGCTATATAACGTAACTATACAAATAGACATATTATATAAATATGTCTATAAAAGTGCATCAATATGTGTAGGCATGAAACTAGCGTCTCTACGAAATGTCTCTTTATCACCTCGACATGCTTAGGGAACTCATCTCTACAAGTCCTGACACGGTCCATACGAAGACGCTTCTAACATGCTTTATAAAAACAGACGAAATAAAACATGTCTAACATATAAATAAAGCGTCACTACAGGGGGTATTTCTAGTAGTGTTGCTAAATAATGTTCCACAAAGCTTGAGTGCAAGGAAACTCTGCAGAAAATTCCTATACTCATCACCATCAAGCCAAGCTCACAGGTTGCTCAATTTGTTTTTACTAACGTAACCCCGTTTGCAAGTTCTTGTTGTTGTCTTTTTTGCCATGAGCGGGCTTGGGAGGAAGCTTACCGGTGCATTCAAGAAGGCCTTGGGAGGGAGCTCGAGGCGCTCCCGCGGAAGCTCAAGCACATGCCGCTCCGAACCCGAAGAGAGCCCGATGCATGAAGACGAAGAAACGGTGCCAACAGAAGAAGAGCAAGAGCAAGAAATGGAGGAAGGTGACGATGATCCACACCTCGACTTGGAGGGAGACTGAGAGGTGCAAGCGTACAACCATGTCAAGGATCGCGAGTTCGTCCACATGCCAGCATACGACCCTGACCTCCTCGAAAAGATAGGTATGGACACCGAATTCACCACCATTTGGAAGGCCGTAGGATGGGAGAACGTTGCTCCCATTGACGAGCAAGGTTCTCACATCCTAACCATTCAATTTCTATGCTCTTTGAAAGAAGTGGATAATGGGATTACTTTCTGTCTCTTCGAGAAAGAATATTTTCTTACATGGAAACATCTCTCTATTCATTTAGGCTTTAATTGAAAATGCTCAATTGATCTAAATTATTCTGTCAAAGGCTTTAATCGTCATGCATTTTGGAAATTAATCTCAAATCAAGATGTAGTTGGCAAGTTTCAACCTCATAATATGAATATTCATCATCCTACTTTGAGGTTCATGCATCATTGGATTGCCATGACTTTGTTCGCTAGAGATGACATTCATTTTGTTCATCATGCTGAATTGCAACTGCTCTATGCCATTCTTAAAAAGACCAAAGTTGCTCCTGTGAAAGAAATGTTTAATCATTGGATAGACACAATGAAGGCTTCTACTTCTATTTCTTGCACATCCCTTGTGACTAGAATTGCTGCTAGTGTCGATGCGTTGGATGGACAAAATGTGACATACATCTCTACTCCACGCATCGAGATTAACAAGCATTTCTTGATGCAAGGGCACCATCTGAAATATGGTAATGCAGGGAACCTTGTGTTTTATTTCCCGGGGTATACAAATGAGATCCAGTTACCTAACCCGGATCTTTGTTTGTATAAGTCCCCGGCGCTAACCTTCACTCTTGTTGAGCAAGAGGAAGCACGCAGGAGTTTAGCTTCTCGCAGGTCTACACGGAGCAAGACAAGGAACGAAGCTGGCAGTTCACAGCAGCCACCGCCCACACTGACACCACCCGTGCCTCAGACGCACATGTCGGGATAGCTCCCCATCATGCATATGCTTGGGTTTACCCCGGGGTATCAGCCTGGCTGGGGGTACGCCCCGCACCCATAGGAGGCTGGTGGGTCGGGTTGGCACGCGGCCGGAGGATCAGGATGGCATGACCAACAGGCTCACTCTTCTGACTTCGAGGGGTTACCACCGCCCATCCGTCCACGACAGTCCACTTCAGACCATCGGGCGTTGGACGATATCAACACCCACCTCGGAGGGTTGGAACTCCGCACAGGTAAAAATTCAAAATACACTTAACACTCACGTGCAGAGTATGACCTAGTGGTACCAACAGCAGCAGCAATAGTTCACGGACATCAACGCACTGCTGAGACAACAACAAGAAGCACAGGCGGCCTATTGGCGGTCCATGGGGTACAGCCCCGGACCCTATACCACGAGCTAGCTTGGGGGGAGGACCCCGTAGAGGTACCTTGTATCTTTATTTCCACATTCTATTTTCTGCATTTCTAATTTATTAGCATTTTAAAAAAATCTAAAATAAACAAAAAAATGAAATATGATAAAAATATAAAAATATTATTCCACTCTCATATGTGTTTAAGGAATATTTAGTTTCTCCTAAGTTGAAATGATGAATAGTTGCTCTGTCTATAATTCATCTGTGCCTAGGTTATAACTTAGTATTCCCCAGATTTAGATTTGTTGGCTAAAAATGTCTCATCCTGAAAACTTGAAAACTTGTAGGTTGCAAACGCATGCTCCTTTTCTAAGTTGTTGCAAGTTATGATATGGTACAAATAGAATTTACTATGACTTTGTTCTAAGAGAGACTTGACATCCGGATATTTCATTTTCAAATGCTAAAATCAAAAGTTCCTCAATGAATATGAATACCTACTAAGGCCATAAGACTTGATATTCAAATTCAAAACCTTAGTCATATGCTACTTGTTTGATCATTGAGCTTTGTCAAATTTTTGTGACCCGTGTTGAGTTTCTTGTCATGCACCTATGATTGAGACACACGTACATCCACAAATAAAATTGCCAACTCTTACACTGAGAGTTGCGCACAACATACACTTTTCCATCCACCAAATAACTACTCCATTCATTTTATCATGATTCTGTCTCTCCAAAAGTTTCATGTGCCAAGAAGAAAGATATGGGCTATGTTAAAAAAAGAGAGAAAATCCAGGCCAAGGGGCATGAGAGAAAAAATGGATAAGTGTCTGAATAAATAAAACAACGGGTACTTAGATGACCGCCTGAAAAAAAAGAAAAAAATAAAGATAGTCCATACTTTCCAAAAGGCATTCATCCAAAAGAGAGAGTCATGATACAAAGGAGTATCAAAAATATTTAGAATTAGGAATCTTATTCCACACACTTGCAAGTCTTGATCTAAGTGTATGACTTGCATCTCCTTGTGGTCCGGTTTTTGACTTAGCAAAATATGTGATGCAAGTATGCCCCACTTTTCAGGCCTACCCAAAACTCCACTCAAAAGCCTTTAGTAGTAGGATATGAAAAGAAGGCAAATATCAAATGCCTTTGGTGAGGTATCATACACATTGAGCGATCAAGAGAATCATTTGAGGAACTTACATTTTATTTTGCAAAACTCATAAAACCTCCGAATAGATGGTTAATCAAAGAACAAATGCTTTGTGATTCTGTTATAACCGTTCTATCTTGCAACCGCCCAAGAACTTAGAAAATCTATATGCCCCACAGGGATCAAGGTAAAGGGTGGATAAAATGCCAACTCATTTAAATTGCGAAGGAATACTTTCTTATAGACATGGCACTTATGAATTGTATCGGCATTGTAGCAATTCCTGATCAACAACCAAGTATTTAGCCATTTGCTTGGGATGAGCAAAGGTTAAGCTTGGGGGATTTATTGGCGGTCACTATTGCACATTTAGAACCGCCAATTATAATCCAAAATAGGAGAAATAAACAAACTTTGACACATATGCAAATATTATTAACCTAGTTCCACTTGTATTCCGAGAAAACATGTTTTGCAGGACAAACTATGGAATCATGTGGAAATGCACAACAACAGAAGAAAAAGCGCAAAGCAGAAGACACATTTTCAGAAATGCGCAAAGGGAGAGGAAATGGAGAAGCCCACCTTCATGAAACATCTAGGCCGAGACACCACTACAGGGGAGCCCGAGGCCCACCAGAGAACCGACCAGGCGAAGGCGGTCGTAACCCAGGGTGCGGCCGCACCTCCACCGCCTCCTCCTAGCCCCACATTTCAGTGGTGGTAGCATGGCGGCATGTAGAGGTGGTTGCTCAGGTTTTCCATATTTTCCAGCACCAAACTGTCATGACTTCACTATAAAACAAGGCCTGGGGCTCTCCTCTCATGACACACATCATTTGGAGCTTCACCTCACACCACCTCACTTGTATTCTTTTCATAGTTTTTGTTTGAGTCATTTGAGCAAGGCAAAGCTAGCAAGGAGAGCTTGTATCCTTGGAAGAAATGCTACTTGGTATGAATACTTCTATAAAGAGTTCTTCCAAGTTCATGCTCTCATATTCATCATATAGTAGTGCATATGAACTAGAGTATAGTGTTGCTCATGTTATAATCATGATATATGAACTAGCATATAGTTTGTATGTTATGATCTTGACATGTTCATCTTCGTTCTTCAACGTTCATATAACTTATATGAGTAGAATTAGATCTAAGTTGAGGTGGCGGTTCATCATGCCTTCGGGTGTGCCAAAGTCCTGTACCTGTCGATCCGTAGGGTCGGGGTCCCGGGGGGACTTGAGTAGTTTCTACATATGCAAGCATGGTGCTTCGGTATGGAGGAATGGGTTGATACATTTCCCTTTACATGGTTGAGGGGTAGGCGGCAGGTGGTGTCAGCCCTATTCGTCCCTTGTAATCCCCCACGTTCGTCTAGGGTGTAGGAGTCTAAATTGTCATATGAGGATGCTGGCAGACCAGTACTCAGTGGCCTCCCGACCTGTCTTAAGCTTAGCCCTAGCTCTAATCATGTAACTTGTATGATTATTAACTTGTTCTTTGCACGGCTATATTAGAACATGTCTGCTCCACTTAGGAACATTCTTTTATTCTTTATTTTTCTTTTATCCTTGAGGTTGGCCCAGATGTGTGTCCACTATCCATGATATACCATTTTTCCCCTTTCATAAGCTATGGTCCATTATGGTAGTATGTAATAATATTTATACCAATGCTACATGCATATACCTTGCCCTCCTTTGGAAAAAATATAAATAACGATACCTTAGAATACTCCTAGGTGAAATGCTACAATGATAGTTTCGTATGCTTGCGGATTTTGGTCAGTAAACATATTAGGACTATCATGATTGGTGTTTCTAAGTACCATTACCTAGTGGCTGTAACTCCCAACATGCATATGCGCCAGTGCTGAAGGAATACATTCCTAAGTAGTGACGTTTAGGAATGCCAACCAGGCATTTCTAAAATAACCTTGCAACTGTAAATCCCTATCTAGTATGGGTGCCAATGTTAGGGAACTACATTCCTAAGTGATGATGGTTAGATATGTCAGTCAGGTATATCTGGCACCGTTAATGGTGATGGACTTAAAACCTCCTCACTTGGTAATCGCGTTAAGAAATGCCAACAACAGGGGACGCACACAGCCGATGGAATTCCAATAATCTCTTCGAGCAGCGGTGCCATTAAGGCCATGCCACATCCCCATGATTTCCAGAGGGACGCCTCCTAAGAGACATACGTGGGGAAATGGGTCGCTAAAACCAACACTTCAGCTTCGTCGAGAAGGAACCCATCTCCGCAACCGCGGAAACCATGGGGCCCCATGGCCCAAAATCGGACGTGCCGTCACCCGTGCAGGCGAGTGATCTGGCACTTAGATCGGATACTCCACCCAGCTCACCCCCTCAGTAGGTGTAAGCGGTGATGATTCATTCACTATCGACCCTGCCCCTCTAGAGTCAGGGGGTATTCGAGAGGGTCACCAGTCTGATTCTAAAACCTCTGACACTCGGTGTCACGTAAATCTCCCAATACCCAGACAAGCTCGAAGTACCTTATTTCAGCTAATGTGTGTCCCTTTGGGGGAACCAGAAAAATGGTTGTCCCATGGCTGTAACCAAAGTACAAGCTCCTAGAATCTGGAAAAAAGAGTTTTATGACGTGCCCCCACTAGTCAGGCTTTACCCTACCGCTTCCTTTTAGTGAAAGCGAATGTTCACTCGTTCTACCCGTTACCAGCTCGAAGAGTAATAAACACAACTACCGACAGCTGCTCATGTGTACGTTACTCGCCCACAGTGGTTCCCGGCCTAGGACACTGTTATTGGCCTCAGGGCTTCGGGACAACATCCTCACTTTTCCACTAATAAGGCTCACAAAAATTTGGATCACATTACTTGACGGATCTCAAAGAAAAATGTGACGCCCTTAGTGCTCGTTAACAAATGACCTGCAACAGGTCGCCCTAAAAATCAACTGGCTTAGTGATGCATGGGCGATGGAGGTGCATCTACCCCACCCTCATTGTTGTTTTACGACTAGGACTTAATGATGCGCAACCACTAATTACACGCCGGAATACGTCGGGAGCCAACTTATTGAGTACAACGGTATCTTTACCCTAACCTGGCATCTACAATGTCATGGAGGCTATGCTTCCGGTTATCGGGTACACCACCCAAACACAACGTTAACAACGTCCCAAGGGCTACGCCTAGGAAACTAAGTTTCCTGATATGGGGTGCTCCACTCGAGCTAGGCACTTACAGCTGCCAAGGAACAACGTTCCTTGATGTACGATGAACCACTGCCTCACTTGATGCTTGAAGAAGATTCTCGCTACCCAAGAAATGCTCTTGGTACTCGAACAACAACATACTGGCTCCCCAATACTTGGGAATATCTAAGCGCACTGCTCAGAACTTTAGCACCCGAAGATGCTCACTGTGTACTCACAGTATGCAGAACTTACAGAGGAGGCGGCGACATCCCGAGGGCTTGAAGCTACATGTTAGCTTATCATTAAGTCCTACGGGGTTACTGTCAGAGATATGGGCCAAGGGTACCAGCACCGCCCATATATATGACCAACATCAAGCTATTGGCCCAGTATCAGTCAAGAGGGAGGTCCACAAGGGCTGACACCGATGACCAACGTGGAGATCAAGGCAAACCAAGGCAGACACATCTGGATGATAGCTAGGATCTTTCTGTTGCGTATATCATGTAACAAACTAGAAAATAATCTGTTAGCCCGATCGCCCTCTCTATAACCCTACCTCTCTTGCATATATAAAGGAGGATAGGGACCTTGGGCATGGGATCCAATCTTCCACCAATTCCATCTACCTCATAGCTAGGAGCAACAACTCCTGTAATTGAGCACACGAATACAAGAGCAGCTGCACCACTAGAGTAGGGATTAGCGTGCACCATGCCCCGAACCAGTATAAATCTCTGTGTCTCGTGTGCTACCATCTGATTCCGTCTATGTGATCACATTGCTGGAATTTGCCAGAGCAAAACAATCCAACAAACGGCCTCGAGGGCTACGTTGGCTCCCTAGACGGAGCAACTTGACCCCCCGATCGATGGGCGCTCGAGCGACGCACCCCAAAACCAACCAACACCCCAGAGTTGGGTCAGGAGCCGCTGAGCAGTGGGCCCAATGAGGGCCCCTCCGAGCTTGGCATGCTCCTCGTGCCTTGGCCTATGGCCACAAAAAGTCGGACCAAGAAGGCTAGCCTGAGAGGATCGGGGCCTGCTACCATGCCTGGTGATCAGGTGGCCCCGAGCCAGAGCCTAGACGCTCTCAATCACCCGACCCATGGCAGGCTCTGACCAAAAAGAAGGGTGCCCCTAGGCCTGAAGTCAGAGAACTCCTAGACAAGTCCTCTGAACCCTCGCTCGAGCCATAGATCTATGTGACATAGGACCAGAGAAGGGGTCAGCACGACTACCGCTCGGCCTCGATAGCCAAGCGCCCCCCGACACACTAGGGAACGGCCCCACATAGGGCATCGCACTCTCGTCAGCGGAGGCCATCCCTGCCATGGATAGTTTGGTCACCAGAAGATAGAATTTAGCCCTTCGTCACCATCACGAACCAGACTAAGTGAGGCCATGAAGGGCTTGGGGGCTCCTGATGAGATCCTAACATATGGGTATGTTAAGCCTCGGGATCAATGATTTCCAACCGAAGAAGACCCCCCGACCGACCCCTCTAGGATCGCCCAGGGGCTCGGGGGCTATACCCATCGGGTATGGTCGCACACACCCTCTGATGAAGAAACCCGGCCGAGCCTAACTATGTCGTGGCCTTCGCTTAGGGCTCGGGGGCTCACCCGTGCCTCAGGATCCCGATCGACCACATACCCAAGCCTGGCCCTTGGCTCCTGCCCGGCCTACGATGCCAACCAAGGCCTGGGCACAAGAAGACATGCCCCGAGCTACCGAGGCTTGGGGGATCCCTGGCACCGCTCCCTAGGCGCGGCCCTATCAACCGCTTCCCCGATAGGGTCATGCATGGGGCGTGACACAAGAAGACAAGCTTTCCCTCAGCCTCCAGGGGCTCAGGGGGTTTTGGGCCCACGCGTCTGCCCCTGGAGCCAACCTCCTTCGCCACCAAGAAGACTCCAGAAGGTCTACCCGGGGAGGCCGGTTCAAGCCGACACAGCCTGACACTCAGCGTGTTAGAACAGAGCAGCCGGATGACGTCCAAGGCTTCTTCGGCTCCATGACATCACCACGGTCCACAGAGCACTGCTGCAAGAGTCTCCTGGACTCTGACGCATGTAAATCGTAGACTCATCCCCCCAAACCACTATGTACCCGACCTATCTCGGTATATAAGGGATAAGGTCAGACCTTAAAGGGGGGAGGAGGATTAGCACCGAGCTAACCCTCTACCAAATCTCTCTCTTCCTCCTATACACTCTGTTGTAACCCCCCTGATTTTGGGTGCTCTTGAGTATAAAGATCATCAGCTGCTGGACGTAGGGCATCTGTCGGCCCGAACCAGGATAAACCGTTGCATCAACTCTGTGATTCTTGTGTTCTTCGGTCCACCCGAGCCACCGGAGACCCGTACTCTGACACCGACTCGAACAATAATGCTTCAACTCTGTGATTCTTGTGTTCCGACCCCGCGATACAATCACTCATCACAAATCGAACCACAAGGGCACATATCAACCTTGTGTTCGCACCTTCGAATGTATATGGGCAATCTTTGACCAGCTTTCACCATTAGGACTGCACAGCTCTCCTTCAAGAGTTCACAGTCTTCCACTCTTATTCGCCCAATAGAAGTTGGTAGTGCTGGTTTAAAGACAACAAATAGGGACACACAAAGAATTCGAAGCTCTCCAGACAGGAAAGGTCCTTCAAACTTGGCAGGGACTGGATTCCACAATTCATGAAACACAGATGCTAGACGGAACTTAAACTATCAAACCTTTCAAACAAAATGAATGGCTTGTTGCAACATTCAAGCGTGACCTGTGCTGGAATTGCAAAACCTTCTGTCGATAGCATGTCATTGAGCATTATGGAATTGCTAACGGTGAGTGATTTCTGTACACGACAGTGTGAAATATACTTGGCTGAGAGCTTTGGAACTAGCACCAATGTCAACTCATCAAGTTGTAGGGAAGGTAATCCTTCAAGCATGCACAAATATGGCAAATGACTTAGTTCGAGTGTCTTCAAGGAGGTAAGATGACCAACCGATAAGGGAACAGAGCTTTTGCAGTCATATACAGTCTCACTTGCAAGCATGCAGTTGTATACATCGAGCTCCTCAAGGGACAATGGCATAGATTCGACTCCATGAGCCAATCCCAAAGAAGGACAAGAACTAAGATAAACGCTTAAAAGAGATGCTGCACCATTTATGCCCCCTAATGATCTGATACACCAGCACTCCAAAATAACCAAACTGTGCAGTGTTTTCAAATGCTGGAAGACCTGTTCTGACGGGAGTGTAGTTAAACTCATAATACCTTGTAATTGTAAACGATTCAGTGAACTGAGGCCTCCAAGGCAAATAGTTAAAGCCCAATCTGTAATACTGCAATTACAAAGACGAAGTTCGCAAAGTGTTGATGGTGGAACAAATTGTGTCCCAAGGCTATTTCTATAGAGGAGTTTTATCCTTTGCTCCTGGCAATGTATCCATGCCTTGATGATATTTTCTTTCACAAATGCTTCATCTCGTCCACCAGCTAGACTGCTTTCAATGACTCGAAGATGTTCTGCTATATCAGTATCCATCAATGGCATCATCTGCTTCAGATATGAATGCTCTTCCAATATTGTTTTCTTAATTGGAGAACTTGACCCTGAATCCAGTTCCCAGATCAAAGCAAGTCGGGATGCCAGGTGATCTGTTTTCATCATGCTTTTCTTGTTGTCATGCTATTCCAGCTTATCATTGCAAACAAACATAAGCATTGGGCACTCTGCAATTTGGAGAAATTCAAGGTGCCTTGGGAGACACGGTAGTGTCTTCAGATTTGGGACATGTCTAAGCGATAGATGAGACATGAGAGCAATGCCTGAGGAGCTCTGCATTGGGTGGTAGATATTGTAAAGAACTACAAGTGTACAGACAAAATCTATTCAAATTATCAAAGTAGGAACCATTGAGTAACCAGCTTGGTTATGAAGAAGATTTGTAACCCCAAATGAGAAGAAACTTTAGCCCAGGCGGAGGCATCAGCCCTTCAAGAACATCCAAATGAGAACTAGCTTCTAGGTGCAAGTCATTATCGAAACTCCAGTTCAGACGCAATCCCACAAGATGCCTTTTCTGATGGAGCTTCGACTCTAAGGCTTCCACTTTTCCAGTGGCATCCTCAAGATTTGTGATACTTAAGATGCCACCAAGATTATTGATGTCCCTCAGCTGTCCCAAATCATATCCCTTCAGCCTACGCACACTAAATTTTTGAAGTTCCTGTAGTGAAATTAGCTTGCTCATGTAAGGAATCGGAGGGGCCCCTTCTTCAACTGGATAACCATAATATTCATCCAGATATGCTCCCAGATGTTGTAGGTTACTTAAAATGCAAATTTTATCAGGCAGGCTCTTAACTTTGAAATTGAAGAGAAGTATCTGTAAGTGGTAGAGAGTGGACAATGACCCAGGCAGTTCAGAAATTGAAGTTCTAATGAGGTTCAAATACCGAAGATGCTTCGGATCAGCAACAGATTGAGGTAACTTCCTTCCATCATAAGAGCACAAATACAATATACGTAATTTCTTCAAATTCTGCAGTACCTCATGGAAAATATCACTTACATTATCCACAAGGGGGTCGATGCAGATAACAGTGCGTAAATTTTGGATCTTGCAGATACTTTGCTTGTGCTTCTTCATACTCTCTACACGAACAGATAAATGTCGAATAGCACATGGTATTTCTGTCACATTATCATCTTCTTGTCTGAAGCAGTCCTCTCTAGACAGCTCCTCTGCCAAGTCATGTAGGAGATCATGTACAGCATACAATCTTGTACCATATAAACTTTCAAAAGTTTGATAGAACGAACAAGAGACCATCTCATTGATGTAATCCCTTCCAATATCGTCCATTCTCTTATCTTGGTTGCGTGAATCAACAAGTCCCTCTGCTATCCATAGATAAAGCAACTCCTCAACTGAATACTTGTGGCCTTTTGGAAATAAGCTGCAATACAGAAAGCACCTCTGGTGACGTGGATCTAACTTCTCATAACTCCACAATAGAGTTCTCCAGGGTCCGCTTAAGTTTCTAATCTTTAGAGCATCTTTCCATGTGGTGAGAAGTGAGATCTTTATTCCTGCTTAGCTGAGAACCTAGAACTTGTGCTGCCAAAGGAGATTGTCCAAGCTGTTTAGCAATCTTCTCTGCAATCCCATCTAGCTCTGCACGCAGATGCTCATCTCTGATTTCTGCTCCTGAGAAGGAATGGTATTTGAAAAGTTTCAGGAATTCCGCATCTTCCATGCTTTCCAAATGAACCACATGTTTACAGCAAAGAGCAACAGGAAATGTATCCCGTCGAGAAGTAACCAAAACTTTGCTGCCCACCCGCTGAGAAACTAGAGGAGTTAGAAGTTGCTGCCATTCTATCACATCTGTGGATTCTTGAAACCAGACATCATCCAAGACAAGGAGGAATTTCTCTGTCTGTTGCAGCATTTCACTTAATTTGCACTGAAGAGTATCAAGATTATCGACACGTGGGCACTCTCCCTTTGCAGCAGACTCAATGATCTCTCGTGTATGAGCACGGACATCCAGCTTGCGGGAGATGCAGACCCACATCCTGACATCAAAATGTTTCTCCACCCTGTCATTGCTGTAGACATATTGTGCCAAGGTGGATTTTCCAGCACCTCCATGAGCAACAATGGCCACACCAGAGTAGCCAGCTGAGTTATCCTTGTTTGTAAGAAGATCTATTATATGATCGCGATCGGAGTCGCGACCAAACACTTTTGGAGGGGGCAGTGATGTTGTCAAAGGGACAACTGCTGTTGGCACATCTCTAATGCCATCTGGAGCTGGTAACCCAAGAAGCTGACGGAAGTCCTTGGCTTTTGCTAAGATGCTCTTGAGTTCATTCAGCTGGCGAAGTAGCTCCCTGTTCCCAGGAAGCAGGTTGGACATCCTGCTTGTGGCAGCACGCAAAGGCTTTAGGACTTTGGCTCTCACTCCCGCTGGGGAGCAATCATCATTTCCATTCTTCGCCTTGTGCCTGAGGACGCTGTACTCGTGCTTGTCAAGCAGATCTTCAGCAGTGTACAGGGCTTCTTTGAGCTGCCCGAGCCATGCTTCCAAGTTTCTGCGGTGGGGGCTCGCTTCAGCCGCTTCGATTACAGATTGAACTGTGGCATGATGCTGGTCTCCAGTTCATGGAGCTCATTCGCCATGTCAACGCCAAGGTAGGTTGAAGCATTAGCGAGGAGCTTATTCAAGATGGGTGATATCGCCAGTCGTAAACCAGCTAGCGCCACCTCCGCCATGGTAACTTCTTCTTTCTGTGGGTGGATTGTGTGGTCTTTTTAGGTGGAAATGTATAGAGAAAGAGCAGAAATATCTTATCTTTCTTTTCTCGTATAACTAGAATAAGAATAAGATTGAATATAGAAGCCCAAATGTTCTTTTTTGGTTTTGGGGTGATGGATATACTGAAAAGAAGATTGCAGTATCGTTTATGTTTACTTTTTTTTTTGGTAGAACTATGATACAGAAAGGAACAAGGATGAATATAGATGGAAACGAAAGTGCCTTTCTGTAGAGATATTTGGGAGACAAATCGGCTAGATGAAAACAGTCAACTGTGGATAGCTTAGGGTGAGGAAACAGATATGTATATGATATGAAGAAGTACAAGATAAAAAGTTTTTTTTTTTTGCTTTTGTGGGATGGGGAGAAGATGAAAAAACTTTTTCCCTCCTGTCCGTGTGATTCTTCTTTTTGTGGCAGAGGACAAGATAATAAACTCGGTTTCTTTTCTTCTTTTTATGAGAAGAGGGGGCTATGAAGCCAGAGCCTGTGCGGGATGACTCCAATGAATTGAAGCTGTTGTGGGCTTGTGGCTGTGTCCTACTCCTATGAGATCGACTCGAGGCCCACAAGAGGATGAACCCACCTGTTAACAGAACGGCGACACAAAAACATAGACAGCAAAAATGAATTGCTATGTTGAAGATCAGAAACTGATTAGGTGACTAGCTGCCCAAGATTGATTAGGAGGGTTGGAAGGCTTACAGTACACAGACGACGAAGCAGAAAATGTCGACGGAAGCAGCTAGCGTTGTCGGAGACGGAGACGAAGCAAGGTTTTCTCTACCGGTATTTTAAAAATCTCGGTGATCACCGATAAACGGGAATATCGGATATATCGGAAATTTATCGGTGATAGAAATAAAATTTCAGAAAAAAATTTAGACAAAAAATGACTCATTTTGTTCAGGAAAACACATAGATCATTTCTAAATAATTTAACATAAAAAACTAAATAAAACATATTATCAATTGCTTATTCAATGAGGAGGGCAGTGACATGGCTGGAGCATGCTGAGTGTGTTGCGGTGGTGGCAACTTGAACTTAGAGGAGAAGGGGAGAGAAAATTAAACATGGATTAAGGTTAGAGAATTGGGTGGGCTTTGACATCTATTTGGATGACAAAATTTTAAAAATATGAAAATTTCGGACGATAGAGGAAAAATTTCGAACCTAACCGGTAAACGGAATATCTCGAAAATTTCGGATTCTACCGGCCGATATTTTTTTCCCTGAGACGAAGACGAAGACGGTGATCGCTATGAGAAATGGCAGGGAAGTGGCAGGGAGAGGGAAGGTAGCTGTGGCCTGTGCGAACGGCCTACGGGAGCTTGCGCGCGTGAAATGGATAGCGGAGCTCCGCCAGCAGCGAACCAGATTCCTGAAAGAAAGCGAGCACAATCCGGATGCCGAGGATAGCTAAAGATTGCTGCCCCCGATTCGCAGCCAATTCCACACCAGCTCAACGGCATCTATGTTCTATCCCGCGTCGCCCGACGATCATATTTTCCCGCGGTGCTTCCTCCACGTCTCTACGGCATCTGGCGCTGGTGTCTTCAACTAGTTGATTGCAGCGCATACTCGGTTTTTTCCCCCCTGAATTGTTACTATACTCGTCATTCTTATACGTGTCTTCAACTAGTGCGATCCCATGGATCTATTGTAGTTCTATAAAATGATTTGCTTGGCAGTATACATGCTTAATCACACAATCAAGGTAATTAAATTTTAAATAAAATGATTTTTTTTCTTACAATTTGTACATGCCTGACAGAAGTTGGATGTGCTTTGAGATCCCTTTATGTCCAGAGTACTTGAGCTGAGGTCCTTCATGAAAGGAGTGACGGGGGCAGCCAAGATGAGTGCTTGGTATATACGTACCGTCTACTATTGCCTAATCCATATCAAAGTTATCATACCGTTGATTACAAACTAGGGGTAAAACACAAAGAGAAAAATAAAACAGGGGCAAAATTACATGGATAAAATTGTCTTTTTGTCCAAAACTTAAGACCGTTAAGAACACTTCACAGAACAAGGGCAAACTCTCCCTTTATTTTGAAAACGTAGGGGTAAAATCACAAAGTTAAAAAAAACGAGGGCAAAGTCACCATTTCGTTACGAAACAAGGGCAGAAACGCTTAAGCCCCTTTACAAAAAATGAATATCATAAATACGTAGGTCTCTTATTTATTGAAAAGTAATTATGTGATATTTTGGGTTGATATTTCTTTGTTAAGAATGCATTGATTCATTATCTAAAAAGTGAATGCATTGATTGATGGTTATATAATAAAAAAAGAAAGAAGGCATTTTTTGCGAGACAAAAGAGAGAAGGCATTCATGTAGCAAATAAATCATATCCTCATCTCTCTTGTTTGGCCAGGCTATTCCTTCGTGAAGACATTATTAATCTTTTCCTTTTCCAATCAATGATAGCCAAACCTTTGGTTCATGACTCCATATATACGCTCTTGCCCACAATTGTAAGACACCACCCAGCAGGTACCAATTTACCTCTAGCTTCTCGCCATGGCCATGCCAATCGCACCGATGGCTGTGGTAATGGTGATGCTGCTGATGGCCACGTCGTCGGTGGCACACTACAACCATCACCTGCCGCCCCATGCTCCAGGGCCACAACACCATGCTGCTGCGCCGAAGCATCATCACCACCATGGCCATCACGCCCCGGCACCTGCACGAGTGCCTACGCAGTCAGCAAGTTCTCCTAGCAATGGCGGTACTGGTGCTGACCATGCACTGGCGCTAGGTCATCATGGCCGCCATGCATTAGCAACGGCGGTGCCAGGCCATCACGGGCACCACGGCCGACATGCATCAGCACCTACGCCAGGTCATCATGGTCACAACGGTCGCCATACATCAGCACCAGAGCCAGGTCACCATGGCCACAATGACCATCACAGTCATCATGGCCATCATGCCCAAGCGCCAGCGCCGGACCATCGTGGCCATCACGGCCACCGCCATCATGCCCCAACACCGTCGCCGGTCCACGCTGACCAGCCAACGCACGCTCTGCACCACCCTCGGCATCACGCTCCATCTCCGGTACCTGCTCCTTTTCATGGCACATAAGCCGGTCAGGGTCAGAGCTCCTAGTTGCAAATGAGCAATGATTGTATAACGTGTGGCAAAATGAAAGATAATATTTCAGGTCGTCTGTATTTTTATGTAGCATCTCTAGAATGCTACCTAAACAGGCCCACTACTCTATATTAAGTAGTGGGAGAAAACTAGTCTCTGTCAAGCTACCTACGTGCTCTCCCTAGATTTGTTGGTTACCCAATCCATTCCCACACGTCAAATAGGGGGGCCTCTAGTTTTTCATTGTATCAATTTCTTCTCCTGCCACGTCTGACCCCTCCTTGCCTGATGGTTTCTCCCACCTGCCGCCTCCTCCACAACCTGCTATGCTGCATCCTCGCTCGATCTCGTCTCCTCACCGCCCGATCCACCTCCCTGCCTAACCTCGCCCTCGTTTTTTGATGGTAAATGGAGGGGTTTGCCCCTAGTAGGTTCGACACCTCCTTCCCATTCGGTTCCTCTACACCCGGTGCCGCCTCCTCCTCTCTAACCCAATTCCTTTTCATCCGATGCCTCCTCCTCCTCCTCTCTCATTCGAGCATGCCACTGATGTGTTGTCGCAAGCTGCGTTATGCGCTGCCAGACACATGTGGCTGGGCCGCTTTGAGCTTCTTTTAGTCAAGCCACAACCAGCCCCGAGGGAGAATAGGCCTAGCGCAGCTCGCTGGCTCGCCCCTTGCCATCAGTGTGGCCTGCACTAGATGAATCAACCGTTCCCTATGCGTATGTCAAGGCAGTGGTGGAGCTAGAGAATTTTGGAGGGGGGTGCGGCCTTGCAGGCTAACAATACATCACTATTGTAACTTATAGCACCATAGCCATGATTGTAGCACGAATAATTTAAAACAAGCAATAATGATGTACACCGACAAAGAAGTAGTGGTAATAGTGCATTTGTGCTTACCATTTATCAAAATATAGTTAGAGAACCCCGCAATTATAACAACAAAAGATTGTTGGTGTTAGCAAAATACAATCCTCAACCACAAAATCCTCACTGACCTAAAGAAAAAAGAAATAAAACATTCATTTGTAAGCAAAGAATCTATAAAATGTATCATTAAAAAATTGAAAAGCGATGCATTACCTCTCATGGATCAAATCTACGCCATTTTCCTTCCATGTTCATGAAGCGATGAACCACAACATCGTCTTGACGACTACCTGGTGCTTTTCTTTTGAAAAACCTTTCCATCTTTTTCCTAGCATCCACATGAATACTTAAATTTTAGTTACTTTGATTGTTTTCATAGAAAATATCACAGAAAGAACAAAAAAAATCCTAACCCTAGAATCTGGACATTACCACAAAATTGAAATCACTGGATGATCAGATTGATGGAAACTGAAACTCTAAAAGAGTGGAGAATTTGAACTTGCTTACTTTGTAAAAGATGAACATAGAACAGGAGAGAGGTGGTTGGAGTGTGCTGCTGCCTTCCGCTGTGCGCTCGGCGCTCGACGGCTCGAGTGCGGCGCTCCTAGTGGCTGCTGCTTAGCTGCTGTATGTGTGCTCCGCGGTCATCGGCTACTCGGCTAGCGGGCCACCCGCCACGACGCCATCAGAGAAGCTGAGAAGGCGGACGCCAAACGAGAGAGAAGGCCAAGGAGAGGAGGCGTGCAGTCGAAGCGACGGGAGAAGCGTGCAGTCGAAGACTGGAAGTCGAGGCGACGGAGTGTTCCTGGCTTCCTGCGTGCGTGTGGACTGATGTTGGGCTGCCTATTTGGAAGATGTAAGCTGTCTCTCAACCTGAGCTGTGGGTGCAAGTATTTGGGTCAGGGGGGTGCGAATACAGTAAAAATTTGTGTACTACAAAGAATTTCGTATTTGGCCGTGGGTGCGGCCGCACCCAGTCTGACCAACGTGGATCTGCCCTTGTGTCAAGGAGGAAGTGTGGAAAAATAGAAAGAAGACAGGGTTCTAGGTGAGGAAGTGCATGGGAGAGAGGGTGGAGAGAGAGAGAAAGTTTTGTAAGGGTTAAGGTGATTTAGAATTAGTCTAGGTTCTAATAAAAGGAATAGGGGCACCACTAGTAGCTATTGAGCACTATCCTTTGTATTTCGACTGTAATTCTTGGTCTAAACTCAGGTTTTGTGGATTTTGGACTTTTAGAAATCTTACAAATTGCTTTACCATTTTTAATTTGGGTGGTCGGGAACATTTGGTCTTGGAAAAAAGTTCAAAATGCATTATATATGTAGCGATGTGCGTCGCTAGATCATGTGGCTATGACTTTTTATACTTCACCCATATTTTTTTTCTTTGAACTCCGATTTTAGTGATATTTTGATTCTTTAAAAGGGTTTGAAGAGCACCACATGTTGACAAAATGAAATGTCGCTGACAAATTCAAATTCTATCTAGGACAAGTCCAATTATTCTTCTCTTTGTTTTGGCTTCATCCCTTCAGTATCTTAGGTTTTCTTTTGCCGTCGAATGGATCCTTGGAGGTGTTTGTTTGTTCAAATCCATCGGCTTGCATTGCATCCATGCAAACCCTTTGCAATAAGGGCCATTATTTGTGTCATTGCCGACAGACTTTATTTGATCCAGACGTACAGCTCAGCGTAGAGTGTACCACTTTGATTTGACTCCAAACCTGTCAAATTATTAAGCTTTCCTCATCGTCACCATTTAATGAATGTTTTTTAATTCGTACACACGCACAACTTTTCTTTTTTTATGAGTAAATAATACAAGAGACATTTTCTTGCTAGCAGGTAAAATGTGCGTGTTCTTGACAAGTCAATCAGACACAGCACCGCAACATAAGCGCCGACGGTATGATTGATTGATCCGCAGGAGCCCAAAAGCGACTTGCGATATCCAAGTAGTCGTGGCAGAGCAAAACTATGCATGTGTTATTCAATGAACAGAGATACGTGAAAAAGGCACTTTACCATGACTAGCATCTAAAATGAAACCAAAACAAGGTACTCATCGCCCACCGACCTTTGATCCACCCTAAAAAGAATATTTAATGGAAGTGCTAGCGCCCGGACGGACATGCACGTCCTAACGCCTGCGCCTACACTTCGTTTTGCGCGTCCATGTAGGCCCGCGCCACTCGACGTCACCCGCGCTGCTGACTCCACGTGGGACCGTGCGCTCCCCATCTACTTCCCCGCCTAGATACTGCTCGGCGGCGCCCCATAGCAGGCGGCTGCGGTAGGTGAGTCCCCAGCACTTACACCCGATCTACTTTTGATACATTCAAATGAAACATTTGCAGCACGCATTTGAAGACAGATGAAACACTTGAAACATGCGTCTGAAACACTTAAAAAACACATGAAAACACTTGAAAAGTCATTGCAAAATATATGCATCATCCACATAAAACATTTGCAACATAAGTGTGAAACATATGCAACATCCAAAGAAACACACTTGCAATGTACATCTAAAAAAACATATGAAATATTTGGAACAAATACTTGCAATATACATGTACAGCACTGTAACATGTGCAACATCCCGATCTACTTTTGCAACATCCATTTGAAACACTTGCAACATACCTCTGAAACATCTGAAACAATTAAAATGTACACTTGCAACATGCACTTTCAGCGCAACATCTCCTTGCTGTTAAGAAGAATGGAGGCTCGTCGGCGTGTGGAGTTCACTGGAGCCAGCGACTTGGCCACGCTTGTAGGTAGCGGGCCGCCCGTGGCGGTTGCACGACGTGGAAGAGAGGCATCGGCCGCGTGACGTGGCGGGAGGCAGCGGCCGCACGACTGGGAGAGGCAGCCGTGCGCTGCGCTTGGCAGGGCCGGCAGCCGAGCATCACGATTCGGAGGCGGCCGCGCGCTGCGCCTGGCTGGGTCAGCGGCCAAGAGCGGATAGGAACGACCGAGTACGTGGACGATAGGATTTTTTATTTAGAAACAGAGGAGCAGGGGTCTTAGGGTGGCGTCATGGTGCCCACCAACGGAGTGTCCGGGCAGACTCTCGCTTCCCAGCATTACCAAATATTTAATTATGGGAGAGTATACTCTATAGCTAGCTACAAAATAAGTTATTTTGTAGCCACCTCTATTTACGATAATTTTATATACTAATTTACGAAAATGTCAGTATATATTTACGATAGTTGAATTACTATAGCACATGGGGATATTTACCATAATGTTCTAGTAAACCACTTAGTAAGAGTTACTATAATCTCGTAAATTAGCATAACAATTATCGTAACTCAAAGTAGCTACAGAATAAGTTATTTTGTAGCAAGATATATATATATATATATATATATATATATATATATATATATATATCTATATATATATCTATATATCTAAATAGGTTTGCTATAAAAATATATTCTATAAGTAATTCACTAATACTTATTCAATATCATAAAGAGGAATGTTAATGTGTTTTTCCTATAAAATTCTTACAAGATTGCTGTGAAATTCCTGCGTTGTAAACAGATCCTCAAGCGGCTTCTTAGTTGGAGGTCGTGATAATCGTACTAAACATGCCGCAGTGGACCAGTCGTGTGACAGCCTCCGCGAATGCAACACAGCCAAATTTGAACGGGGCTCACGACTCCTACTACACCTAGGGCGCGATTGGTCCGCTTCAGGCTCAGTCTGGCTTGCATCCATCAGCCAGTCTCGTCGGCGAGTTAGATCCGTTTGGTTGCTTGCTTCACTGTAGCCAAATCCATGAGAGAAGTTGTTTGGTTCCCGCTCGTCCCGCATCGCTACTCTCTATGTTTGTGCCACGCATGCACGCTCTCTGCACGGTGCCGTCTAGGCCGGAAAAAATGAAATATATATTTTTCATTTTAACACAGTCAGGCTCGGCGTGCATCCAAACAATGTACATTGGTCGGAAGAATAAGTCGTTCATCATTGACAAACAATACTTGACATGTGATTTTTTGTTTTCATCGGTCAAACTAAACATGAGATCGTTAGTGTGACCACGAAAATATCCTTCTCTGGAACGATCATGAAGTGTGCTCTTCTTAACACCTAATGCACTAGCAAGATCCCAAAAGGTTTTGCGCTGCCTAAGAGGGATGTCTTTTATCGCCTCTCAATCTACTTCTATTCGTTTTCGGCCACAATTTGAAGGATCGAAAACGGCGATCAGAGTGGGGGTGAATGGAAGCCGAAAATTTCTTTCGAAAATAATTGGCTACTATCCCAAAATCACCACCAAATGCGCTAACAAAACACCGTGATGTTCACAACCCAGCCAGTGGGTGGATGTTCTCTAGGAATATAACGGGACACCACAAACAAGCACGAAACAAGAACTAAATCGAGGGACGAAAAAGTGATACTCAACTCCTACGGAGAGGAAGCGAGTTCTCAACCAAAAGTACCCATGCCAACCGATGATAAGAGTACTTAGAAAAAGATTCTTGAGATGCTAGAAAACCAATGTAAAAGACGGATTTCAACACGAGCACTCGGAGAGCCCAAACACAAATTTTCAGCATACAGGTGCGGAGGCTCCGCGTTTTCCCCTGGAGGCTCCGCAGTCTAGAGATTTCTAGAGGTTTCGCGTTTTTCCCAGAGGCTCCGCGGTCTGCAGATTTCCGGAGGTTCCGCGTTTTTCCCGGAGGCTCCGCGCTGTCCAGAAACAGCAGCACGAACCAAGGAAGAACGGGTCAAAACTCGATCAAGACAACTCGGCTTGACTTGAAACTTTGCAGGTAGGTTTTTGAGAGTGTTGAGAAGATATCTTCAAGACGTCAACACTCAATTTCAAGCCTATCAACAGGAAATCGAAGAAGAATGAAAAACACCGGTTCTTGAGAGCTAAACCAAGAAATCGTCTGATCTACAAGCTCGTGAGGAATTGTTTGATTTTCTTCGGTGGAAAGGCTCAACTCACATCATAGCTCAAATCAAGACAACAAAAACGAACCAAAATGGTCTAGAAACGAAGAATCGGCTCAAGAACAAGAGGGGAAAGAAGAAGAACGCGAAGAACACATCACAAATCACAAGAATAAAACTTCTTCCAAATTCCGGAGGACACAAGGAGGATTAGGGGCCTACTTTCCCACATGAATTCTTGGTTCTTACACTAAACACATGGATTAGTGGACTTCTCTCACACAAGCAACTAGAGGGGGGAAACCCTAACAAAGGATGAAAGGAAAAAAATGGAGGAGGTGAGGGAGATGGGGGCTCCCTCACCCTATTTAACAGGGCTATTACACAATCCCAGTTTTGCCCCTGGATACAATTGAGTCAAACCACTTAGCCCAAGGGAGTTATGGTCCAACCCGGTGTCATCTTCATCCGATGGCCACCGCGTCTCCTCATCAGTAGCTTCGCCTCGATGCGAACTTCCCGATGCCGCCATGTGCCGTCTGTTCCTCCTCGGAACCTCCACTTGGTTTTGAGGCCCAAACCCGTAAACCCGTCACCAATGGTTTTGAGACCCAAACCACCAAACCCGCTCACAAGTAGCGTACTCCATATGCGTCCCCGCCGCTCGACACGTGTCACCGCCGTCCTCGATCGGCCGACCGCCAAGTCCTCTGAGCCTTGCTCGACTTGCACATCCTCCGTCTTGATTCGGTCAACATGGTCACTCCCATGTACACTTGCGCTTGTCAATGTCCCAGATGTCAGCCACCGTGGCTGGTCACCCGGTCTTCTGGTCCCTCGGTCCAAGCCTCACGTCCGCCCTTCACCACTCCCCGTCCATCGGCACGGTACGTCTCTACTTGACCTTCACCTCACCGTCGACCACCGCCTCCGAGCTCCACACCTGCACAACACAAGCCAAGAGACATGTCGCACACATAGTTTTCGCCATGGTAGGGTTAGTCACCACTCAACCTTCTTCGTGGATCACGTTGACAATCACTCATCACAAAACGAAACACAAAGGCACATTTCAACCTTGTATTCACAATCTCCCCCTTGATGAGTGCATTGGCAACACCAACATACGAATAGCTTGAGCAAAAGAAAAAGAAGAAGAGAAAATAAAGAGCTCAACCAAATGACCAAAAGCCAAAGAAAAGCCAAAACGGGGTCATTTGAAATGAGCAACTTGGTCCCCAAAGGCAAGGGCAACGACTCGACGCAACCAAGTAAAGCAAAGCTATAACCCTCAAGAAGAGGCAACGGGCTCAACATCACTAGCAAAGCTCGAAAAGCCGAAAGATTGCTAGACCCTCCAGAAGTGGCAAAAGCTCAACACATATAGGAAAAACAACTTAAGTGCAACTCCCCCTAAACAAATGCAATCTCCCAGATGAATGCACACTCAACATGTGTCTCTCCCCCTTGGAGTGTGATCTCTCTCTCAGAGTCGTGTGTGCTATCTCTCCCCCTTGTTGACACATGCACTTATTAAGCTAAATCCAAAGACAGCAACTCCCCCTTAAAATATGCTATGAATGCACAGAATGTAGAAATGCAAAAGCTTCAAGATTATAGCAAGTAGATTGAAAAGATGCTCTAATTGATGTTGTCATGTATATAGCAACACATGCAAGTTCTAGCAAATGCTCAAGGTGACCAAATGAGACAAAATATGGCATTTAAGCAAGTGTGGTCAAGTTAGAGCAATTTTAAAAGAGGGTTCACAGTTTGGAAAATAAGCTTAGCTCATAACATGCATCAATTGATCAAAAGGAGCCTAAGCCAAAAGGACATCATGTATATCCATAACATCCTCAACAAGAGCATAGTGTCAATCTAGCTACTGTAAGGATGAAGCTCAGGATGCAATATGATACATGATGATATCATATGCAAGTCTGATACAAAAACAAAAACAAAGGCTAAACTACAAAGAAAAGCAAAACTAGAATACATCAACCAATGTTCTCCTCCTCTAAAAAGGGAAACAAACTCCAAGCTCCCCTCGCAAATGAGCAAATTGGGCTTGGTCAAGTGGTTTGGTGAAGATATCTATGAGCTAGTTTTGGGTATCAATGTGGTGTATATCAATATCACCATTCTCATAGTGGTCACGTAAGAAGTGAAAGCAGACTTCTTTATGCTTTGTTTTTTAGTGGAGGACTGGGTTTTTGGCTACGCATATGGCACTAGTGCTATCACAAAACAAAGGCATTCGCCTAAACTCTAACCCAAAGTCTCTCAGAGTAGCTATCATCCAGAGCAACTAGGAACAACAAGCAGCAACAGCAACATATTTAGCTTCTGTGGTGGATTGGGCGACGCTAGACTGCTTGTGAGAAGGCCAAGACACAAGAGAAGATCCAAGAAACTGATAAGTCCCAGAACCCGTAAAGAGAAAGAGAGGAGGAGACCGAAAATGAAAGACCAAACTCGGGTGTGAAACGAAGGTACCTAAGGATCCGCTTGACGGCTTGACGATGTGACGTGCGTGGTGAAGACTGAAAGCATGCGCATAAGCAGACCGCAAATTGAATGTCCGGTCTCGTCGTCGTCAGGTACAGTAGAGATCTGATCATGCTTCGGTATTCCTTTTGGTCCACAGCTTCTCCTTCCTTGTCTTCGTCCAAGGCCGTCGTGGTCGACATGGGCATCGAAAGAGGCTTGGCCTCACCCATATAGAATTTCTTGAGCACGTCCTTGGTGTATTTGCCTTGGTGCATGAACGTCCCCTCGCAAGTTTGCTTGATTTGCAGCCCGAGAAAGAAAGTCAATTTGCCCATCATGCTCATCTCAAATTCCCTGCTCATAGTATCTGAAAACTTAGCAACAAGAGCATGAGAAGAGCCACCAAAGATTATATCATCCACATATATCTGAACCAAAAGGATGCCAGTGCCTTGCTTGAGGAGAAGCAAAGTCTTATCTATGGAACCCATCCTAAAACCTTTATCAAGGAAGAAAGCTTTCAAACACTCATACCAGGCTCTCGAGGCTTGTTTCAAACCATACAAGGTTTTGTGGAGTTTAAAAACATGGTTGGGGAACTTAGGATTTTCAAAGTCAGGGGGTTGCCTCACATAAACATCTTCCTCTATGTACCCATTCAAGAAAGCACTCTTCATGTCCATCTGATACAGCTTGAACCTTTTCGAAGCTACAAATGCTAAAAGGATCCTAATGGCTTCTAGACGGGCAATAGGAGCAAAGGTTTCTTCATAGTCTATTCCCTCTTTTTGGCAAAAACCCTGAGCCACCAATCTCGCCTTGTTTCTCACTACCACCCCATACTCACTCTTTTTGTTCTTATAAACCCACTTTGTACCTATGGGGTGACACTCTGGTGGAGGTGGAACTGAAACCCACACTTGGTTCCGCTCAAAGTTCTCTAACTCCTCGTGCATAGCATTGATCGAATCGGCATTAGATAGAGCGTGTCCAATATCTCGAGGCTCAAAAGAAGCTACAAAAGCAGAGTGAGCGAAGTGTGAGATCTGATGTGACCTGGACCGCGTGACCCACTGGTCGATGTCGCCGATCATAGTCTGAGGTGGGTGGCGATGTTGAATGTGCTGAGGTGCTTCACTCGAAGAAGTCACCTTCCCCTCAAAAGCAGCTAGGGCCTCCTCAGGTGCAGCCAGCATAGGCTGAGGAGGCGGCTCGTGCGGACCCCAAGTAGTGGAAGAAGATGGATCGAGGCCGTGAGCCGAAGTAGTTGTTGTAGACTCGACTGGAGCAGTCAAAAAGGTTGGCTCAGCATCTCCCCAATCAGCATCTTCCTTATTCTCCTCAACAAAGATGCTCTCACCGATCTCCTGATCACCTGTATATTCAAAGATAGGAACTGAACAAGGCATGGTCTTATCGAAGGTAACCTCACAAGTCTCTACAACTCGGTTAGTTTCAAGGTTAAGTACATGATAAGCATGAGAATGTGAAGCATAGCCGAGAAAAATACCATCAGAGGATCGAGACTCAAATTTGTCTAAATTACCTTGTTTCAGAATGAAACACTTGCATCCAAACACTCTAAAGTGGCTTACCTTGTGTGGTCGTTCGAATTGCAACTCATAAGAAGTCTTCTTCATGAAGGCTCGAAGGAAAATGCGATTTGAAACATGACACGCGGTGTTGATCACTTCGGCCCAATATCTCCTTGGAGTCCTATGCTCATTGAGCATCGTGCTGGCCATCTCAACGAGGGTCCGATTCTTGCGCTCAACAACACTATTTTGCTGAGGGACATAGAGAGAGGAAAACTGATGCTTAAGGCCCAAAGAAGCACGAAAAGCTTCAAAATGAGTATTGTTGAATTCTATGCCATTGTCACTGCAAATCGCTCTCATAGCATTCTTAGGGAAATCATTTTGCAACCGAAGAATCAAATCCCGAGCATGTGAAAAAGCCTCATCCTTACCCTTCATGAAAAACACCCAAGAGTAGCGAGAAAAATCATCCATGATCACTAGTATGTACCACTTCCCACCATCTGACCAAACTCGAGCTGGACCAACTGTGTCCATGTGAAGTAGCTCGCCGAATTCCTTGGTAATGACTTGGTTCACAAGTGGGTGAGAAGCGGCAACCATCTTCCCATGATGATACGGGTAACACACCAAATCCTTCTTAAATTTCAACTTGGGCAATCCTCGGAAGAAGAACAAAAAACACCGGTTCTTGAGAGCTAGATCAAGAAATCGCCCGATCTGCGAGCTCGTGAGGAATTGGTTGATTTACTTCAGTGGAAAGGCTCAAGTCATGTCATAGTTCAAATCAAGGCAACAAGAATGAACCAAAATGGTCTAAAAATGAAGAATCGGCTCAAGAACAAGAGGGGAAGAAGAAGAACGCGAAGAACACATCACAAATCTCAAGAATAAAACTTCTTCCAAATTTCGGAGGACACAAGGAGGATTTGGGGCCTCCTTTCCCACATGAATTCTTGGTTCTTACACTAAACACATGTATTAGTGGACTTCTCTCTCACGCAAGCATCTAGAGGGGGGAAACCCTAACAAAGGATGAAAGGAAAAAATGGAGGAGGTGAGGGAGATGGGGGCTCTCTCATCCTATTTAACAGGGCTATTACACAATCCTAGTTTTGCCCCTGAATACAATTGAGTCAAACCACTTAGCCCAAGGGAGTTATGGTCCAACCCGATGTCATCTTCATCCGACGGCCACTGCGCCTCCTCATCAGTAGCTTCGCCTCGACGCGAACTCCCCGATACAACCACGTGTCGTCCGTTCCTCCTCGAAACCTTTACCCGGGTTTTGAGGCCCAAACTCGTAAACCCGCCACTGATGGTTTTGAGGCTCAAACTACCAAACCCGCTCACGAGTAGCGTACTCCATACACGTCTCCCGCCGCTCGACACGTGTCACCGCCATCCTCGATCGGCCAGCCGCCAAGTCCTCTGAGCCCCGCTCGACTTGCACGTCCTCCGTCTTGACTCGGTCAACACGGTCACTCCCATGTACACTTGCGCTTGTCGATATCCCAACACTACAAAATGACATCCCCTTTTGCAACGCAAATATGTGTTGCTAAAAGTCTATATATACGTTGGTAAGGTATATACCAACGCATCTAATATGCGTTGCCTAAAGTGGCGTTGCAAAGATTTGTTGCAACACTTTATTTATGCGTTGGTAAACTATACTAATAACCGTTGCAAAGTTGCAACGCATAATGATGGGTTATGGCAACGCTTATATGTGTTTGTAAAAACCATGGGTGAACAGCCTCTATGGTTTGTTGTAACAAATAGATTTGGTCTATTGCAACACTTACATGTGTTGCAAGAAATTAATTATTCAGTCATTAATATCATATAATTATTTAATTTTTGTGGCAAAAATAGAGATAATTCATGTACAATTTAATGAAAAATGCAAGACCATCGAACACATAGAGAATAAGCACACTCAACCATATATATATAGTATAAAGAATTTGTTGCATTACAATGAGTACCATCCACATAATTCATGACACAATTTTGTTTGGAGTACAAGTTCCTATGTGAGCAAAATATAAAACATATACAGGGATCCCTCTTAGTATGCTAGCAGCCATCCTTTCTCCTTCCTTCACTTTAGTCTATCGTTCCATTGATGTGATCACACATTTATCTTCTTGATCTACAGATAAAAGTTAGATTAATTTAATGTAACACTTATGAGACCTAAAATTATATTAGTTATAGAAAAGACCATAAAAAAGTTGAAGGACATGCAACAGTAACTCCTCCTACGTCTCCAATAACCCTGTAGCCTTTATATGGTCGTATCAATGGTTCATCATCTACCATTGCAAAACTAACTCGAACCATCCAAAATTCTTTCCCTACCTGAACACCATCAAGTTTCTGTGTTGGATCACAACTTACTATTGTACCCAATGCAACAGACTTATTTTGATTTTGCAGCCCTGTAAGTATACTTTGGTGCCAACCTGGTTCACATGAGCATGCAAAAAAATAAGTACATAATAGATCAGACTACTTGCAAGAAATCAAATAATCATACTGTCATTGAATTGCCAGTTAACCAATTTGTTATGCCACGGTGATGTTTCTACAAAAGTATATATGGGGATTCTTAGACTCCAGCTGTAAGAACAATTCAGAAAAGGATAATATGAAGTTTTAAGAGATGTGTCTTATACACTAGTAGTTACTGTTGCACTAGGCCTTGTTAAGATCTTGTTCTGTTGGAAACAAGTCAAAACATATAACTTAGTAGTGGAAAAGAAGCATGTAACAAAAATATGATTGCTAAAATAATTTTTACTTGGTAGTCAGATGCTTCAAAATTTAAGGGAGTAGAAGATGTTTCCTTTGCCACAACCTGTAATATGTGCTAGTTTAAATACAATAATTTGATCAACAATTTGATAAACTTCATAGGACAGAGAGTTATTTATACAATACCTTGATTTCATTAGTGCACTTGCTTTTATCCAACATAACATCATTGTGGATACGTTTTCTAGTATTTAAATAGAAATTACTACTCAATTTGCAGAAAGGTATGGCCTAGTACAAATGATCCACTAAAGATATGATAAAATTCAACACTGTCTTTGTTCTAGAAAGAAACACATGTCAGGAAAGTCGAAAAGCAGTACTATACTGTCTTTGTTCTAGAAAGAAACACATGTCAGGAAAGTCGAAAAGCAGTGGCAATAACAGTATCTAGTAAAATGAACATAATATATTGCTTTGCATCCATGTGTTCAATTTGGTGTGCAAAGTGCAAACCTTATCTTTAGTACAATTATATTTGTAATGTGCTGGTAGATCCTCGTGCTCCAAATAATCATCTTGCTCCATCTATAGTGAATAAGAATAAATTAATATTTTCTTTCACCGACAAAATGGAATTAGAACAGAGATAAGTTATTAAGGCCATGTGCCATAACATGTAAGTAAATAAATAAGGTATTATCAGTTCAGCGTGAGTTTTTTTCTAAGTAATCAATCAGGTGAACAAGACAAGCACACCAGATAGCTGTCACGGGTAAAGCATGAAGTAAACACTAATGACTAAAGTTGAAACAAGGATCGTAGAAACTTGTCTAAAAGAAAATCTACAGCTAGTGCTTCATGAATAGTTACCTGTAAGCTAATATTTATTGTGGCAGGGGTAGATGAGTCCATATTTGTGGCTTCATATGAGTGCTCAGCCACCTTCTTTACAGAGGAAACAAAAAAATATTTAACCAAAATACCTTACAATGATTAATCACTGAAAAATAGCTATCCTTACTTGTTTCTTTGAGCTAACAACATCTATTTTCTCTGCTTCATAACATTTTGCCTCTGCAAGCGCAAGGCACAGGTCACAGTTAAATGACAGCATAAAATTCTAGTTGTAGCTTTCCAGTGCCAACCATAGTAAAAAGCTTTCATCCATATTAGTGTGCCTACCTTCTCTACAAGACTAAGGTACTTGTAATGTGGCTGCAGATCATCATCCTCCATATTGTCAGCTTGCCCCTTCTACAGTGAACTAAAACAAATAAATATTTGACATGAATCTGGTATAAAAAATCCAATTCAATTGTACCATTGTATCATTCAGATGTCCATCCATGCTGGAATCTTGATTTCGAGGGTCACTGTATACTCACTGATGATAGATAAATGAGTATAAATTAGAACCAGCTATTAAGAAAAGAAATTTACGGTAGATTGTTGTTTTGTCAATTTTTCAGAGGGGTACGTACTTTTCGTTTCGTATTTGGCACATCAGCACCAGATGCAGGTACCAGATGGTGCCCGACTGGATTTTGCAGGTTCCAGGTCCTGCAGCAGCCGATGCTTTTTCAGGTACATATCCGATGGATGTTTGGATTTTAGCATGCTGGGACGCTGGGTATCCACAGTCCGAATAATTTATAATGCCAGTAAAAATTCCAATGGATGTTTGATGTTGGAGAAACTCAGGCTATCTCAACACACTACTGAAACAATAGATAGATTGACCCTCACCTTTTGATTTACAATCTCAATATGGCACACTAGCTAAGACAATAGCGTTGCCTTTACATAGAAATGATTCAGTAGTGATAAATGGAAAATAATTAAAATGTGCCTCAATGTGAGTAATTAATGTAAGGAAATGTTAGATCTTATTATTGTGCGAACTGCTATTATACTTTCGAGCTTGATTTCAGACAACCATGCGCCAAACAAGACATCATCAACTCATTTCAAACACGAAAAGATCCATTGGTCAGTTTGGCGCAAAGGCTGGGCGACTCATCTCACATCACGGGCTGATCGGACATAGGGAGACGCGCAGCAACACCGCACTTGGTTTCTAGTAGAATTCTAAAAATTCAGGAATCGTCGGCCACGCACGGAATCGACCAGCCGCGCACGCTGTGGCGGCGCGAACTCGTCGCAGCAGCAAAGAAGCGGAAGCAGGCAGAAGGCGGGAGAGTGCTACGAACCTGCGGACAGGAAGTGAGCTCAGATCATCGCTGTGCTGCACGGAAGAAGGGATCGATCCAACGCCGTTCTCTTGAGGTGGCAACAGGGACCAGCGACGGTGACCTCTGGAGGCGGCGAAAGGGACCGGCGAGGGTGCGGGGGCACGTGGGCGTTGTCCTGCGGCGGCGCAGGGAAGCCACTGGCGCTGGTGCGGCCGTGCGGGGACGCAGTGCCACTGCTGCGCCGGTGGGGGGTAGTGGTTTGCAGCAGGGAGATGAGAGGTATGGAGTCGTGCTTGTGCGATGGAAAAGAATAATATAAAAAGGAACCACGATTCAGCTGGGATAACTGACGAGATCGACAATTAGGGGGCGATTCCCATGCTGTTTTGACGCAGTCCTCTCTAGCTAGTCTCTATGAAGGGTGGGCCCACTATTAGGCTTCTCAACAATTAGTGTAACAAAAAAGAATTAGCCGTGTGGGAGAAAAAAGGTACGAAATAAAAAAATGGAGGGAAAGAATGGCGGGAGGAAAACATGACCAAAAAAATTACTTGTGATTACGAGGGAAAGAATGGCGGGAGCCATAAAAGGCAAAACAAAAAACTTGTGATTACGCTGAGTTTATATTATTAGATTAGTGTTAGTATTTAAATATGATAGCTAATAAAGTAAGACATCTGAAAATTACCCAGGCATTTAATTGGGCCTAACAAATTAAATTACATTAAATTGATACTTTCTATCAAGCAAATCAAATCTAGATTAAAATATGGTTTTTCTTTGCGCAAGAAAAAAAATTAAAATATGGTTAATAGTGCTACATCCAAATTAAATGAGTATTTGGGACTACAAACGAATTCAAATGAAAAAGTTGTCAACTACAAAGTTTTATAACTTTTCGAGATTTAGAACTTTGGTTTTGGTCAATTTTCTATCCGAGGTCATATGAAAAATTTGAATTTCAAATGTGAGGAAATTCAGCCATAAATTCCTTGGATAAATGATTTTAAATGAAAAAGTCATCAACTACAAAGTTGCTGTTGACGATCCTTAAGTATCAAATTTAATTGTCAACTAAACATAGAAAAGGATCAATATGCACTAGACATCTAGAATTAGGGTTTTATCTGACAGAATTCCACGAGTTTTGGTGTTTGTCTATTTCTGCAGGGGGTTATCAGAAAATACGGAGAGAAGGCCCACACGTCGGGTTTACATAGAGATATTAACATGTGCGCTAATTTTCTATCATCTAGAAGACTCCAGAAGACACGTGAACGAACGGGAGGCCGAACGGGGCCCAGCCCAGGGCGCCCGCCCTAGGGTTTGGGGCGGCCGCCCTACTCCCGTGGCCAATCAGCGTCAACTTCGCGGATTATGCTCCACCGACCTAAAGGATCAAGGAAAACCGTGCGATTAATGTCGGTTTGATCTGACGGCCCACGATCATTTGAGGGGGCTATATAAGCAGGGCCTCTCCACCCCAGGGGAGGAGGAGAAATCATTATCAGAGGAAGCCATCAAGTTTAGGGTTTAGAAACTCTCTCCCGCAGAGAATTAGATTTAGCTACTCCCAATTCTTTTAAGTTTTATAGGATTGATTAGATAGAATTAGAGAAGTAGGGCCTAGCGCTCTGGATTTCGGATCTTCGTCAATAAATATTGGTATTATTTCATATCTTTCTCTACGACTTTATTCTAATTGCATTATGTCTTTATTTATTATGTTCCTAGTTTGCTCTAGTTCTATAAGTGATATAGTTATGATTGATGATGAGTTCATGCATGAGTTTGCAAAGCGCTTAGCTCTTTTCACATGGGAGTTAAGTGGTAGATCACATGTAGGCGTGGTGCTTAGATGTTATTTACCTGCAAATGTATCCTATTGGCCGGGTCGTGTGGTAGTTCGCGATGGTGACAGCTTCGTTGATTCTTATATAGTCCACCCTCCGTTGATAGGACAGGCAGAATTTGTATTGCGGAGTAAGTCTTGCTATGTTCTGATTTACTTTAGCAATGTTCCTTATACATGAATGAAGAGTCTTTTGTGCTATATATGATCTTGTAGATGCTTAGAGTAGATTATGACTTAGTAAATAGTAGATACTTAGAATCCATTCTCTTGCTAGTCCGACGTCACCTTACATTTATGTGGAGTAGTCTATTTCTAATCGCTGTGTTATTTACCCATGAGCTTATATTTCATTATCTTTATTATTATGGCTTACCCCCTGCCAAAGCAAGTGACTGTGTGACGAGTTTCTCAGTAGTAATCATGTTCTTGCAAGTTTATCTCTAGTCTAAGCCTTGATAGATTTTACCCATGTTTTCGCTTTCGCCGTTCTCTTAAGCAAAATTATAAATAACGATACCTGGAATACTTATCCTGGTGAAATGCTACAATGAGGTATTTTATCTGTGCGCTTGCGGATAGAATAGATTATTTTCTAGAGAGCCTTTATGTTTATAAATACCTTAGTACGCTCTAGCACCATGCTAGGGATGACAACCTAGTATTCAAGTGGTGTTAGCTAGTGTCAACAAGCATTTCTGGCGCCGTTGCCGGGAAACGGTAAGGAAAGTCAGGAAGTCAGTCAAGGTTATTCAAATAAAATTTTCGACTAGACTATTGAGAAATAATTGCATAACAGCCACTATATAAATGAGAAATCATAGCAAGGCACCTCTGCTTTGGCAGGTTCACCCTGTTGTTTTCCTATGTTTATATTTTTTACAGGGTATATCAGGATTGACTTTGGTGAATTAAATTCTTCATCATCAGAACCAAAGCAATCAAGGAAGAAGAAGCTAGCTACCAATTGTTGAAGTGATGGCACAGAAGACCTTACAGGAATTTTCTGCCCCAAGTCTTGAGAACATTCTTACTGGTCCAAGATTTGAAGTAGAAGAAGGAGTACCTAAGTTTGAGCTCAAGTCAAACCTCATCAACTTGGTGCAAGCTACACAATTCAGTGGGAAGGCACACGAAGATGCTAGTGCACATTTGCAGAACTTCTTGGAGATTGGAAGCACAATTAGCATCAACGGAGTTGACAAAGACGTCATACTACTTCGCCTCTTTCCATTTTCACTAGAAGGGAAGGCGAGGAAGTGGTTCTACACCAATCAAGCAAACATCAAAAATTGGACGAACCTGTCAGATGCCTTTCTATCAAAGTTTTTCCCTATAGGCAAAACAGCTGCCTTAAGAGGAAATATTGTCAGTTTCCAACAGCAGAAGACAAACCATTCCAGAAGCATGGGAGCGTTTTCAAGGATACATATTAGATTCTCCTCACCATGGAATGGCCAAATGGTTACTTATGCAGACCTTTTATCATGGATTAACCCAAAAGTCTCGTGAGTGCCTAGATGCATCTGCTGAAGGATCATTCTTGGAGTTTACAATTGGAAAAGCAGAGACACTTTTGGATAAGATAGCAGAAAACCAAAGCTGGTTCCAAGACAAGACTCAACATTGTCATCAAACTGAAGAAATACCAGAAGAAGTAAAAGTACTATCAACTAAGATGGAAGATTTGCTCCATTGGATTGACCAGAGGGCCAAGTTCAAAGAAGATCAAAGGGCTATAGAGACAGTATACAAATATCAAACCACCTCAAGTCAACCCAATAGCAAAGGTATGAATTCAGGTAATATTCTCAAACAACCTTCATTAAAGGAGATAATTGCTCAACAAACTAAAACTAATGATGAAGTCAAACAAAGGCTAGATACAAATGAATCATTTTTAAAAGATATACACAATAAAATGGATTTTCTATTAACTGCCTTTGATGAGCAAAACACTCTTAATAAGAGGGTAGAGCTTAAGCTAGCTGCTGTCTTGCCTGTTGCCACTAACCTTGAGCAGGTTGTTGGGCATTCTTAACGTCACTACCAAAAGTAGACTTAGTTTTCTAATTCTGATAACGGCGCCAAAAATGCCAAACCTATCCCTCATGCCACTTAAGCCAAGTTGTCATCCCTAGCATGACACGAGAGACGCGGTATTGAAATATGCAATTGCTCATCAAGATAAATAATAAAAGGGATCTGCAAGCGCACAGATTAATACCGATGTAGCATTTTAACCGGGAAGTATTCCAGGTATCGTTATTTATATTTTTACCACTGGGAAGGGATTTCTAAGTATCATGGTTGATAATGGAATGAGAATATGGAACTGAGTACACATCATTGCATGTATAACCGAGAGTATTTATCAATCTCTTTATACAGGTATAAATGTCACATTAAGTAAAGGTAAAGTGATAATGGTGACAAAGATAATTAATCTGATCAGCTAGCCACATATAATAATGATAAGCACCTCAACAGATATTCTAGCAAGTCATTAGCATGGAATTAGGATGAACTACAAAGATATTCCCTAAGTTATTATTAACTATAAAGTCTAGCATATCATAGTTAGTGCAATTATACTTGGCAATCATGGTGAGAAAAGACTATATCCATGCATAGTGAATATTAGCAAGGAAGATGAAGAACATAGCAATCACTCCCCTGTAATAGTGTTGCTCTGCCTGCCCTATACACGAGAGGGGGACTATATAAGAATTAACGAAGCTGTCACTATCGCGAACTACCCCACAATCCGGCATATAGGGTGCAATCGCAGATAAATACGGTATAGACACCACGTCTACACAATAGTTATCATTCACCCACTGTACACATGGATAAACGCTATACGATCCTAGGCATGTATATAATTCCAATCTAACTAAGCCAAGCATATAACTATGATAAACTATGAACAATATAATTGCAAATATAATCAAGTAGAGCAAAGTCATAATCAATATATTGAAATAGAACAAAGTCATATTCATAATATTGAAGAACAATGATGAACAATTGAAGAACAATAGAGGAATTACCAAGAATCCTCTTGACAGATCCGGGAACCAATCGAAGATTGACTCCTTCTAGTTCTAATCCTATGTAGCTATGCTAACTAGAGATCTAGTTGATGTGGTGGCTCTAGGGCTTGATCAGAGGCTCTCCTCCTGAATTAGGGTTTGAAGTATGAGACGAGGGCCTCTCCTCCAGGGTCAGGGGCCTTGCTTATATAGCCCTTTCGGATGAATCTGGGCCGTTGGATCAAACCGACATTGATCGTGCGGTTTTCCTTGATCCTCTAGGTCGGTGAAGCATAATCCTCGAGGCGGAGCCTGATTGGCTGAGCCAGCAGGGCGGGCGCCCTAGGGACTAGGGCGGCGCCCTGTCCCCAGCTCTGTTACGCCTCCCGTTCGTTCTCGTGGCTTTTGGACTCTTCTAGATGTAAGATAATTACGTGTTCGGTTAGTATCCCGTCATTAATCCGACATGTGGGCCTTTCTTCCGTATTTCCTGATAACCCCCTGCAGAAATAGATAAACAGCAAAACTCGTGGAATTCTGTCAGATAAAACCCTAAGTCTAGGTGTTGGTTTCATTTGGATCCTTTTCTCTATTTATTTGATAGTTATAATTGATACTTAAGGACCGTCAACAAACTCCCCCAAGCTTACCTCTTGCTCGTCCCTGAGCAAGGAGAGACTCAGTAGTTGCTAAAATGCCTTTGAATTTTGACGGTACACATGCTTTCAAATAGAGTCTCATCTCTGAGTTAAAGTAAACTGTCAAGACTTAAAACTTACTCATTATACCTTTCACCATGGGGCTTGCAACCGTCACCTTTGTCTTGAGCGGTTAAAAGATAGAACAGTCTAGTCAAGCGCCATGTCTCTTATTCTTGATTAGCTATAGCTCTTGGAGTTTTTTGCAGATTTTCAAATAAAACTCAGAGATTCCTTGTATGACTCTCTCAGGTCTCTCTTTTGTGGTATTTCTGGATCCTCACCAAGGCAGTAATGATGTCTGCCTTCTCTCAAAGCAAAGTATGTAGTATTTGTGGTATAAGGCAGAGTGACATTGGCTTCTCTCTCATCCTATTCTAATAAGGCTTTTGATATCTGGAGCTCATCGGTGGGAGATAAAGTATACATACTTACAAGACATTTATTGCATAGTCAAACCATGGATCCAGAGAAACAAGCCAATAAGTCAAATCAAGATGTGCATGTGTGGCGAATAAATGGTGTATGGTGGTAGTGATGATAACAATGATGAAAGTCTAATTCTACTTTTGCTCTTTTTGAGGGGATACGTACCTTTCTTGCTTTTAAAGCTCTTGAGGAGAATGAGGTGCTCTATATTTTCTTTTCCTTTTTTCCTCTCAGGTGGGTATCTTGTACCCCTAATTCTACTGTCGGACACTTGTCCATTTTTACCTCTCTTCACACACTTTTTCTCTTTTTTTTCATCGAGGTTCCAAGCACTTGCTCCTTTTTATTTCCTCGTATCTTTTTCTTTTCGAGGTTCCGGGCACTTGCCCCTTTTTATTTCCTCGTATAGAGCACTCATCTCCTTAGAACAATATAGCAAGTGGTAGTAACCAAAATAGCTTGAGCATTTATTTCACAGGGGATAACAAGAATGGGAAAATATTTTTGGCTATTCTCTCCCGGATTAGGAGTAGAATAATTTTATGTGGATCTGGAGATGAGAATGAGTGGATATATGTGGATGCGTACTTCTGGAGTAGAAGCAGCATGTATGAGTGATCGTGCAAGTGAATCTTGATTTTAACCGCATGACAAGCTCCTAAGGGTCTACACAGCTTGACTACACTCAATGCTCATAAGCAGTAAAGGTATGGCTTAAAGTCTAGCAAGCATTTATGTATGGCTGTGGTAGGAACTTAAACTCTCATCATACAGGAACTCATCATGTAGCATTTTAAGATTTTCAAAGATAAAATTCTCCAGAATTCTAGCATCTCTAGGAATAGATAAACAGCAGCTCAACCTTCCCATATCATATCCGTTAACAACTTAGACTTTAGATCAAGTTCTCTTCCCACAAGTTCAGGTTTAGAGCAAGCTTTAAATGATAACAGTTATGTCTAAACTTAGAGAGAGGACTTCAAATTTGAAAGTTAGGCAAAGCAACTATTCATCATATCCATGCTAGAGTTTTATTATTATTTTAGATTCAGTTTAGCATAGCCACTTTATTTATTTATTAAAACACACTAAGCAAAAGATATAGGTATATATATAAGCACAAAATCTTTATTTGGTTTTTTTTCTTCATAGTTATGTATATTTTTATTTTTATAGGGTAGAAGTATATATAAATATAAAGATAAAGATAGAAATACTTAGCAAGATAATGGAGGTGCTCTCCCCCAAGCTGGATCTTGACATAATCTCTTCTGATGTAGCTAGCAGATGGCGGAGATGTATTTGAAAGTCGGCAGCACCCTGACAGCGATTAGAATGTCCTCTGTCTGCTAGTCTCCTTGAATTCTGTGAAGCTCAAATAGACAACAAAGCTTTGTGGAACTGATTAAGTGTTAGCATAAATATCTAGCCTTTATCATGTTTAGCCTCCTTGATTTTTTATGTTGTTTTTTTTATAAAGCAGAAGAAAATATTTATGTATTTATTATATATATATATTTTTTATGCCACCACAGTGAATGTACTTATGGGTTTTATGCCACTCGCATACTCACATGGGGCTTTAGGGTTTTTAACATTTTTATTTTCTTTTTAAGATAGTATGAATATGATTAACTAAGCAAACTATTTAAGATAAAGTAAATAATTAAAAGGAAAGGATAACTACCAAGTTACCTCTTGGCAAGGCGTTCGGTGTTTTTAAGTCCTCCGAACGGGACTCTTATTCGTTCAGTCGTCCTGGGACTTGGTGGATGGCGTAGTCGGTGGTTCCGGCGGTGCCTCCTCTTCATGTACAACTGTCTTTTCTTTCCATACCTGTCTCGGTGCTTTGGTCTCCTCAGGACAGTGTTGGTTGAGTGGTATGTCTTCAGATCTTACCACTTCTCCTTCATAATCTGCCCATCCGTCCTTGATGACCTGTTGCTTCTGATTGTGGTTACGCCGCCTTCTTCTTGTCCTGACCTGCTTGGATTCTTCAAATACATAGTTAGGGTCAGTAAAGTAAAGACGTACCTTCTCAGAGGGGAAGTGCATGTGGACTTCTCCAGTTCCAATGTAAATGATTGCTTTGACAATACTAAGGAATGGTCTTCCAAGGATGATGGGTGGATCGTATTCATCTTCTCCCATGTCAATAACCTGAAAGTCTGTATGGACAAAGTGATCGTCTATCTTGACAGGGACGTCAGTTACTGTACCTTCGACCTGTCGGAATGTCTGATCTGCCATCTGGAGCTGAATATATGTTGGGTTTAAGGGCATGGTTCTGAACAGAAGTTCATAGGTGACCTTGGCCATTATGTTGACGCCCGACCTAGTGTCGCAAAGTGTCTTGTAGAAGTGGGACCCATTAATGGAGCAATAAATGCTTGGCATACCTGGGTCGTCCTTCTTAGGCAAGAACGGTGACTTGAGTTGGCGATCTTGACCTTTGTGCACGGCAGTGACCATCTTAGCTGTCTCGGTCCATACTTGCTTCTTGCTCTTGTTCCTCCTGTTGGTCCTCTTCCTTGGTTCATATTGGGGTTGCTCTGGGATTTGTGCGGTCTTGTTCTTGAAGGAAAATGTTTCCTTCCTCCCCTTGATGTAGAAACTGATCTTGGCAGCACTAGCATAGATGACAGCTCCCGCGGTGTTCAGGAATGGTCTCCCTAGGATGACGGGAGCCCTCTCATCAGAACCGGTCTCTATCACTACGAAGTCTGCTGGAGCGTACGAGGAACCCACTCGGACACAGATGTTCTTCAATATTCCTCTCGGGAAACTCAGTGTCCTATCTGCAAGCTGCAAACACATGGTTGTTTCTAATAATGGTTGTGAAAAGAGTTTTTCATAGAGTACCCTGGGCATGATGTTGACGTTGGAGCCAAAGTCACAGAGTGCTTCTGGGAAGTCTCGCATGCCGATGGAGATCGGGATGACGGGACGTCCTGGATCGCCTCTCTTGACCGGCAGACGGTCAGTACTTACTTCCACGATAGGGTTACTCCAGTAATCTCCTGCATCAAACATGTCTACAAGATTTGCAGATTCTAGTCCTTCCGGTTGTGATGGTATACCGGGGTTAGTAGCAGGAACAGCAGCAGCTATTTGATTCAACTGAGATTCAATCATTTTATTAAAGCTAATCTGGTTCTTGATGGCAGTAGAGAAATTATCCATTTTATTATTTATATTTTCTAGTATTTTATCATTAGATGCCAATTTCTTAGACAGGTTATCCATTAGCTTTCCTTGGTTGGACACTAACTCTCTCAAAGGTGGATAATTATTATTATTATTGAAAGAATTGTTACCTTGGTAATTACCTGAGTAGTTAGGCCTCTGTTGATTCCAACCTTGATTCTGCTGAGGACGGTTGTAGTAGTTGTTGTTATTGTTGATGTAGTTCACGTCCTCCAGCAACTCAGGACAGTGATTGCCCGAGTGTCCAGTACCTCCACACTCCTCACAAGTCATGTGAGAGTCGTAGACATGCATGACTTCTTTCTTTTCTCCAGCTCGATCATCGAGCTTCTTCATGAGTAGGTCTAGCTTGGCAGACAGCATGTCTACCTCCTTGAGCTGGTGCATACCTCCACCTCTCTTGCGTGTCTGAGTTCTTTCTTCATTCCAACCTTGGTTGGATGCCATCTTCTCCACAAGAGCTGTGGCTTGAGGTATGGTGAGTGATAGGAATGCTCCTCCAGCTGCAGCATCCATGGTTTCACGGGCACTGTTAATGAGCCCATGATAAAATGTCTGCATCAGTAGCCAGCTTTCCATTCCATGATGGGGACATTCTAGGATGTAGTCTTGGAAACGCTCCCATGCTTCTAGAACGGATTCATCATGTTGTTGCTGAAAACTTGTAATCTTCCCACGGAGAGCATTGGTCTTGCCCATGGGAAAGAATTTGGCCAGAAAGTTTGTGGAGCAGAGTGCCCACGTAGTGTTCTTCTCCTTTGTAGCGTAGAACCACTGCTTTGCTCTCTCCAACAGTGAGAATGGGAAAAGGCGAAGTAGTATGGCGTCTCTGGGGACTTCAGCCATGGTGAAAGTGCTGCAGATCTCCAGGAAGTGTTGAAGATGAGCACTAGCGTCTTCATGTGGCTTCCCACAGAACTGGTTAGCTTGCACCATGTTGATGAGCCCAGGCTTGAGCTCGAAGTTGCGGTCGATCTCCCCAGCAGGTCCAGTGCGGATGTTGTCCGTAGTGGGAGCTGAGAACTCGCGGATCGACTTGTTCACCATGGCTTCGAATTCAGTCGACAAATTCCGGATGAAACTTCGGCGGTCTTCGGATTTGGATGAAGCTTTGTGCTGAAATGTTGACGATGTCTTCTTGAGCTTGGCTCTTGTTCTTCTGAATAAGGCTTCGGGATCGTCAACAAAGTTGTCTGGAAGATGTCTTCTATTCATGCATCACCCTGCAATAAATAATCAAAATGGAAAATACAGGGGTAAAACTGTATAAGAGAATTGATAAGCTCGATCAGATTAGTGATGCAAATGATGACTCAAAGTTCCATATTCATTCCTACTTAGTAATCAACCTTCCCCGGCAACGGCGCCAAAAATGCTTGTTGGGCATTCTTAACGTCACTACCAAAAGTAGACTTAGTTTTCTAATTCTGATAACGGCGCCAAAAATGCCAAACCTATCCCTCATGCCACTTAAGCCAAGTTGTCATCCCCAGCATGACACGAGAGACGCGGTATTGAAATATGCAATTGCTCATCAAGATAAATAATAAAAGGGATCTGCAAGCGCACAGATTAATACCGATGTAGCATTTTAACCGGGAAGTATTCCAGGTATCGTTATTTATATTTTTACCACTGGGAAGGGATTTCTAAGTATCATGGTTGATAATGGAATGAGAATATGGAACTGAGTACACATCATTGCATGTATAACCGAGAGTATTTATCAATCTCTTTATACAGGTATAAATGTCACATTAAGTAAAGGTAAAGTGATAATGGTGACAAAGATAATTAATCTGATCAGCTAGCCACATATAATAATGATAAGCACCTCAACAGATATTCTAGCAAGTCATTAGCATGGAATTAGGATGAACTACAAAGATATTCCCTAAGTTATTATTAACTATAAAGTCTAGCATATCATAGTTAGTGCAATTATACTTGGCAATCATGGTGAGAAAAGACTATATCCATGCATAGTGAATATTAGCAAGGAAGATGAAGAACATAGCAATCACTCCCCTGTAATAGTGTTGCTCTGCCTACCCTATACACGAGAGGGGGACTATATAAGAATCAACGAAGCTGTCACTATCGCGAACTACCCCACAATCCGGCATATAGGGTGCAATCGCAGATAAATACAGTATAGACACCACGTCTACACAATAGTTATCATTCACCCACTGTACACATGGATAAACGCTATACGATCCTAGGCATGTATATAATTCCAATCTAACTAAGCCAAGCATATAACTATGATAAACTAAGAACAATATAATTGCAAATATAATCAAGTAGAGCAAAGTCATAATCAATATATTGAAATAGAACAAAGTCATATTCATAATATTGAAGAACAATGATGAACAATTGAAGAACAATAGAGGAATTACCAAGAATCCTCTTGACAGATCCGGGAACCAATCGAAGATTGACTCCTTCTAGTTCTAATCCTATGTAGCTATGCTAACTAGAGATCTAGTTGATGTGGTGGCTCTAGGGCTTGATCAGAGGCTCTCCTCCTGAATTAGGGTTTGAAGTATGAGACGAGGCCCTCTCCTCCAGGGTCAGGGGCCTTGCTTATATAGCCCTTTCGGATGAATCTGGGCCGTTGGATCAAACCGACATTGATCGTGCGGTTTTCCTTGATCCTCTAGGTCGGTGGAGCATAATCCTCGAGGCGGAGCCTGATTGGCTGAGCCAGCAGGGCGGGCGCCCTAGGGACTAGGGCGGGCGCCCTGTCCCCAGCTCTGTTACGCCTCCCGTTCGTTCTCGTGGCTTCTGGACTCTTCTATATGTAAGATAATTACGTGTTCGGTTAGTATCCCGTCATTAATCCGACATGTGGGTCTTTCTTCCGTATTTCCTGATAACCCCCTGCAGAAATAGATAAACAGCAAAACTCGTGGAATTCTGTCAGATAAAACCCTAAGTCTAGGTGTTGGTTTCATTTGGATCCTTTTCTCTATTTATTTGATAGTTATAATTGATACTTAAGGACCATCAACACAGGTAAAGAACATAACTACTAGAGGAGGGAGATCTACCAGAGATCCCCCACACCCAAGAGAGAAGCAAAAAACACCAGCTCCAGTGCAACCAGCAATGATAGAAGAAGAGAGACCGGTTGAAACAGAAGATCTGCTACAACCATCGAGAACTGGAGAAATGAGGAAAGATTTTCACGACACCAACTATTTGCCATTTCCCAGAAGAAACAGAGGACTACAGTCGGATGAGCAGTTTGGTAAGTTTGTAGAGGTCATTCAAAAGTTATATGTCAACATACCTCTACTTGATGCCATACAGGTACCCACATATGCGAAGTACATTAGAGATATTCTTAACAAAAAGAGGCCACTGCCCACCACTGAGGTAATCAAGCTGACAGAAGAATGTAGTGCGGCCATCCTCAACCAACCACTAAGGAAGAAGAAAGATCCAGGATGTCCTACCATTGATTGCTCAATCGGAGACCAGCACTTTAACAATGCACTTTGTGATCTCAGAGCAAGTGTCAGTGTGATGCCAGCATCAGTCTACAAGAAGCTTGAACACACAACCCTAGAACCAACATCAATGTGCCTACAACTAGCAGATCAATCAGTTCGACACCCGATGGGCATCGCAGAAAATATCCCAGTCAGAATAAGAGATTTCCTTGTGCCAGTAGACTTCGTGGTACTGGACATGAACCCCGACTCAAAAGTGTCCATCATCCTTGGAAGGCCATTTCTGAGCACCGCCAATGCCCACATTGATGTCAGTAAGGGAGAAATCAAGTTCAGCATGAACGGACAAGAAGAACACTTCACATTCAAGCCCAGACCAGAGAGAGACTCTACAGTGGAGTAGGTTCACGAAGAGAAACCACTGGAGACACCATCTCCAGAGGAAGGTAATTCAGAAGTTTAAAAAGATTTGGAGGTCCAGCTTGGGGGACCTAAAATTCTCAAACCCTCGCCGGGAGGTAATTCGGTATTTATCCACATCATTTAATTTTTTGCATAATTAATTCTTGCATTAGTCATACTCATCCATAGCATTATTATAAAAATCAAAAGTCCCATTTAAATAATATTTGTGGTGTGTAAAAACCCATAATTATTAATTATTGTGGAGGCACAAAAATATTTTTCCATGATCATTTTTAGTTTCAATTCTCATAATTTTCCCTGCATTATATTTATTTATAGCAATCTTCTAGAAGCATGACCCACATCCTTTGGTCTCATATGTCATACACTACACCTCACATACATCATAACACATAATTTCACCCACCAACTCATCTCCACTCAACCAGACAACTTCCACCGACCAACCACCACCTATGCAGCATTATTTGGCGTAGGAGTGAAGCATGTGAGGGAGTGAGAAAGTTTCAGCCACAAAGGGCACTCAAGTGGGGCGCCCGCCCTATTGGCCAGGGCGCCCGCCCTGCCCCCAGCTCCAACTATAAAAGGCCACCTCTCTACCTCATTCTCATCCCACACACATTCCAGAAAACATATGCAAGCTTGAGCTCTCGACTTTCAGAAGAAGTGATCTAGTGGGAGAGTGAGAAGGAGAGTGGAAAGGGAAAGAAAGAGTGGAAGAGAGTTTGGAAAATTTTTGAGATAGAGAGTGAGATCACCTAGTAATTAGTGTTCCCGCTGTCCCAAGCGGAAGTAAAAGTTGTTTAGGGGGAAGTGCTGCTAAAATTTATAATTCTCTCGGACGACTAACCCCTGGACGACTGACTTCTCGGACAGCTAACCACTAACATATTTTTCTCACATATTTCCACGAGTTTCTGTTTGTCCCTATTATTCTGCAGGATGTTTAAGAAAGTAAAGAGCGCGGCCAAGTCTCTCAGGAGTGGTACGAGGAGTTCGTCTCGACTCTCCACGCCAGTCGGAGATGAGTGTCGATCCGGCACCTCCGCAAGCTCCATCGTCTTCGTCGGGTGCACCAAACAAGGTCCTACTCAAGATAGGAGACCTTGGGCTCAGGAATCGCAGGGAGAAGGAGATTCTCCAGCAGTTGAAAAACAAGACATTCATTCACACTCCCACCATCGATTTCGCCTTACTCCAAGAGACAGGTATGGTTGCTGAATTTGACTTAATTTTTCAAATGATAGGATGGACGGACTTTTGGAATATCACTGAGCATGGTTCCCGTCTCCTTACTATTGAATTTCTTTGCACGTTACAATATTGTGAGGGGGGAATTTCTTTTCGGATGTTCAAGCAGGACATTATGCTGTCCTGGAGAGAGCTGAGTAATCACCTCGGTTTTCCTCCACGGAGCATTCTGGACCTTGACTCCGGCTTGCCCAATTTTGAGAAACATCAGTTTTGGAGAGAAATCTCTAGGGACGAACTCTTTTACCAACCCCGAACCAGCGACATGGAGCATCCTACACTCCGGATGTTCCACAAATGGCTCGGGTACAATCTTTTCTTTCGTGATGACTTGAGAAAGGTGCGTGTGGGAGATCTACAACTCATTTATGCCGCCATAAACAAAATCCAAGTTTCACCTGTTACTCTTTTAGTTGCCCATTGGCTTGGCACACCTACTCTTCAGGGACCTATCGGGTGTACTTCACTCATAACTCGTTTAGCCGTTAGCCTTAAGTTGTTAGAAAATTCATCGTTAGAATTCATTGAGGAACCTAGATTTTATCACGGCTACGACACTTTTAGATACACACGGATGTTAAAAAGGGAAGCGGGGATAATGTATATGCTGTATGACAACAACACCAAGGTTCGGTTACCTAACCCGGACCTTGGCATATATTATGTTCGAAATTATTTGATTGAGACTGCAGCACCGGTGAACCGGAGAGCTCCACAGCGCACGGCATCCGCAAGGATGGCCACCCATCAGGAACATACATGGCAAGGAGCTGATCCCGGGCCAGAAGAGGCAGCACATCTGCACTATAATGATTACAACCCCAGAGTTCTTCGGGACCCATGGGCGCGACACGTCCAGCCAGAAGAACCACCACGAGGGACATGGCCGGAGGGACAATATCACCAGTGGGAGAACCCACCTTTTACAAGAAGGTACTCCACTGACCCATATGGAGCTTCAGGGTCTAGCCCCAGCCCCAGTTTGATACAGGAAGATACTCCGACGCCTCCTACGTCTTCTCGGGGGACTACTACCAAGAGACTGCCGCCTTCTACACCCGCACCGACAACACTCTCCTCGACATCCGCACTACGCAAGCAGAGCACGGAAGACTCCTGCAGGAGCAACAAAAATGGAACCAGGAGCAAGCCACTAGAGTGCAAGCAATAAGGGAAGACACCACAACCTTGAACAACAACGTCACGACCATGCTGCGCTACTTCAACATTGAGTGAAGAGAGCCACGACAACAACCAGCTTGGGGGAGTTCCTCCCCAGTTACCGAGTGAGTTTTAATTGTTTTTCCTATTTACTTTTCAGTTTTTCTTTTTCTCTTTTAGATATTTATATCTTAAAAAAAACTTAGAAAACCCAATAAATATTTTCTTTCTTAATTTACTGCATTCCTAAAAAATGAAAACCAAATAAAAAGAGTGTGTAGATAAGTGTGCTTTATTTTCCTGTTTAGTTCAATCTCTAGACATAAATGAAGAAAATCCAAAAATATGTATGATAGAAATGATGAACAGTTGCTCTGTTTACTTACCTTCAAGTGCCTAGCTTTTATATTAGAGTTCTCCCAAGACTTGCTAAAATCTGAAATTTACTATCTGTGGGAACATGAGCCTAAAACTAAAGTCTAGGTAAAAGATAAGACATGATATAAAGTTTGAGCTGCTGTTTATCTTGTTCTTACAACACTAAGTTCTGAAAATTTATTTTGAAAAAAAAAACCTGCAAATCACATGATGAGTTCCTAGCATAACATTCTTACCAAAGTCATACTTGCTATAATTGCTGTATCTTTCGAGTTTCATTGAGCTGTGTAGATCCTTAGGAGCTTTTCATGTGGTTAAATCAAGATACTCACTTGCACACATCTATTACACCAATCATTAAAAATCTGTTAAAAATATTGTTATCACTCACTGTCCCAAAGTATTGTTATTCTCTCTCTCCTAAAAGATCAAATGCAGAAAGAGATATGGGCTATGCAAAAATATGCGAGGAAATAAAAGGGGCAAGTGCCCGGAACCTCGAAAAAGAAAAGAAAAAGAGTGAGACGAGAGGTAAAAATGGACAAGTGTCCGACAGTAGAATTAGGGGTACAAAGATACCCACCTGAGCGGAAAAAATGGACAAGTGTCCGACAGTAGAATTAGGGGTATTTACTACCCACCTGAAAAAAAAAGAGATAGCCCATGTTCTCTCCCAATAAAAGATCAAGAGAGGAGGAGAGATAGCAATATGAGGAACAGTGAGCAATAAGTTTTATCATCACCATCACTATTATTTACTCCACCACACATGCACATCTTGATTTAATTGTATGTTGAGTTCCTTTGGATCCGCAGTTCGATTAAACATATGTATGGGCTGTTGAAGTGAATCATGTCTAGGAACTTTGAGCTTTATTTTGAAAACTTATGCAAAACTCCAGAACAAAGGTGAGGTACAGACAGGAGGAATAGTACTTGGCTTAATTATTTTGTCTTTCAATTACCTAAGGCTTAAGTACATGTGCTAATCCCCAAGACACTTCACTCTAATCTGGGAGAATTTTATATGAAAGCATGTGTGCCTGTCAGGAAAGAAAACATCAAAGCAACTCCTGATCCATCTGAGTTTTAGTTGTTTGCTCAGGGACGAGCAAAGGGTAAGCTTGGGGGAGTTTGTTGACGATCCTTAAGTATCAAATTTAATTGTCAACTAAACATGGAAAAGGATCAATATGCACTAGACATCTAGAATTAGGGTTTTATCTGACAGAATTCCACGAGTTTTGGTGTTTGTCTATTTCTGCAGGGGGTTATCAGAAAATACGGAGAGAAGGCCCACACGTCGGGTTTACATAGAGATATTAACATGTGCGCTAATTTTCTATCATCTAGAAGACTCCAGAAGACACGTGAACGAACGGGAGGCCGAACGGGGCCCAGCCCAGGGCGCCCGCCCTAGGGTTTGTGGCGGCCGCCCTACTCCCGTGGCCAATCAGCGTCAACTTCGCGGATTATGCTCCACCGACCTAAAGGATCAAGGAAAACCGTGCGATTAATGTCGGTTTGATCCGACGGCCCACGATCATTTGAGGGGGCTATATAAGCAGGGCCTCTCCACCCCAGGGGAGGAGGAGAAATCATTATCAGAGGAAGCCATCAAGTTTAGGGTTTAGAAACTCTCTCCCGCAGAGAATTAGATTTAGCTACTCCCAATTCTTTCAAGTTTTATAGGATTGATTAGATAGAATTAGAGAAGTAGGGCCTAGCGCTCTGGATTTCGGATCTTCGTCAATAAAGATTGGTATTATTTCATATCTTTCTCTACGACTTTATTCTAATTGCATTATGTCTTTATTTATTATGTTCCTAGTTTGCTCTAGTTCTATAAGTAATATAGTTATGATTGATGATGAGTTCATGCATGAGTTTACAAAGCGCTTAGCTCTTTTCACGTGGGAGTTAAGTGGTAGATCACATGTAGGCGTGGTGCTTAGATGTTATTTACCTGCAAATGTATCCTATTGGCCGGGTCGTGTGGTAGTTCGCGATGGTGACAGCTTCGTTGATTCTTATATAGTCCACCCTCCGTTGATAGGACAGGCAGAATTTGTATTGCGGAGTAAGTCTTGCTATGTTCTGATTTACTTTAGCAATGTTCCTTATACATGAATGAAGAGTCTTTTGTGCTATATATGATCTTGTAGATGCTTAGAGTAGATTATGACTTAGTAAATAGTAGATACTTAGAATCCATTCTCTTGCTAGTCCGACGTCACCTTACATTTATGTGGAGTAGTCTATTTCTAATCGCTGTGTTATTTACCCATGAGCTTATATTTCATTATCTTTATTATTATGGCTTACCCCCTGCCAAAGCAAGTGACTGTGTGACGAGTTTCTCAGTAGTAATCATGTTCTTGCAAGTTTATCTCTAGTCTAAGCCTTGATAGATTTTACCCCTGTTTTCGCTTTCGCCGTTCTCTTAAGCAAAATTATAAATAACGATACCTGGAATACTTATCCTGGTGAAATGCTACAATGAGGTATTTTATCTGTGCGCTTGCGGATAGAATAGATTATTTTCTAGAGAGCCTTTATGTTTATAAATACCTTAGTACGCTCTAGCACCATGCTAGGGATGACAACCTAGTATTCAAGTGGTGTTAGCTAGTGTCAATAGGTGCATAACTTTTTGAGATCTACAACTTTTGTTTTGGTCGTTTCTCCATCCGAGTTTGTTTAAAAAATTCGAATTTGAAATGTGAGAATTTAAATGTAATCTTCGTTGGATAGACGATTTCAAACCGCTGTCAACTACAATGTTGCATAACTTTTCGAGAGCTACAACTTTTGTTTTGGTCGCTTCTCCATCCAACATCCTTAACTACAACGACATAGTCACTTATAAATATACAGCATATGGATTCCTTTGGTATTGACTTCTATTAAATCTGGTGAAACAAATAACTCAGCATCAAAATAACTTTAGATAAAAAAGATATCAACTACAAAGTTTTATAACTTTTTGAGATCTACAACTTTTATTTTGGTTGTTTCTCCATCCGAGATCCTTTTCTACCACTACACACTCATTTGTGACTTTAGAGCATTCGGACTCCTCTGGTATTAACTCTATAAAATCTTATGATATATCTTTGAATATCCAAACGACCTCAAATCAAAGAAATATGAACTACAAAGTTGTAGATCACGAAAAGTACTATAACTTTGGTAAAAAGTTCGTCTTCATCGGGCGTCATATAAGAAAGTTACGAAGTCTTTCGTGCAGCCTATCACGAGGTTACGAAATGTGATAAAAAATCAATGTCCTACATATCATAACAAAAGCATGTGTAGGCTAATGGTAGAGAGTTGTTTATGTTGGGGGTGGTGGGTTCAAATCCATATGAAAGTTGTTATTTTGTATCTTTTGTTTTTTAGAAATCAATTATTGAAAGGCATTTTTTTTGTTTTTTAGAAATTGCACCTAAGCTGTGGCGCACCTATAGCCATTTGATTTCAGTCTTATACCTTTTTTTACAAATCAAATATTGAAAGGCGTTTTTTTTGTTTTTTTAGAAATCACACTTAAGCTGTGGCGCACCTATAGCCATTGATTTCAGTCTTATACCTTCACAGTGCAAATATTTTTATTGTTTTTTCAATATATTTCCTGTCAACTGAGATGATGGGCCTGTTGCCACTGGATTTATGATGGACATATAAACAATTATATTCTGAAATCTCAAATTTCAAATGTGATCTCTATTTTGCTAGCACCATACAACTTGTGACCCCATACAATTATATTCTGAATTCTCAAATCTAAAATTGTCAAACACTGAACAGAGCGGCGGCGGTCGTGATTAGGGTGGGTACAGGTCTATAGGATAATACTAAATCCGTTCCAAATTATAGTTTGTTTGTCTTTTTTTACCCCAACTTTAACCACTCGTCTTATTCAAAAAATTTGTGCAAATATAGTCAAATTTAAGTCATTCTTGAAGAACTTTTGTTAATAAAGCAAACCACAGCAAAAGAAGTGATATTTTGCAAATTTTTTGAATAAGACAAGTGGTCAAACTTGGGGGTCCAAAAAGTCAAACGAACTATAATTTGAAACGGGGGAGTAGAAGTGATGGGTTATAAGTTCTGGATCCGGTCTTGTTCTTATTATAACTAAAATTTAGTGAGGAAACAAAACGCAAATGGGTAATGGCTTGACTGGTTACTCGGTGTGATGGCTTTACTAGGTCGCAGGTTCGAAACCTGTGTTCGATTGTTTTTGCCGCTTATTAATTAATTATTATTAAAGAGCATCGACCTGACAGCGCCTGTGTATATTTTATTAATCAACAACCTACACTTGTTGAAAAAAGCACAAGAGTACGGATATGCTTACAACGGTTTCCAATGGTTTTAATAAACGTTGCAATCTTACTCCTTGCAACTAATAAATTAAGCGTTGCTATCTATCCATTGCAAAAGAGGGGTTTCTCTTGTAGTGCAAATATCAGCCACCGCGGCTGGTCACCCAGCCTCCTGGTCCCTTGGTCCAAGCCTTATGTCCATCCTTCACCACTCCCGGTCTATCGACATGACAAGTCTCTACTTGACCTTCACCTCACCGTCGACCAACGCCTCTGAGCTCCACACCTGCACAACACAAGCCAAGAGACATGTCGCACACATAGCTTTCGCCATGGTAGGGTTAGTCACCACTCAACCTTCTTTGTGGATCACGTTGATAATCACTCATCACAAAACGAAACACAAGGGCACATTTCAACCTTGTGTTCGCACAATTCCTAGAATACTTGTTCATGATTTGATTTATTCCACCACTTTGACAATTTTTCCAAATGGATTGTACAACCCACAGAGGTACATCAAACTTCTCTGAAACTGCTTTTGAAACTCCACGAAGAAGAGTAGGAGGATTTGTTCTTGTTTACAATTCTAGGTAAATGGCAATCTTTAGATCATCAGGATAGAACTTCCTCTTTTTGTCGCTAGAACTTGCAAACAAAAAACTGAACTGAATATGCAGACACAAACGTGAACTGAGTGTGAAGACACTAAAAACTGAAAAACAGATGACTGAAAACAAATTGAATTGGTCACTGAAAAACAGAAAAAAAAAAGGGCAGACTGAATAACAGACAACTGAAAAACAGACTGCACAACAGACACTATTGGCTGTCCAACAACAGACTAACGGGACTACTCTGAAACCTTGCTACAAAGTGCAGGTACTATTGGTTATTGGAAAAATTATACCTGAAGCATCACCTCCATTTGTTGATGCACCTTGCAGACCATCGGCTTAATTGCACTCCTTATGTTGCAGCATCTCACCTTCCTCTCCTTAATCGCCAAATGCCGCAGCATCATCATCTACATGTTCTAGACAGAAGTAAAAGAACACAGACAGTAGCAAAAGAAGAAAAAACAAAGATCTAGGTAGATTTTAATCTTGAATCCCGTCATCCCAAACCATGTCATAATCAAGTTCGTGTGTCTCGGCCCATCATACGCAACAATGTCATCCCAATTTATGGGATAGAAGTCACCAGATTCTGGTGGCTCTTCATTCAATTCAATTTCTAACTCAGGCATCTAATCCAGCATGAATCAGAGTTGGAGAAAAAAGAGGGTGTGAGGTGGAGAGATCACTAGACTTTCCTGGGTGTTTGCGTCCTTCTTGGCCACTTATATAGGCCATGGTAAACTAAAAATGAAATTGGGGAGTGGCGCCAATGGAATTTGATGCATAGGTGGCTGAGTTTAGTACTTTGGTCACAAAACTTTCTTCTGGTTGACATCTAATGGTGTTTTGATGCACTGGATGCACACGCGGGAAAGATTTTTTGGGAGATTAAGGGAGCACGGAGCGGCCACGCAAGGTTTTTGCGTGGGCGCGCACAATCACGGTGCAGGAACGGAGATTTCAGTGGCGTTAAATGGAGATTTAGTAGAGCAAACAAAGCGTTGCATGAGCACTAATCTGATCACAACTCAGTTTAGTTGTAAAGGACGTGGGCCATCGGTGCTCCTTGGTCTTTGGGCTTAAGGCTTTCACCATGGAGACTTATGGACGAAGGAAGCACGTAATTAATATTGTTAGATAGATTGTTGAATCTATTTTCATAATAAACTTATTTGGAGATACAAATGTTTTTAATATTTTATACAAACATCGCCAAACTTAAGAAAGTTTGACCGGCATCAGTACCACAGCAACACTTATTTAGGGACAGAGAGAGCACTTTATTGTCATCATGTGTACGGTACTACCATAGCCGTTCCATGATTCCATCTTCGATAATGATAGGGTCAGGGCGTCCAACGGACGGACGCTCCCCTTAATGGGTCTGGGACCGGCCCAGACAACTTCCCCAAGTATTGTAACATTTCCCCACTCTCACTACTTCCATGGAACTGTCTGTCCACAACGGCCACATACACCGCGCAATCCGCCCGCCGCGACCAACACGGCATCCGCTCGTACACACTCTGCCTCACCGCAACTGCCATCCTCCATTGTGTCCCATCCCGTGGCGCGCCCGCCCCAATCCCATGCCATGCCACCATCCCGCGCCGCGCCCCCGGCCATCTCACCCCGTCTCTTCGGCGGCCTCCTTCCCCGCCCTGGCGGCGCCCCTCCCCCACCCCGGCGTCCTCACTCACCGGGGGTGCCCAATGCCCGCGGATCCGGTGGCCCTCTCCCCTACCCCGGCGAGATCCATGGAGGTGGCGCGGCGGTGTTGCAGGGGACTGGACGGCTCTCCCCCACCCCAGCGCGGCGCCCTCCCCACCCCCGGCAGCGCCCTCTCTCTCCATGGCGACCGAGCTCTCCTCACCCCAATGGCCGGAATCGACCGGCCCAGCCTTCCCCCCAATGTTGCATATGTATGTTTCAAGTGTTCAGGCATTTCAGACGATATATGTTGCAAAAGTAGATCGATGGATGTTGCACATGTTGCATATGTTGCAATTGTTTCAGAGACATGTTGCAAGCGTATGTTTCGAGTATTTCAGATGTTTCAGAGGTATGTTTCATCTGTGTTTTCCAGACGCATGTTGCAAGTGTGTTTATTCGGATGTTGCATATGTTTTACACATACACTACATGTGTTTTATTTGGATGTGGCTTTTGGTTGCAATGGTTTTTAAGTATTTTCATGTGTTTTTTTTCAATTGTTTGAGAAGCATGTTTCATGTGTTTCAACTGCCTTCAGCGTATGTTGCAATTATTATATTTGTATGTTTCAAAAGTAGATCGGGTGTTGCAATTCTCCTCCCCACCTTTTGTTGCATGGTCTCTCCCGGCGCCGGCAGGGCATCCATACGACGTCGTGGCCGGGTCCTTCCAAATCAGAGGTGCCACACGCCCTACCCCTCTTGTCGCTCAGGCTAGCGCGTACCCCGTGTGGAGTGAGAAATGGAGTGCAGCGTGCGGGCATCCAGATGCGGGCGTCCGTCCGAACGTCCGGATGCTAGCACTATCATTCCATCTTTGGGTTGCCACTTCAAGGCACCTGGAAATATCTCCGTCTCCCCTGATCTGGCCAGCCATTGCTGACCGAAAATATCCGAGGAAGCTTGTTAACCATGTGCTGTGCCGCTTGGAAGAACCAATATAATCATTCATTCCATGTAGTACAAAATTATACATCCACTTGCTTGCAACAATTATACCGATCTAACCTTTGCGTTTAATAACCAGTCTTAGACTAGCCACAGTGGGCTCTAAAAGGATACTCTATAGCTTTAGAGTATGAATATAGAGTAAAAATTGCTGCACTGGATACTCTAAAACGATACTCTATCCTTTCTCTCACTCTATATTTAGAGTAGTACAGTGCTTACTCTACAATGGATAGTGCCGGGCCCCACTAGCTAAATAAAGGAAAAAATGTTATAACTCACAAACCAAAAATTCAAATTAAATTTCGATTGCACCATTAAATTCATCTCAATAAATCCTTCAAATCTAGATCACACATGGATATATTTAGATAAAGTGACAAGTGGGTCCAACAGTGGATATAGTGGATAGAGGATGATATAGAGGATGGATGGGTGCGGAAGAATTAAGTATAGAGGAGAGAATCTTACTGACTGGGACGTATAGAGGATGAATATATAGGTCCATGAGTGCGGATAGCCTTAACTCCACACCTGACAACTTCACGTGCTTGTTCCGCGCGTGGACACGACGCATACGTGTACTCACTGTCTGGAACGTCACGACAACGCCGCCCGTGTCGACGACGCGGCACCGGCACCGGCGTCGAAGAGTGCCTCCATCTCCTCGAGGCTCCTCCCCTTGGGCTCAGGCAGGCACGCGTAGATGAACACCCATGCCGCCACGGACAGCGCCGCGAAGATGCACTATGCCAGAAAACCTTATCAGTGACGCGTCGAGACAGTCATTAGTGACGCGGAAAAAACGCGTCACTGTTCTTGCGTCTGTGATAAGGGCAAATCAGTGACGCGTTTTTACGCGTCACTGATAACCCTCTATCAGCGACGCGTGTATCCAAGACGCGTCACTGATAATCCTCTATCAGTGACGCGTGTACCCATGACGCGTCACTGATAATCCTCTATCAGTGACGCGTGTGGCCAAGACACATCACTGATACCATTTAGCAGTGACGTGTCCACCCAAGACACGTCACTGATAACCATTTAGTAGTGACTTGTCCACCCAAGACGCGTCACTGATAACTATTTCAGAAAAACAAAAAAAATCTACGATGATCCTATATACATCTACAATGACCGCCATTTCAACAATCAATTCTTAGTGCAGGGCGCGCGCCATCGCACGCACATGAAGTTACATATTTGAAGAACACAATGCATAGTATGACATTGGGAGATGTAAACATAAAAGTAGTCCTAGGAGAGTAGTCAGCAGGTTCAGATTTCTGAATTACATAACTTCTAGTTCAAGTTCACGCTAACATAGCATTTGGGCAGTACAGAATGAGGTGGTGCATCCCTCCTGGTCACTTGAGTTTTGCCGCTTCCTCCTATTCTTCTCAGATGGACCATCGCTCTTCTTCTGCTTTAAAGCAGCGTCCTCTCATGGCATGGCTGCATCTCTCTATAAATATGTGAAACTGCAGAGGCATCGAATTTTGAGTCTCATGGCATGGCTGCATCTGTCTATAAATATGTGAAACTACAGAGGCATCGAATTTTGAGTGGCAAAGCACAACATTATAAGAAAGCTGTTTTGTAAAAGATATTCAGAGTCCATCACATGGCCTGAAACTCTGAAGTATTAACAGATCAGATGTCTAACATTATTCAAGTCCTCTATCTAATTTACATTCCCTTGTATCTATAACTTGCTGCTAGCTGTTACAAGGTGTCCCAACTCATGTTATTTTACCTTGTCAAAAAAAAACTCATGTTATTTTCATTGGCCTTATTCTATAAAGGCCCAAATTTGTGTAATGAGTTTTCATATTTGAAAACTGGAAATGGCCTTAATGTTGATTCTGCAAGTGTAGAGAGGCGTAAACATCGACATTATTGGAAAAACACTTCAGGTGTAGAAAGGTACTTACTTTACATTTGCTGTTCCTAGGCTAAAGTGCTCTGGCTGCTGATTCCCTGCCACGCTGAACAAGGTGTTAGCTTGAAACCTTGCTGTACAAAGCAACAAACATATGTTTGATGCTAACAATAAACCAATATAATTCAGATCATCATCTCCAAGAATCCGCATGTACACATAGTAGTAGAAATTACATAATTACATGAACTGCCATGAATGGACGGCACTACTCCGATCTGCTATAAAACGGACGGCAGCATAGACTATATTAAATTGTGTGACAGCAGTTGTTGGCAGCATCAGTAAATTAGAAAAAGGTAGGATATGTGAAACTAAACGTACATCTGATCCAACAGGGTGTGTCGTAAATATAGATTATATATAGTGCAGTTTTGCACACACATATTAGAAAAGGCACAGTACCTCTGTTGCGGGTCACCATCATAGGAAGATTCAAGACAACGATATGAAAGCTTACCAAGATGCTTCTCTGAATATGCTTAGGCTAACACCATGCGCAACAACTTCAATGTGCTTCTGGTACGCAGGCCTGATAAAATTACCAAATGATTAGACTACGGTACCAAAAGGGTAAAAAGTATGTGGATGTCTAAAATTCTAATAAAATGAACCAGAGGAGACAATTATCTTTATCAAAAGGGTTACTGCATCTAAAGATGCAAAGGAGCCTCTAGGGGCGGGGGTGGAGCACTCTAGATGCGCCCGCACCACTGCCCGGGTCGGGGTGCCCAGGACCGCCGCGCCCACGCCCGCCACCCACGCCGGCCTGCCCCCGTGCGCAGGAGAGAGACCCCGAGCGAGAGAGAGACCAGCTCACTGTTGTGGAGGCATTGGTGAAGATGAGCTCCAGCGCGCGTTGGAGAAGCTCGGGCCGCTGCCGAACTCGGGGTCGCCGGAGTCGCTGTCCGCCGCTCGCCGCGCCGGAGCCGAGCGACATCGCCACCGCCGTCGTGCCTCCCCTCCTTCTCTTCTCCCTTCCCTCTCTGCTCTCTTGCACCGCTGCTCCCACCGCCCATCGCTGTCGCCCTCGCCTGCCACCCGCGTTGCCGCAGTCCGCTGCCGCCGGCGCACCTCCTCTGCTCCTCCCCTGGCCGTTCGCCGCCCAGACCGCCACAGCCCAGCTCTCTCCCTCCGCACTTGCTCCCTGCTCGCTCTCCCTCCTGCCTTCCCTTTCTCTTCTTCTCTCCCTTTCTCTCCCTTTCTCTTCCTTGACCGCACGAGGCAATGGGGAACAAAGAACACGGTCTCACCAGCGACAGCACCCAAGGCCATGCACCCCTGGCCACATCACTCGGTCCATCCTCCTCCTCTATGTGGACACGGTCCACTGGAATACAGAAACAGAGAGAGGAGTCCACCAGATCGGCTCACAACACAGTGACCGGCAGCCCCACAGCACTGCCCACGCGTCAGTAGCCTGGGCCAAAACGCTAGGCACACACAGGAACCGTACACAGTAAATTAAACAGTAAGCTTATTAATTCCGTAAAAAATTCCTAGAAAATTTCTAAATAAACTAAAGTCACCCTATATCATACCTAGATAATTGCCACTCATTTTCTAGTTGTAGTGATATCAGTGACGCGTATAGACAACACATGTCGTATTTTTTATCCATGACGCATTTTGTTGGAAAGAGTCACTGATATGTCTTTGTATCAGTGACGCGTCTAGACAACACGCGTCACTTTTCTTATCAGTGACGCGTTTTGTTGAGAAGAGTCACTGATATGTCTTCCTATCAGTGACGTGTCATAAGAACACGCGTCACTTTTCTTATCAGTGACGCGTCTTGTTGAGAGGAGTCACTAATACGGCCACATATCAGTGACGCGCCTAGATAATACGCGTCACATGTGTTATCAGTGACGCATTTTCTTACGAAGAGTCACTGATATCTTTTAATTAGTGACGCGTCTTATTCCTAGGCATGGGTGGCAACTAATCAGTGACACGTCTGGTTTACCCGCGTCACTAATATAGTAATTAGTGACGCGCTTCGTTTCTGGGTCACTAATCGAGACGTCACTGATAAGCTTTTCTGGCATAGTGATGTAGAATGTCCCGGCCATGCCCACCGCCTCGTACATGGAGATGAAGGTCATCCCCACGATGGCGCTCATCACCCGGTTGACCGCCATCCCGACGATGGTCCCCTGCGCGCGCAGCCGCAGCGGCAGGATCTCCGACCCATACATCCAGATCACGGGGCCTAACCCCAGCGAGAAGGTCGCCATGAACGCCACGGCCGCCGCGACGCACATCGTGGCCGCCCACGACGACGCGGCCGTGGTCGCGCGCATGGACAGGCCGAGGACTAGGAGCGACGCGGCCATGCCGCCCGCGCTGGTGAGCAGCATGGGCCTACGGCCGAGGTGGTCGACGAGGAACAGCGGGACCACGATCGCCACCGTCTTGGCGGCGCCGAGGAGCACCGTGGCGCCCAGCACAGCGCGCTCCGAGGTGATCCCGACATGGCTGAACACCCGCGGGGCGTACAGCACCATGGCCGCCACGCCGCACCCCTGCTGGAACACCTGCAGCCCCAGGATGGCCAGCATCATGCGCCGGACGGCCGGCGTCAGTCGCTGTAGGATCTCGCGACACACGCTCGTCGACGGCGGCGCGCCGCTGCCGCCGCCGTAGCCCGCCGCCTGCTTGGTGGCCTCCTGCACGGACGTCACGATCTCATGGAGCCAGCGGTCTGCGTCTCCCACCGTGCGCGCCAGCACGCGGCACGCCTCGTCGGGGTGGCCGTGCAGGACGAGCCAGCGCGGGGTCTCTGGCATGGCGACCGCGGCGGCGGACGCTAGGAATAGAGGGACAGTGCCGATGCCGATCATCAGGCACCAGTTGAGTGGTGTGGGGAGGCCGGCGAACGCGAAGTCAGCGATGTAGCTCAGCAGGATGCCCGAGTTGCTGGCGATCTGACGTCGCACGCGCAAGCATGATGTCATCAGACATAATAATGACAGTAACGAAATCGCTAACTTAATTTTGTGCAAGGATGACTTGCTGTAAATAAATTAGTAAGTCTTTGTTGCTTTCTACACCGTCCACCGGCTCGATCGCGATCTCACCACCTTGGCCCCACAAGTCTGCGTCTAGCTCGCCGGAACCCGGAAAACCACCACCCCAAAACCATGCGCGCGCACACAAACCTCTCGTTCTCCCGTCATTGCGTTTCATTTGGATGTTGACCGATAAGTTCTTACATTATGGCCATGTTTAGTTCCCCCTAAACTTCTAAATTTAGCACTATAAAAAAGAAGATTCCCCATCACATTAAACTTGCGGTACGTGCATGAATTACTAAATGTAGAAGAAATCAAAACTAATTGCACAGTTTGGTTGTACTTTGTGAGACGAACGTTTTGAACTTAATTAGTCAATGGTTGGACAATTATTACCAAATACAAACGAAATACTACATTACACAACAGTGCGCAACAGTGAATTTTGGCAGTGCCGAATTAGGCAACTAAACAAGGCCTATGTCAAAAAAAAACAAGTGGAAGATGTGAGAAAAAACGTACATTATGATGAACAAAATTAAGCATGTTTTGATTTGCTTTCTTCTGTTAGGCCTCTATTAACATTATTGTATCATTTGTATTTCAATGATAACTCAATGTGCCGTCCGTACAATAGAGAGTCCATCTTCGATTTTTGTTGCTAAATGTATCAATATGTTCATGCAATGCCAGATGGGCCGGGCATTGTGGGCCGGCACGAGCACGGCACTGAAAAGCACAACCCAGACATAGCCCGACTGCAATCGTGCCCGTGCCTGGTATGGCCTGGTCATAGTGCCGTGCCTAGGCCATCATATCGGCCCGTAGTGCCGGCCTAGGCATGACATAGTTAACGGGCCGACACGATCTGGCCCGACCCTTTCTAGCCATTGGATGAGTCTAGTGGATTCCCGGCCATTAGATGAGAATATATAAGCACCTCCCAAACCCTAATACCCAATTTCCTTCTCAGGGCCATGACCTCGACCCCGACTCCGAGTCTCCGACCCCCCGACTTCCGTCACAGCGACTTCGTTGTTCTCTGGCCATCTCCTCTGTTGACGGTAATTAAATATCATTTTTAACCGTCAACTTAAATAAAAGAATGCTACAAAATTAATTATCACCAAATACTAGGTGTTTAACTGACAGAATTCCACGAGTTTTGGTGAATATCTATTTCTGCAGGGTGTCAGCTGAAAATAATCAAAGATGGCCCACATGTCAGGTTTACATAGAGAGAAAGTGATGTGAACTAGGGATCCCGATCTTCCGAAAGGTTCTGATAACTCTCGATTTGGTAGAGTCACGACACAATTCGATCCGGCTTCCGAACAACTCGGCTCTGAACCCCGCAATCACAGCACCACAACTCCTCTGGTTATCGACTGGCGTTGCACGGTCGACCTCGCCAAGAAGGCTAAGTCCTTGCCTGCGAATCGAGAACACACGCAAGAACACAAAGGGATGCAACCAAATTGCAGATGAATGATTAATCTCACAAAGTTGGGGTCTCACAAACCGACGGCGGTGGCGAAACTGTTATCAACAGAATAATCTAAGCAAAACCCAAACCCTAACATAGGTGACGGCTACTGATTATAAAGCCTAAGGGACATCCAAGGACCCCTATTCGCGTCCCTGGGGAGTGCCAACATGTTACAAGGCCCAAACGGCCCAAAAGACGGCGACACAGCGCCCTGACAGATTCTGGACGGTGACTTGTTTCGACGATTCCTGTTGATTCCGAATAGCTTTTGACGTGGGATCACTTGGGTTGGCTTCCTTATCAAATAAGCTTTCCATCCATATATGGATCATCGAAAACGGAGTCCGGATGCGTCCTGGGTGTCCATTTTATTGCAGACTGGTCCAGAAGGCCGAAGCAGACTCGAACTCGAATTGGACTAGGCCTCCGGCTTGGCTTGGACGTCCTTGCTGGCCTATTAAGGTGGTGGCCAAGGAGGAGGACGTCCTTGGGCATCTCTTAGGTGTTCTCCATCTTCTTGGGGCGTGCTCCAACTTGGGTCTAGGTCCCAAGTGTGAATAACAAGCCCATGACGACGCCGTAACACCCGACAGAAATAGCGGTGGAATGTCTCAATGATTTTGAGGCATTGCCAATGTGATATTAAAGTGGGACCAGATCTATTTGGAAGATTATCAAATAAGCTTTCCATCAAGTGCTCATTGACCTCAATCGCACTTCGGATGGATGAGTTCTGGCCTTCCCAATGAAGCACTATCAGGCTGCCGACGAACCGAAAGTTCAACTTTGATGGACTTGTACTTTGAGACACATTTGTACCTACATTCAAATAACGACATGTACATGTGGAACCAAGTGAATTGTACCCAAAATTACTATGTAAATATAGGAACGAGTGCACCTTATAATCAATGGTCGTATCTGTTGGTGTCATGTCCTCATCATCCTCTCCTTCTTGACAACAAACCGTCCTCGGTTTGAGCTTAGTTGGAGGACAGATTGTAGGTTGTAGCCAATATTGCTTCTCTTTTTGAAATTTAACCTGTTGCTTTATAACAAAACTTGAGGATCTTGACATGACATGATTATATCTAATGCAACCCTTTGATTGGTCATATTGATGCACATAAAAAGGAGATTTCAGATTTGAACAAATATAAACTCGGTGTACCATGTATTCTCCTTTATAATTATATTTGCCAATAAATTGATATATACATGTAGACAACCATGGTAATTCAGCACATAAAAATTTCTCCTCCAAACTACTCAGAGCACACAGTGTTTGAAACTCAATATATCCCAAAGTATTTAAAGAAGTCAAGAATTTTAGTTCATCTTGTTCAGTGGCAATTGGAAGCAATTGTTTATTTTTAGCATAAGTATTTTGTTCCAAAACAAAAGAATCATTCTCATTCACTGGTTGCTGCTCATGAATAATCATATCACTATCACACAACTTTTCTTTATCACAAAGATCAGTAGAACATTCGCCATGTGACAAAGGTAAATCAATAGAAGGTTTTAGTATAGAATTATTAGCATCATTGGTGGGAAAATTCATTACAACAAGAGAACTCTCATCTTCTGTGAGATTAGCATCATTGGCATTACCTTTGCTCTCACTGTCAGCGGAAGTATCACGTGTTGAATTTTTACATGAGACTGGGAGCACCTCATTTTCTGTCATGTCATCCCCACTCTTTTGTGCATTGTCCTGCAAAAGGTTAGGCACAGCAGGAGGAATAATAGGAGATTGGTCTAGTTGATGTTCCTCATCATATGAATTAATTACAAGAGATGGATTAACAAAAGTTTCTCTCATAAGAATTTTCATATCGTTCCATGTATGAGGTTTATCTGAAGAACTTAAAGACTCCCACCAAATTGATGCTAAATGTCTCAAAATACTAGATGCATTCTTAATCTTCCTCCGTTCACACATATGATAGTTTGCAAAAATATTATCTATTTTACTTTCCCACTCAATGTACTCATCAGCACCAATACCATCATAAGTAGGTGGAGAAGAAAGAATAGAACGACCTACGGAAGGAGGTGTAGCAGCAATAGTGCGTGGCTCATGTATCATTGATGTCTCATATCGGTGAGTGTTGTAACCTGTCATTGTAGACACAAAACAGGAACAAACAGTGAAAATTATCCCTAATAATCTACTAAATAGGTGGAGTAGTGCCTCTCAAGATCACAGCAAAAGGAGACCCCTTCTCAAGCTCTTACAAGGTTCTTACCAGCAAGGTCAAGGATACCTGGAAGGCGTAGCACTGTGATTACAGGGGTCAAAACTTATACTGTCCAGAAGAAGTATGTGGAGTTAAGGCAAGCAGGCCAAATATGTGAGTGCAACACAATTCAAAAACAGAAAGTAATGCTGAATTATAGTCCCAAATACTTGCTCTCGTTGCTGGTCTAACGTGTTCCAGATACCAGATGTGTGATAACAAAATAGAGAAACAAGTATGATGGATAGCAATGGAAATACGGACAAGGCAAAAGGCACAACAAACAATAGAGCTATCGAGTGTTCCTTATGTGCTCCTTTTTTATCTCTTCTCTTCTCTTTTGCTATTTTTTTCTTTTCTTTTTTTTTGGTCCAAATTTTTTTCCTTGCTTTTGCTCTTTTGATTTTTTTTCTCAGCAAGGAGCACACAACAATAAACACCAAAAAAATTGAGATCAATTGGATAAAAGATGTGGCCTATAGAAAATTAGGATTGTGCTCCAAAAAGCATATCAAAACTTGTGGGCCTGGAAACTCGATATTCCTGATCGAATTTCGCAAATCTAATTTTTACGAACCTAGCGTTGCTAGGATGAAACGGATCTAAAATTTTCTGGCATTCTCTGTAGATATAAAATTTGCCCTGTTTCGAGTTCGGATACAAAAGTTATGACTGTTTTAAGAAAGCTGCTCGAATTCGGGTTTCAGTGGACACAAGATGCAAACTGATGGTGATACGGGATGGCGGTGGGTGGAGTGATCAAAACAAACTAGAAAAGAACACAATCTAAACCAGCAACAAGCCCTTGATCAGGACACAAACTCAACACGACGGAATCTGAAAAGAATTATGCAAAAGGCTAAACGTGGTTTCTGGGATAGGAGAAAAATCTAACACTAATTTTTTTGGCTTTTCTGTGGACTCTAGGACGAAGGCGAAATCAAACTAAACTAGGGTAAAATTGAACCTAACGGTATACCTGAAGCTCGGATTACCAATTGATGTGAACTAGGGATCCCGATCTTCCGAAAGGTTCTGATAACTCTCGATTTGGTGGAGTCACGACACAATTCGATCCGGCTTCCGAACAACTCGGCTCTGAACCCCGCAATCACAGCACCACAACTCCTCTGGTTATCGACTGGCGTTGCACGGTCGACCTCGCCAAGAAGGCTAAGTCCTTGCCTGCGAATCGAGAACACACGCAAGAACACAAAGGGATGCAACCAAATTGCAGATGAATGATTAATCTCACAAAGTTGGGGTCTCACAAACCGACGGTGGTGGCGAAACTGTTATCAACAGAATAATCTAAGCAAAACCCAAACCCTAACATAGGTGACGGCTACTGATTATAAAGCCTAAGGGACATCCAAGGACCCCTATTCGCGTCCATGGAGAGTGCCAACACATTACAAGGCCCAAACGGCCCAAAAGACGGCGACACAGTGCCCTGACAGATTCTGGACGGTGACTTGTTTCGACGATTCCGGTTGATTCCGAATAGCTTTTGATGTGGGACCACTTGGGTTGGCTTCCTTATCAAATAAGCTTTCCATCCATATATGGATCATCGAAAACGGAGTCCGGATGCGTCCTGGGTGTCCATTTTATTGCAGACTGGTCCAGAAGGCCGAAGCAGACTCGAACTCGAATTGGACTAGGCCTCCGGCTTGGCTTGGACGTCCTTGCTGGCCTATTAAGGTGGTGGCCAAGGAGGAGGACGTCCTTGGGCATCTCTTAGGTGTTCTCCATCTTCTTGGGGCGTGCTCCAACTTGGGTCTGGGTCCCAAGTGTGAATAACAAGCCCATGACGACGCCGTAACACCCGACAGAAATAGCGGCGGAATGTCTCAATGATTTCGAGGCATTGCCAATGTGATATTAAAGTGGGACCAGATCTATTTGGAAGATTATCAAATAAGCTTTCCATCAAGTGCTCATTGACCTCAATCGCACTTCGGATGGATGAGTTCTGGCCTTCCCAATGAAGCACTATCAGGCTGCCGACGAACCGAAAGTTCAACTTTGATGGACTTGTACTTTGAGACACATTTGTACCTACATTCAAATAACGACATGTACATGTGGAACCAAGTGAATTGTACCCAAAATTACTATGCAAATATAGGAACGAGTGCACCTTATAATCAATGGTCGTATCTGTTGGTGTCATGTCCTCATCAGAAAGGGCCACGTATGGAAAAAATATAATCTAGAAGGTTCGGAAAGCCAAACCCTGGGAGGTGGCACCCACCTGTCACTGTGACAGGGGCGGGTGCCCCACCCAGGGAGCCAATTAGCTTCCACCTCGTGGATCCTGCATCCACCGCCTTTGAGGATGAATAAAAATCGTTGATCAAGGTCGGTTTGATCCGAGGGCTGTGGTGCTTTCTAGGGGGCTATATAAGCAAGGCCCCTAGCCCTTGGAGGAGAGAGTTCAGAAACCCTAATTCATATTTTTCAAAGAAAATTCACCTGAGAGGGGTCCTTTGAATCGATCTTTCTCTAGGGCACATACAAGAGAGTTTAGTTTTGTAGTCTCTATGTGAGATTAGAGTTATTCTTCTAGATAGAGAGAGTTAGAGTGGAGGTAGAAGATCAGAGGAAGCCCGACCTGTCGGTGTCTCCTCTCCAAGCTTGTATCTACGGGGTCAAGTCTCCTAACCCGAGGCTTGGTTCTAGGATTCTTCGGCAATTCAATTTCTAATACTAAGTAAGTACGTTGTTATTATTGTTCTTTGGTTTACGAGTTTACTTTATTCGCTTCGTGTAGGGAATAGTGTAATCATTCGTAACGTAAGCGTGGTGCCTGGGGTAGGAATACTCGTATCTATCCCCTATCTGGCCGGATCGGTGTGTAGTAGCATGGGACGTGACAATCCCATTGTTACCTTTGGAGCCCTCCTCCCGTCAGAAGGTTTGGTAGGATTTAAGTACCCTGTTCAAGCATCTTCTGTGGTGTCTCTTTTTCATCGGTATTTCTCCTAAGACCAATAGTATCATAGCTTGCCATAGGTTGGAACCTGACTGTCATCGTAGTTCTCTCTAATCGCTTATATCTTCACCACCTTGTAGTGCGGCCCAAGGGTAATAGTAAAGACTAGGTTAGTCATCGCACGCTTTCTCCTTGCGGATAAAATAAATACGATACTCTGGACTTATCTCCCGGGTGAAGTGCTCACCGATATCCGTGCGCTTGCGGATTATTTCTCTTGAATTCCTCGTGTGCGTATCTAGTATCAACATCCTCCTCTGGCGCCGTTGCCGGGAAGAAAGACGTTAGCTGAGTTAACCTTAAGTCTTGCTTTTCCTTTTACCTATACTTTTATCCTTTCCTTTTTATTTCTTACCTTATTCTTCTTACTTTTTTCTATCCTTATGGATAACATAAATTCAATTCCTATCTTTTAATTTTCTGCACCCACGGAGACCAGCCTAGTACCATGGGAGTCATCACAACCTATCTAAACCCCTAACTATAGGCTGAGTCCGCGGTTGATTGCAATGGTCCAAAGCCTATCCTTTTCAGGAGGAATAGACGAAAACCCTTACCTTCATATTAGAGACTTTGAGCAAACATGTGACTATCTTCACATAGAGGGCATGTCTGATCAAACTTTACGTTGAAAGCTATTTTATTTCTCCTTAAAGGAAAAAGCTAGACAATGGTATGATAAAGTCGTAGGTAAGCAACAAGGAGATTGGGGATCCTTACGTTCTAATTTTTGTCTAGATTTTTACCCTATCTCCCAAATCGTCGACCTTAGAATCAAGGTTCTGACTTTTAAACAAGAACCTAGTGAATCTTTGGCTTCATCCTGGAATTGTTTTACTACTCTTTTAGCATCTGGCCTGGATCTTAGTTTACAAGATCCCATTCTTCTTCAACATTTTTATAAAGGTCTTCATAAAAACAGTAAGCAATTGCTCGATACAACTTTTGGAGGATCATTCTTACATGTTTCATCAGAAAAAGTAAGATTAATCTTAGATCAAATTCTATCCTCTGAATTAGATAATCTCCTAGAAGAAGAACATCAAGTGCCTGAAGCAAATTTTTTGCCAGATATACCATCTACTTCAGCGATTCCAAGTTCTGAGCAAGAAGAAGAAGAAATTCCGTTTCCTGATTTTATGCTTGATATCGAACCCGATCTTTTTTCTGATTTTGGAAACATTATGAATTACCATTCCATAAAGAAACCACAGAATAATCATAATCATCTTAGAGAATCCTTGAACCTTTCTGAGGATGTATCTTATAGAAGCACCTCGACAGAGCTAGTGTCAGTCATAAGCAGTGAATGGTTAGAGGAATCAGAGCTTTCCTCTGATGTGATCCGTTTGGATTCACCCTCTCTTCCAATATGATGCTCATTTAATTCCGATCACATAGATGCTCTCTATAATCCAGTTGTGGGCATTAATATCATTTCTGTTACACTTGCACAACATTTAATGAGGCACATGACATTAACCCCAACTACAAAACTGATGAAGAGTCTTTTAGGACACATTGTCCCCAGTCTAGGAATTTTACATATCTAACCAATCCAGGTAGAAGGAACCTTGGTTCATTTGAGTTTTTATGTCTTTCCCATATGGGACTTCGACCTATTGATAGGACAACCTTTTAGAAGACTCATTTATGAAGGACAAACTGGGAAATTAAATATTTGTTTTGGAAAGAAACTCCAATTCCTAGTGTCCATATCTCATTCTCTAAGTACTAAGACCGAATCTTATCTAGAATGTGACTCGCTGGAGGAATTTAAGGCTGCTTCTCTAGAGTTCTTAGTCAACTGAGGTCTAGAGGATGATGCTCAATTCTTCATAGAAGAAGAGGCTGATTACTCTGAGCCTGAACCTTTAGATGAGTTTGCAGAGCCACCTAGACCTCCTATAGAGCTTAAACCTTTACCAACCGGTCTTAGATATGCTTTTCTAAATGATGATCCAGAGTTCCCTGTGATCATAAGTGATAAACTCACTCAGGATCAAACTTTTTGCTTAATGGCTGTTTTAGAGAAACATCGATCATCTTTTGGCTACTCACTCCAAGACCTTAAAGGAATTAGTCCTGCCCTTTGCACCCATCGCATTCTAACAGATTCTACGGTTCCACCTTCTAGAGAGCCACAACGTAGACTCAACAATGCGATGAGGGAGGTTGTTAAAAAGAAAGTTTTGAAACTTTTGCATGCCGGGATTATTTATCCTGTGTCGCACAGTGAGTGGGTAAGCCCTGTCCAAGTTGTGCCTAAAAAGGGAGGCATGACTATTGTTAATAATGAGAAGAATGAGTTGATCCCTCAATGGACCGTCACAGGATGGCGGATATCCATAGATTATAGAAAGCTTAATAAAGCTACTAAGAAGAATCATTTTTCATTGCCTTTTATTGATGAGATGTTAGGACGGTTAGCCAATCATTCTTTCTTTTGTTTTCTTGATGGATATTCGGGGTATCACCAAATCCCTATCCATCCTGATGATCAAAGCAAAACTACCTTTACATGTCCCTATGGAACTTATGCTTATTATAGAATGTCTTTTGGGTTATGTAATGCTCCAGCTTCTTTTCAAAGATGTATGATGTCTATATTTTCTAAAATGATTGAAGAGATTATGGAAGTTTTCATGGATGACTTTTCTGTTTATGGAAAACTTTTGATGATTGTCTTGAAAATTTAGATAGAGTTTTGCAAAGATGTGAAGAAAAGCACTTAGTTCTTAATTGGGAGAAATGCCACTTTATGGTTAGATAAGGAATAGTGCTAGAACACTTAGTGTCTGAAAGAGGTATAGAGGTAGATAGGGCTAAAATTGAAGTAATTGAACAACTACCTCCACCTGTGAATGTAAAAGGAATTAGAAGTTTTCTTGGCCATGCTGGTTTTTATCGTAGATTTATAAAAGATTTCTCATTTATTGCTAGACCTCTTACTCGTTTGCTAGCCAAGGATGTTCCTTTTGAATTTGATGATGCATGTTTAAGGTCTTTCGAAATTTTAAAGAAAGCGCTCATCTCAGCACCAATCATTCAACCCCCTGATTGGTCTTTACCTTTTGAAATTATGTGTGATGCAAGTGATTATACGGTGGGGGCAGTATTAAGACAAACTAAAGATAAAAAGCATCATGCAATAGCCTATGCTAGCAAAACTTTAACAGGACCTCAACTTAATTATGCAACTACTGAAATAGAGCTCCTTGCTATTGTTTTTGCTATCGATAAGTTTAGATCTTACTTAGTGGGAGAGCTAAAGTAATTATTTATTCTAATCATGCTGCTCTGAAATATTTGCTCACTAAGACAGATGCTAAACCTCGTTTAATACGATGGATTTTGTTACTCCAAGAATTTGACTTAGAAATAAAAGATAAAAAGGGAGTGGAAAATTCTGTTGTCGATCACTTGTTTAGAATGCAATTTGAGAATTCACAGGAAATGCCCATCGATGATTCACTCTGGGACGACATGCTCTTAAAAGATGGCAGCGGGTCGGGTTTGGACCCGAAACCCGCGGGTACCCGACCCGGTGGGGGCGGGTGCAGTTTTCGCCCCGTGGGTTTGCGGGTTCGGGTACCCGAAACGGGTCGGGTCGGGTGCGGGTTTTATATCTCCCCCGCGGGTGCCCGTCGGGGACCCGAAATAGTAGGAGCAGAGTAAATAAAAGCCCACCAAGCCTTGGCGCATTAACATGTAACCCTACGTATATATTCCAGTCATCCAGTGAAATCTCATCTCCAGTCTCCTGGCCGCCTCCACTCGGCGTCTCGGCCGCTCCCCTGCCGTAGCGGCGCAGACTGCAGCTGCAGCAAACTCCGGCCCTCCGTCCTCCCCCTCTGCCGGTCCGTTCGCGCCCTCTGCCCTCCGCCAGTCCGACCTCCACGCCCGCCGCCCGCCGCACCACACCTTCCGCCGGCCCGCGCCGTCCTGCAGCCGTCCCCCACCTGATCCCTACCGTGCGCCGTCCCCCAGTTTGCAGGGTGCTGGTCCGTCCGCCGGTCCGCAAGGGGCTGGTCCGCCGGTACAAGCAGCAAGCATCAATCTGTACTGGACTACTGGTCTACTACTAGTAGTAGTGCTGTCGTACACTATTTGCTACTCCAGTGATTACTATTGCTATTGCTATTTGCTATGCGCCTGGCTATGGCTGCAGTGATGCGCATGTGCTTGATTGCTTGAATAGCTTGATGAGTGCTTCTTATGATCTTATCTGCAGTTCTGTACTTGTCTTGTGCGTGTGTTCTGGTGTTGTAACCATAAAATTCCCGGGTTTCGGGGAACCCGTTGGGTTTCGGGGACCCGGTGGGTTCGGGGTCGGGGCCGAATCTTCCCCCGTAACAGGTTTTGGGGCGGGTTTGGGTTTTGTTGTCGGGTGTCGGGTTCGGGTCCGCGGACGCTCGACCCACCCCGAACCCGACCCGTTGCCATCCTTACATGCTCTACGGGATCAACAGATCTGACCCCTAGTATGCAGATATTGTTAATTTTATGGCTTCAGGATATGTACCACTAGGAGCAAACAAAAGGAAACTCGTCTAGGAAAGTCGTACTCATATATGGGATGAACCGTACCTCTTCCGAGTCTGCTCCTATGGTCTACTCAGGAGATGTGTACCTATTGAGGAAGGAATAAAAATCATTGAGAGATGTCATTCATGACCATATGGAGGACATTATGGGGCATTCTGCACACATGCAAAGATTTGGCAATGCAGATTCTTTTGGCCAACAATGTATGAAGACACAAGAGAATTCATCGGAAGATATGGACCATGTTAGAGGCACGGCAATATCAATATAAGATATGCCATGCCACTCATCAACAACCTTCAGATCGAACTCTTTGATATCTGGGGAATCGACTATATGGGACCATTCCCACCATCGAAGAAATGTTAGTACATTCTAATGGCAGTAGATTATGTCTCCAAATGGGTTGAAGCCCTGCCATGCAAGAATGCTGATAACATAAATTCTAAGAAGATGTTTGAAGAGATAATATTTCCTAGATTTAGAGTCCCGAGATAGTGATAAGTGACGGAGGATCACACTTCATCGACAAGCGCTTTGAGCACTACTTGTCTAAGCATGGAATACGTCACAACGTTGCTACCCCCTATCATCCTCAGACAAGTGGGCAAGCAAAAAAATCAAATAAACAAATCAAGAACATTCTGCAGAAGACAGTAAATGATATGGGTACTGGATGGAAGGACAAGCTTCCCGAAGCACTCTGGGCATGCCGAATAGCATACAAGACACCTATTGGGATGTCTCCTTATCAGTTGGTGTATGGGAAGACTTGCCACCTACCAATTGAGTTAGAATTTAAAGCTCACTGGGCTATCAAGAAATGGAACATGGACCTTGATGCTGTTGGAATAAGGAGGAAAATACAACTCTTAGAGTTAGATGAATGGAGAGAAAAAGCATATCACAATTCAAAGATTTATAAAGAGAGAGTTAAGAGATGGCATGACAAGAGAATTAAGAAGGAGTTCGCCCCAGGAGATAAGGTATTACTTTTTAATTCCAGGGTGAAACTCTTCGGACATGGAAAGCTACGAAGTAAGTGGGAAGGACCATTTAAAGTGGTAGACGCATCATCACATGGCGCGGTCACGCTTCAAAACAACGAAGGTACGTTATTCAAGGTAAATAGTCAACGCCTTAAATTATTTTTAGAGCCCAATAAAGAATTAGAAGAATTAGATGTTATTAATTTCTTTATTACTTAAGTATTGTTGGACCCAACCTTTTTAGTTTTCATTTTTCGGGGCCCAACATATTTTTCGAAATAGCAAAAATATTTAGAAAATTCTACGAAAAAGTGGACCGGAACCAGGCCCGTAGGCCAGGTGCCCGCCCCTAGGGCTGGGCGGCCGCCCAAGATCCTACGCCATTTCGCCGCCGCCTTTTGCCTTCGCGATTCTTCTGCATTCTTCTTCTAGAAAAAGTTTATTCTTAGCTTATTCGGGCGTTTTTATCACGAGATACCATTTAGATACCATTTTGGTCCTCCGAACCCTCCTATATAAATGCTCCATGACGTCAGCCATCCTCATTCCATCAGATCATTCCTCTTTTCCTTTTAGAAGCTTGCTAGCTCTTCTCTCCCAAGCTCCAATGGCCAACCACGATAAGAGGATCATTCCCTACGGTCTTGACCTCAACTCCATCCCCAAGGAAGATCCAAATTGCAAAGCTATTATCCCAGTTAGCAATACTCAACCCCTTGTTGCCATTCCACCAAGACCTCATAACTATAGCCAATCTTACTTCGCTCAGCCAGTTCTCGCAATACCTCCGCAGCCCCTCTTGCTAGAAGATAAACCATCAAAGGGGCCCGTCGTCAAGCTACCTGCTGGAACCAAGCTCTTGCCACCGAAGCACAATGAGACGCTTGTTGATGTGAAGACCAACAAGAAAGGAGAGATCGTCTGCGCCAAGTACAACACTGGGGAACGCACCTACTTCGAAGGGGTTCACGCTCATCCAAGCAAAGTCAAATTCCTTCCACCCAAGGAAGCTCCTAAGCACGCCCTTGCTAAATCTGAAGCTCCACGCAAGCGTCGTAAGACTTTAGCTGATCTAGAGAAACTAATAGAGGCTCAGCAAGCGACTATCTCCTCTATAGAAGCCACTCTACACCTTCAGAGTAGAGGTTTTCTTTGCACGCACGGGAAAGTAGAGGACATAGAAAAGGACAATAGGAAACTAGAAAAGCGTGTAAGTGCCTTAGAGCCTCCTAAGCTAAAGAAGTAGATTGAGCTCATCTAGCAGTTGATAAGGCACCTTCGAGATTAGTTATGAGACCGCTTAAATTCTTTTGCTTAGATTAATTCTTTTATTCAGAATTCTTTGTAAACAAAGTGCCTTACATGATACTAAATAAAGAGTTGGTTTCTTATTATTATTGGATATATTTTGCTTGTGCTTTTGTCTCCACCATGCTTTGTATAAAGGAAAAAAGAAAATAAGTGTGGGGGAGGCACCCGACGATTTAATAAATAGATTTTACTGCACGAACGAAAAATCTTGAAGAAACATAACACGAGGAACCTGCACGTCGAAGCGGGCTTTGAAAATCCACCCCAAGTGGGGCGGCCGCCCAGACCTAGGGGCGGGCGCGCAGGTGGTAAGCCCTCCTCGCTCCATCCTTCGACCACGGTCAGGTATGCTCCCTACACGTTCCAATTTTTATATACACACTTTCTGTTACGTTTCGCATTATGAAATTCTTAAGTACAACCTATTTAATGCTGAAATTAAGAAGGATAGATTATTTTAGTCATGATCTCTTTATAGACTCACACCATGATTCCTTTCTAGGAGTCTTGTTACTGTTGAAAACTTAATTTTTAGGGACTCTATATCATTTAAGTTGTTGTGGAGTGAGAGATAAAGAATCATGAGAACCTGATCTCTGATACTTTGTCACTTGGAGAGTTTCTTTTATAAAAATATTAAATTTTTTAGCTATGCTTCTCCTATGTGGTAAGAATAAAATACCTAGTAGAGCCTTATATGTATAAAAACTAGCTCATAAGCTATTTACTTTGTGTTGAGTTTGGTCAACCCGTGCTAGACCCTTGTTAAGAGGTGGGCCATGCTCCTAAGATCAGGATTCACACTAATCTTTGCATCCCTTACTACTTCTACCTTGGAAGTACGCACCACTATATTACCTATTTAGATCCACTCAAAATTTGTTCTGCTCCTACACTGGGAGTAAACAATCAAAAATATATTCCCTATAGGTTTTCCTTGATTGCTAGCCATGATTCTAAAATGCTCCAGAAGGTTATCATCCTCTCATAAATGTTCCATCAAAGTTCAGTGTATCTCTTATTATTGTTAAAAAAAGAGAAAAAAGAGAAAAAAGAGAGAAGAAAGAAAAAGAAAGTATTGATTTTGCCTTTTGCGAAGTACAAGTTTCAAGTTGCAATTCCTCAAATCAAAGTTGAATAAGTGTATCTTTTGTAAAGGAGCATTGTAGAATTATCTTGCACCCCCTCTACCTTCCACAAATATGTCCTACTATATTTATTCTTTTGAAACCACACCACATGCACGTCCTGATCTAGGGGTATGTCACTCCCCTCCTTGGATCCCGTTTTGATTGGGCAATATATGCAAGGTAAGTATGCTACATCCTTGATATACCTTCAACTCCAGATAAGCTTTTGTAGAGTAGGATGTGCTGCAAGGCATTCGTCATACATGCCTCAGAGAGGTTTACAAATACAACATATCTTGAGTGACTTGAGAGTGCCACATGAGGTAGAAGGTAAGCTATGCTTTTATTTCAAATACATACAAAACACCAAGTGATACATTAAAAGGAGGAAGGGACTTAGTTTCAGGCTGTTCCATTCTTCAACTGCCCAAAATGGTATGGTAGACACTTTAAATCCCGCAGTACAGGTATGACTAAGGAATAAATCTATTGTTGATGTCTTGTCTAGAGATTATGCCTAAGGTAATCCATTCTTTTCTCGACGAGTAAAAGTCTAAGTGTGGGGGAGTTTGTTAACGGTAATTAAATATCATTTTTAACCGTCAACTTAAATAAAAGAATGCTACCAAATTAATTATCACCATAGACTAGGTGTTTAACTGACAGAATTTCACGAGTTTTGGTGAATATCTATTTCTACAGGGTGTCAGCTAAAAATAATCAAAGATGGCCCACATGTCAGGTTTACATAGAGAGAAAGGGTCACAGATGGAAAAACTATAATCTAGAAGGTTCGGGAAGCCAAACTCTGGAAGGTGGGACCCACCTACCACTGTGACGGGCGCGGGCGCCCCACCCAGGGAGCCAATTAGCTTCCACCTCGCGGATCCTGCCTCCACCGCCTTTGAGGATGAATAAAAATCGTTGATCAAGGTCAGTTTGATCCGAGGGCTGTGGTGTTTTCTAGGGGGCTATATAAGCAAGGCCTCTGACCCCTGGAGGAGAGAGTTCAGAAACCCTAATTCATATTTTTCAGAGAGAATTCGCCTGAGAAGGGTCCCTTGAATGGATCTTTCTCGAGGGCACATACAAGAGAGTTTAGCTTTGTAGTCTCTATGTGAGATTAGGGTTATTCTTCTAGATTGAGAGAGTTAGAGCGGAGGTAGAAGATTGGAGGAAGCCCGACCTGTCGGTGTCTCCTCTCCAAGCTTGTATCTATGGGGTCAAGTCTCCTAACCCGAGGCTTGGTTCTAAGATTCTTCGGCAATTCAACTTCTAATACTAAGTAAGTACGTTGTTATTATTGTTCTTTGGTTTACGAGGCTACCAAATTAATTATCACCATAGACTAGGTGTTTAATGACAGAATTTCACGAGTTTTGGTGAATATCTATTTCTACAGGGTGTCAGCTAAAAATAATCAAAGATGGCCCACATGTCAGGTTTACATAGAGAGAAAGGGTCACAGATGGAAAAACTATAATCTAGAAGGTTCGGAAGCCAAACTCTGGAAGGTGGGACCCACCTACCACTGTGACGGGCGCGGGCGCCCCACCCAGGGAGCCAATTAGCTTCCACCTCGCGGATCCTGCCTCCACCGCCTTTGAGGATGAATAAAAATCGTTGATCAAGGTCAGTTTGATCCGAGGGCTGTGGTGTTTTCTAGGGGGCTTATAAGCAAGGCCTCTGACCCCTGGAGGAGAGAGTTCAGAAACCCTAATTCATATTTTTCAGAGAGAATTCGCCTGAGAAGGGTCCCTTGAATGGATCTTTCTCGAGGGCACATACAAGAGAGTTTAGCTTTGTAGTCTCTATGTGAGATTAGGGTTATTCTTCTAGATTGAGAGAGTTAGAGCGGAGGTAGAAGATTGGAGGAAGCCCGACCTGTCGGTGTCTCCTCTCCAAGCTTGTATCTATGGGGTCAAGTCTCCTAACCCGAGGCTTGGTTCTAAGATTCTTCGGCAATTCAACTTCTAATACTAAGTAAGTACGTTGTTATTATTGTTCTTTGGTTTACGAGGTAATTAAATATCATTTTTAACCGTCAACTTAAATAAAAGAATGCTACCAAATTAATTATCACCATAGACTAGGTGTTTAACTGACAGAATTTCACGAGTTTTGGTGAATATCTATTTCTACAGGGTGTCAGCTAAAAATAATCAAAGATGGCCCACATGTCAGGTTTACATAGAGAGAAAGGGTCACAGATGGAAAAACTATAATCTAGAAGGTTCAGGAAGCCAAACTCTGAAAGGTGGGACCCACCTACCACTGTGACGGGCGCGGGCGCCCCACCCAGGGAGCCAATTAGCTTCCACCTCGCGGATCCTGCCTCCACCGCCTTTGAGGATGAATAAAAATCGTTGATCAAGGTCAGTTTGATCCGAGGGCTGTGGTGTTTTCTAGGGGGCTATATAAGCAAGGCCTCTGACCCCTGGAGGAGAGAGTTCAGAAACCCTAATTCATATTTTTCAGAGAGAATTCGCCTGAGAAGGGTCCCTTGAATGGATCTTTCTCGAGGGCACATACAAGAGAGTTTAGCTTTGTAGTCTCTATGTGAGATTAGGGTTATTCTTCTAGATTGAGAGAGTTAGAGCGGAGGTAGAAGATTGGAGGAAGCCCGACCTGTCGGTGTCTCCTCTCCAAGCTTGTATCTATGGGGTCAAGTCTCCTAACCCGAGGCTTGGTTCTAAGATTCTTCGGCAAGGGAATAGAGTAATCATTCGTATCGTAAGCGTGGTGCTTGGGTAGGAATACTCGTAGCTATCCCCTATCTGGCCGGATCGGTGTGTAGTAGCGTGGGACGTGACAATCCCATTGTTACCTTTGGAGCCCTCCTCCCGTCAGAAGGTTTGGGAGAATTTAAGTACCCTGATCAAGCAACTTCTATGGTGTCTCTTTTTTATCGGTATTTCTCCTAAGACCAATAGTATCATAGCTTGCCATAGGTTGGAACCAGACTATCGTCGTAGTTCTCTCTAATCGCTTATATCTTCACACCTTGTAGTGCGGCCCAAGGGTAATAGTAAAGACTAGGTTAGTCATCACACGCTTTCTTCTTGCGGATAAAACAAATACGATACTCTGGACTTATCTCCCGGGTGAAGTGCTCACCGATATCCGTGCGCTTGCGGATTATTTCTCTTGAATTCCTCGTGTGCGTATCTAGTATCAACATCCTCCTAGCTCCAGTCCTCCCTGTGGTGGCGCGGCCTCCTCCCGCGTCGGACTCCTCCTCCTATCTTGTGACTTGCGCCCAAATCCTCCTCCAGTACTCATGACGGTGGCTCCTCCTTCCGTCCTGGCGTCCTGCAGCGTTGCGACCTCGGTGTAGCGGCGCAGCGGCGCAACAGCCTCTGTGCTGACAAGCTGGAGAGTGGTCTCGATGTGCGGCGCGACGGCTTTGGCGAGGAAGCGACGGCGCGATGCGGTGGCCTCGGCGAGGTAAGAGGTGGCGCGATGGCCTTGCCGCGTCAGGCCAGGGGCGGCACGGGCATGCATGGGCTGCCATGCCCAACGGCACAGCACGGCACGACTACTAGCCTATAGTGCCATGCCTGGGCCGAGATGCCGGCACGGCGGCACTACGCGGCACGGCACGGCAGCGCTGTCATGCCCCGTCGTGCCTGGGCGGCCCGTTTAGCCATGTATAATGCAATCCAAGTAACTTCCATTTTAAGTTGAACGGGGCAAGTTTTGGTTTGATCTCTTCCACGAGCTCTATTACCCGTCGCTACCTAGACGTGCCACGCCACCCATACTATAGTGGTGTAGTAGTCTGAATAAGATCGCCTAATCAAGAACAAGGTACGAACAACCATGCACATACGGTCGCGGGGAGCCGTCGCCGTCGTACTACGTGTACTCTGTCAGTCACTAAATAATTGTTGTTGTCGTTATTAGTGTACATGCGGTAAGTTTGACTCGATTTATAGAAAATACGTACAATATTTATATCTCTAAATAAATTTATTAATTAATGATCTATACATGCGGTAAGTTTGACTCGATTTATAGAAAATACGTACAATATTTATATCTCTAAATAAATTTATTAAAAAACTACTTCCTCTGTCCTGAAATACAGTGCATTGTGACTCTAAAATTTATAGTGAAATATAGTATTCTACATATATCAATGTCTAGATTTAGTAAAGTTTTTTTAGAAAGGAAACCATAATTTGAGGAGAATCACCTTCATTAATATCATTCTATGGGTACATGCATCATTTTAGGATTCTCTTAAATTATCTTAAAATTTTTGGAACACACTATATTATAGGATGGAGAAGTAGATTTAAAGATCTTTCTGATGATACTAATTATATATCATAAATATTTATATTTTTTAATATATATTTAGTCAAAATTGTTTCTCGGTAAGCGACAGAGGAAGTACCTCGGGAATGGAGGAGAGGAAGCCGCGATCGTTGGCGGGCGAGATCTCGGCAATGTAGACGGGTGCAACGACGAGGCCGAACCCACAGGCGACGCCGGCAACGAGCTGGCCCGCCATGAGCGCGGCATACCCATTGGCGGCGGCGGTGACGGCGGAGCCCGCCAGAAACAGCGCCGCGGACAGCACGATGGTGCGGCGCCGGCCCGCGCGGTCGCACGCCCACCCTGCCGCCAGCGAGCCCACCAGGGAGTAGACGCTGGTGGCGCCGATGAGCACCTCCAGCTGCGCGTCCGTCACGCCCAGGTCCCTCTGGATGAACTTCTGCGCGCCGCTCATCACCCCGCGGTCTGCATGCAGGCGCACATGAGATCACCAAGTGGCAGTAGCCATCATGCACGGTGCCCACAATTGCCAAGAAAGTAGCAGCGAGGCCTTTACTGTAGCCGTAGATGATGGTGGTGACGGAAGCGAGGAGCGCGCAGACGAGCGCGTACGTGCCGCAGCCATTGGCGCCGTCCGCCGGCGCCGGCTCTTCGTCGGCCAGCAGCAGCAGCGGCGACTCGAGGTTCTCCTCCTCCTCCTTCATCGTTGCCCGCTGCCGGTTCTCCTGGAGGGTATGTATGTATGCCACCTAGAGCTAAGAGAGAGGAGTAGCAAGGTAGCTTCTGCACTGCAGCACGACGTTTTCACTGCTATAAATCGATGACACCACGGGCTGTGCCGCACAGTGACAGTACAGAGAGAGATGCATGGACAGCTATATAAGCACACGGCGACACGGCGCGCGCTGGATGCCTACACGGCCCCGGGCCCCGCGCTCGGTCGCGCCGCGCGGGGATAACGCGCGCAGCAACCTCAGTGCGGGTCGCGGCGCTGCTGGCTGCTGCGACCCAACCGGCGGAATTCCTCCTGTTTCGAGACTGCGCCCGTCAGCTCGCTTGCGACGTCTTGCGAGGCCTTGATTATTCCGAAGGGCTGAAAATAAAAACAGCAATTCTCGATTACCAGAAATTATTTTTGAGAAATCATCGATTTTCTGCCTTAAACAGAAACGTTGACAGTAACCGATAAAATAGAAACAAGAATGGTAAAAACATCTGATAATAACAATGAAAGTGATTTAGCTCTCTTCTGATCGTTTTCGAAAAATGTCATATTTAATCGATAATCTACCATCGAGAATTACCTCATCTCCACTGAGTACCCTCAGGCTAGGCTCATTGGCCAAGCCCGCTAATCGCCCTATAGCCTTGGAGGCCTTGAGGGCATCTCACGTCTTCACCCTCACGACTCCACGTCTCCAGACTCCAGCACAGTGCACAGCAGTCCAACACGTAAACCTAGTTGTGTGCTTTTGTGTCCTGTCATTTTATTGCTATTGCTATATAATATATGTCTTGCCTCTTATATCATGAATCATTACTAGTACCACTATTACTTTTCATCTAGCCTAGGTTAATCTATACAGCTATTGTCATGCTGTGCAGATTTATGTGTTTATTGTATTTTAGATATCGCTTTCATAATTTGTGATCGTTATCGGTGTACTTTTGATCGTATAGTTTCGTTTCCGAATTTACCGGAATATCGATTTCATTCTCGTTTCCAATATCGTATTGATTTCATTTTCGAGGAAATAATGTGAAACTGAAAATGATTTGACATCCTACCAATCGTTTGGAGCGTTTTCATACCATTTATTCGGACGTCCGGTGCTTTCCAATTCCATAGCAGGTCTTCACTTTTCAGGGCCCACTCAGCGAATCAGAAGTGCACCGCTTACCCTTTCCACCATCACTGAGGATTTTGTTTGCATTCTCTCTCCAAGTCATTAGTCTTACGTTAATTTTTATAATATTCAAGCTCTTCAGCTCTAGCACTTTGAAATGGCTGGTTAGAGCAGTATTTATAGTTGCACTGCTGATAGCCGTGGTGGAGTAACCGGCTAAGAGCAGCAACCATTTTCTAAAGATGGAGCACCGCTAGTATAAGGTATTTTTAGGCCGCATCGAGTAGGGCTAAATTTATATTTTCATGGGTTATCCTGGGCTGGACAAAGGAACCGTTAAAGGGCTTTTTGGGCCGCCCCCGGGCTGCAGCCCGGGCAGCTCGGGGCCTAGATACGCCCCTGCTAGTAGCTATTGAGCACAACATATCCTTTGCATTTCGACTGTAATTCTTGGTCTAAACTCATGTTTTGTTGATTTTGGATCTTTTACAAGTCTTGGGTCTTCTTTTGTCGGCCTTCGGTGGATCCTGGCAGACAGTGGCGGATCTAGGAAATAAGTTAGGAGAGACTTATCTCATAATATTTTATCCCTAGCCTCTCCTTCTAAGCTTGAATATGTGCAAATTTATAGTGGGGGCTTAGAAGGGGCTCCATGGTCCGAGCAGTGGTAGTGGCGGCTCGAGCCCACCCTGCCCCGGTGCTGGATCCGCCCCTGCTGGCAGATGTTTGTTTGTTCAAATCCATTTGCTTGCATTGCATGATTGCATCCATGGAAACCATCTATGCAATAAGGGCCATTACTTGTTTCACTGCCGACAGACTTTGCTTAGCTCAGTGTACAGTGTACCACTTTGATTTGACTCCAAACCTGTCAAGCTTTCCTCATCGTTACCATTAATGAATGTTTTTTTAAAAAAAAAAATCGTACACACAACTTGTCTATTTTTATGAGTAAATGCTACAATAGATATTTTCCTGCTAGCAGGTAAAATGTGCGTGTTCTTGACAAGTCAGTCAGGCATAGCACCGCAACTAAGCGCACATGGTATGATTGATTGATCCGCAGGAGCCCAAAAGCGACTTGGGAAATCCAAGTACCAGAGTGTAAGTATGTGATAATCACAATAAACACGCCACGGTTGATCAGTCGTGTGGCAGCCTCCGTGAATGCGACACAACCAAAACTTGAACGGGGGCTCACGCACGACCCCTACTACACTCACGAGCTCGAGTCGGACTCATTCACTGCTGACTTTTGGGGCGCGATTGGACCGCTTCAGGCTCAGCCTTGCTACTAGTTGTGGAGCTTGCATATATAGGTCTGAGTTACTATATATGACAGTGTGGTTGGATCTAATCTGATCCCACATGTTCCTGCTCAAAAGTCCTCCATCAAATTCTATACATATCCTAGACATCTCTTGCCGTATTAGAGTCTAATTGACCTCTTAATATAATGACTACCACTACTAGAAAATAAAATATCCTAGCGGTTAATAATGTCCTTGAGGGGCGAAATTAAACCACCCTCAAGGAATGTTATTGGACATGTATACGTGTTGTATTCACCATTGGTCATATAATATGTAACACCAGCCGTTCTAGACCTATATATAAAAGGTCACTTGACCCAAGGGGTACAAGGTGTTCCCCTGCTTCATTGTCACCGCTTATTTTACCTTCCTATATGGTGTCACAAGTTTGGATTTTCCAATTCCCTCCCTTCTCCTCTGCCATAGGGCGCCGCCCATGAAGCTATTGTCCACCAAGCCGCCTCCTCATTTTTTGTATGCCACCCACCTAGGGTGCCACCCTCACCCCTTGCATGTTGCATGACCTTCCACCTCATCGCCTTGCCGTGTTCCCTCCCTCACTCGATGATCCCCCATTGTATGTCCAACCCATTCTCTCCGATTGAATCTACTATGACACTATGTTGGGCACCAAGTCTCTAACCTCCGACATTACAACCTCCTCCACCTCCGGTGCTAATGGCAATGGCACCAATAGTGTTCGCTAGTCCCCACAAACATTAGCCCCCTACTTATCTCAACACCTACATCTCCGTCAAAGCAAGACCCTTGTGCCCATCACCATAGATCTCCAGCACCCCAAATACTCTTAGTGTGTACAGTTCTTCCACTAGTTGTGCACCAAGTTTGGGCTTCTTCCATCACATCGACAACACCGCCCAACCCCACATGGCCTCAGGCTGACGCCTCGGTGTGCAGTTGGATCTATGGGAGCATCGCTGACAACGTCCTCAACCTTGCCTTGGAGCCTGAATAGATGGTGTGTGCCCTCGGGACAGCCATCGATGGCCTTTTCTAGGGTAACAAACGCCATCTTCCTACGCCATGACCTCCACTAGACGGTTTACGGACCTCACCGTCATTGATTATTGCAAGCACATGAAAGTCCTTGCCTACTCTCAGCATGTCATAAGCCACACTGTCTCTGAGCCTCAGTCGGTGCTCCACCTCATGTGCAGGATCAAACCTCGACAACCACAGATGCCTTGTCCGGAGTTGCAGTTCTACCCTCCTTTGCCATGGCTCGGAAGACACCCATCCTGAAGGAACTATAGCTCACCAACAACTCGAAGGTCTCGCAATCTACCCTTGTCGGAACACACTCCCCGAGAAACGAGATATACACTTATTTTAGAATGGAGATACTAATGGAGTGTTAAAAAACCAACATTGAAGCTGTGCTAAATAGTGTAGCCACGTTTTTGTCAACTACTCGCTTAGTCCTAAAAATAATGCAATTCTCGCTTCACGTAAATGTTAATAATTTAAAATTTGATCAAATTTACATATAAAATACAAACATTTATGGTACCAAATAGTTATTATTAGATTAATAGAATATTTAATAAAAATTTAATAAATATTGATGTTTTCATAAATTTAGTCAAATTTTTTGACTTGTCTAAAATCTATAATTATATTTTTTTAAAAGGAGGGAGTACATGCCAGTTGCTGACTGGCCGCCGCAGGAAGCAGCGCCACGTCATCCATCGCCACCATGTTCATGCGTCGAGGACAAAACCAGGTCTATGGATATTAAAGGGAAATACTAGCGTCCGGATATAAATAATTGATCTGGAAACTTCCGCTCTACCAGTCCCACAACGACGCTTCTTCCCTTTCGGATCCAGAAGCTTCCGCTGTGCTCCTTCCCTTTCGGATCTAAGGGCTTTTGCTCTACCCATCCCACCCCAGCGCTCATGCCCTTCCAGGTCCCTCCTTTCTCCTGTGATGTAATAGTAAAACACGGTAATGGTGGTTGCGTTTGCTATAGCGCTTGCAGACACCGCACCTTGCCGTACGTGAGGGAGAAAGATGGAAAGAGAGACAAATGGATCAGATGTTAATCATTGCTTGCAACATTCAAGAACAAAGGCTTGCAACGTACTAAGACCTCATGTAACATAAAAAAACATTTTGCAACATCTTAAATTGAGAGCTGCAACATCCAAAAAAAAATGTTGCAACATCTTAAATTGACTATTGCAACATTGAAAAAACATGTTGCAGCATCTCAAATCCGATGTTGCAACATCCAAAAACATATTGCAACATCTTAAATCGACTATAGCAATATCCATAAAACATGTTGCAACATCTCAAATCGACTGTTGCAACACCGCAAAATTCAATTTTATGTTGAGTGCCATAAAATATGTAACATCCAAGATTGGTTGTTGCAAAATATCGCATACTACAAGATATCCCACCGTAGAGTGCAGATCTGGTTGCGCTTGCCTGTGAAGGAGTCCAACCACCATTGTCACCAGCGAGACCACACCTCCGGCGTGTAGTTCGTCGTTGAGAGACACCCGATCATGGAGAATTTCATAACCGAGAAACACCTCACCCTAGATGTTTCCACTTAGATCCACTAGGTAGGAAGGCAAGCGGGTACAACTAGCGGCAAGGGAAGAACAAGGACAGGCGCGGGCGGGCGCGGCTATGCGGGAGGAAAGCAGGGAGTAAGGTGGTCAGCGGCGTCGGGGAGAGGAGCAGTCGCATCAGGGTGATGAGTAGCCGCGCCATCGTTAGGGAGACGAGAAACCACGTGAGGGAGATGAGCAGCGACGTGAAAGAGAAAGATGAAGACTACTGGGCCGTTGTCTGGCTGTATAGATTTTGGTCCACTTAACACGAAGAAAACAGGCCGTCCGTGTAGGAGCATTTCCTGATATTAAACACGACCAGTATGTAGTGTCGTCTTGTCGATCACTCGATCGTTGCCAGCACACTGGGGCGTCCTGGGGACGCGCTGCAGCTTGAGCCAGCAACCATGGCGTACCGGCCAGACTCCGAGGCGCCGCTGCTCGCAAAGGCAGACCACGCTGCCCCGTCCATGCCAGCGGCGGTGAAGTGCAACAAGTACCCCTTCTTCTGCGCCGTGCTCGCCTCCATGACCTCCGTCCTCACAGGCTACAGTACCTACCCTCGCTCATCACTCCATTAGCATCTCTGCTGCATACACATATGCATGTAGTACGTGTGTACGTATGCTGAATTCCTCACCCACGCCATGCCTGTGTGTTCGGCGGCAGATGTGGCGGTGATGAGCGGCGCGCAGATCTTCATGGAGGAGGACATCGGGTTGAGTGACACGCAGATCGAGGTGCTCGCGGGGGTCATCAACATCTACTCGCTCATCGGGGCGCTGGTGGCGGGGTGGACCTCCGACCGGTACGGCCGCCGCCTCACCGTCGTGCTCACCAACGTGTTCTTCCTCGTCGGCGCGCTCACCATGACGCTCGCGGGAGGGTTTGCTACCCTCATGGTGGGCCGGTTCGTCGCCGGCATCGGTGTTGGGTACGCCTTCGTCATCGGCCCCGTTTACGCCGCCGAGATCGCGCCAGCATCATCCCGCGGTCTCCTCACCTCCCTTCCTGAGGTATGCATATGGTGGTCGGTGCCGGTGTCAAGAACAATATAATTGTAAATGAATTCATCTGATTTAATTTTTTTCGTGCTTTATACGTTGCTTTCTTTGTTGTTGATCTTTTACAAGATTTTTTGTGCTTCGGGGGCGATGCTGAGCTACGTGTCAAACCTTGTCTTCTCGGGCCTGCCAGTGCACCTGTCATGGCGAGTGATGTTCGGGGCAGGGGTGGTGCCCACGGTGTTCCTGGCAGCCGGGGCGCTGACCATGCCGGAGTCGCCGCGGTGGCTAGCCATGAAGGGCCGGGTCGCCGAGGCGAAGGCTGTGCTCGACAAGACGTCGGACACGCCGGCCGAGGCCGAGCAGCGGCTGCTCGAGATCGAGGACGTGGTCTCCAGCGGCAACAGAGGAAGGGTCGACGGCGAAAGCGGCAGCAGCAGCAGCGCGTGGAAGGAAGTGTCGACGAAGCCCGGCGTCCGCCGCGTGTTGGCCATGGTGCTGACGCTCCAATTCTTCCAGCAGGCGTCGGGCATCGACATGATGGTCTTGTACGGCCCGCGGATCCTCGCCATGGCCGGCGTCACGTCGAGCACCCTGATCCTCAGCCTCAACATCCTCTTCGGCGTCGCCAAGGCGGCGCCCGTTCTCATCACCATGGTGCTAGCCGACCGCGTCGGTCGCCGCCCGCTCCTCCTCTTTAGCACGGGCGGCATGACGGCGTCGCTGCTGCTCCTGGGCTCCCTGTTCGCCGCGGGCGCCAAGGACGACGCCGCCGTAGCGGCGGTGAGTGTGGCGGCCGCGGTGGCATACGTGGTGGCCTTCGCCCTCGGGTTCGGGCCCCTGGCCTGGGTGTACAGCTCCGAGATCCTGCCCCTCCGGCTGCGAGGACAGGGAGCCGGGCTCGGCACCGCCATGAATTGGATCATGTGCGGCGTGGTCATCATGACCTTCATCTCGCTCTATCAGGCCATCACCATGGCGGGCGCCTTCTTCCTCTACGCCGCCATCTCCGCCGCCGCGTTTGTCTTCGTCTACGTGTGCCTGCCGGAGACCCGGGGCCGCAGCCTCGAGTACATGGAGGAGCTCTTTCACACCAAGTGATTATTGTGGTGTGATCCAACTGCCAATTCAATTCAATTCAATATCATTGGAACCGCCACGGTTGGAACTCGTATTAAATTTGTATTATTGAGTACCAAAATCACCTCTTGAAGTAGAAGTCAATTCTCCTTTTCTTTAAGGGCAGTCCTAATGCATAGTTTCTAGAGTAATTTCCAAGAGCAATAAATTGCACTTTAGACCCAATCTCTTCCAATGCATAGTTTGTAGAGTAGTTTCTAAGATAAAAAAAAGTTAATGAACCATATATGTTTTACAAAGAGAACATGATCAGTTATGGCAAGGATATATGTAGCACTCACGAGGCCACAAATTAATATCTAACCCTTGTTCAACAGGATCAACTCCGATGTGCCATCCTGTGTGCTTTATTCTTTCACGCAAAGTGGCACAGGCACAGTTACAACAAAATACAGATGGAAAAGCTGACGCTCGTGTTGCAAGGCGTCGGAGCCAGACTTCTTCTGCCGCGTCCTCCGCAAGCTCGTCCTCGCCTTCCTCTTCGTTTATAATCGGCGTCGGAGCCGCCATGACTGACGGGATGCAGCTAGCTACCAATCCTACCATCGCATGCGTACACGCATTCTATGGATGGCACCAATCCACTAGCAGCTAGATCGATCTCTTTCGTTTTTTTTTCTCCGTATTAGATGAATCTGCAAGTGGGCTGGCGATGCAATTCGGCATGGTTGACCATGGCCGCTGCACCATCCTCATGACGACGAGGGAACACGCTTGGTCGAGGCCACCACCGATGTCGCGCTTGATGGGGGAGGGACGTGGTAGCGGAGCTGGAGCACGAGATCAAGGCGGAGAAGGAAAGACACGACCGGTTTCTTCCCAATGCACATCGGATCATTTTCTCGCACATAGGGCAATGTGAATACTTTGTTTCTTTCTTAGGAAACAGTTTCTCTATTTTCTTTCTCTCTACGATAAATCTACTGCCACATCAGCATTTTCTCAGTTGACAGGGTAATTAATAGAGATAGAAACCACTATAAATACCATTGTTCGCCTAAACGGCCGTTTAGTCCGTTTAAAAACCGTTTAAACGATAAACGGAAGTTAGCCGTGTTGTTTAGACCCTAAACGGTAAATTAAACGGTTGGACCGTTTAAACCCGTTTAAACCGTTCAATCCCGTCTAAACGGTTTAAACAAAATCAGATTAAATGTGATTAAATGAGCTAAACAACCATTTAATCCATAATTAAGTAAATTAAAGGATTACATCTATCACAATCAACATGAAACTAATTAACATTGTAATTATATGAAGTGTTGTGGGATTTAGATTTCTTCCAACAAGATTATTTGGTAGAATATTTGATTTTTACATGTGTAAATATGTATGGGTTCTAGCAAATTTTATTTTTACCTACATAAATATGTATATTTTATTGTTATTGTACAAAATCGTTTATGCCGTTTAACTCTATTTAAACACCGTTTAAACGGTCTAAACGCTAAACGAAGGGTGACCGATTGTTTACTGTTTAGTGTTTAGGAAAACATTAATAAATACACCATTGGGACTGCCCTAACTGTCAAATGGGGTATGTGTGGGTGTGGGTGTGGGGAGGGGGTGTGTGTGTGGGGGGTGGGGGGGAGTCCCTGAATAGTATTGATATATTATCGACAACTTAGTTTTGTGTGTGTGTGGTGGAGTGGGGGGCAGACAAAAACACATTCGTCCGGTTAAATTTGAAAAACTAGACTAAAATCATACAAACGCTGGGCAAGGCTGAGCTTATGGTATATCCACTAATAAGAAAAACAACAACCAATTACCCTAGCACAAAGGCAAATGGTGGCACAGCCACAAAACACAAGAAAAAGAAGGAAAAAATAACCCCAAGGTACAGGAGCTCTTCGGCGATGCCTGTAGGGAGGTGAATGACGCGAGAACGTAATCATGGTCAGGCAAGCAGGAGCTTAGTAAGGTTTTTGTCCGAGTCTCTGCTGAGGAGAACCACAATTGGCCACTAGGTAACAAGAGGTTCTTCAACGACGCCTTCAAGAAGGAAGTTCTGCCTGATGGCATCCCTCGTTGTTGGCTCAGCCACTACTACATGTTTTCTTTTGCACAACATTTTCCTTTTGGCCTCAGAGGCGGGCGGCCTGGCTGCCCACCTCGGTTATTCCAGGCTATGGCCGGGCAGCCAGGCTAGCAATCGCCTCGGTTAATCCTTAACCGAGGCGGGCGCTGTAAAAAAATGCCTCAGTTAATGCTTATTAACCAAGGTGGTTGCCTTAATGCAAACACCTCAGTTAATACATTAACCGAGGCGGTTCTTGTAAGTAACCACCATGGTTAATAGCCATTAATCGAGGCAGTTGAGTTAGGGCAACCGCCTTGGTTAATGTATTAACCGAGGCATTTGCTCTAAGTCAACCGACTCGGTTAATAGTCAATTAACCGTGGCCGTTGTCTTATGTTGCCCGCCTCGGTTAAGTCTGGGCTATAAATGCAGCCGCACCCACCCTTCTTCCACGCGGCTCCTCCATTTTTTAGGGTTTTGACCTCAAACCCTAAAAGTGGCCATTTTCTAAGGGGAGGTTTTGCCCTTGGATTTGGTGAAGGGGGTGTTGACGGTAGTTAGCAACCATCATGAACCGTCAATTTAACTCGAAAGAGCTGCATAAAAGGAATCACCAATATAGAATAGGGGTTAAACTGATAGAATTCTATGAGTTTTGATGAATCTATGTTTTGCAGGGATTAAACAGGAAAAGAGCCAAAGATGACCCACACATCGGACTAAAAAGCATATTCTACACAAAAACCAAGTCTAGAAGATTCTAGAGAACACGAGAAGGCGTGCCACCGAAGATGGGGCCCACCTGCCATAGGGTAGGTCGGCCAACCCCACCTCTAGGTCGGCCAACCTGTGGTCGCACCTATCAGCCACCGCCTCCACAAGTCGGTTCTCCACCACCTTAAAGATTGTATCTTCACCCTTAATTGAAGTCGGTTTGATCCGAGGGCTCTGGTGCATCGCTCTGGCCTATATAAGCAAGACCCTACCCCTAGATCAAAGCATCCTCATCCTGGGCAGAAACCCTAATCTTCCTCTAGCATCAAGAAACTCTAGATAGGATCAAGAGCCAAGCATTCAAGAGAAGATTAGTCTTGTAGTCTTCTAAATATTAGGACAAGTTTTATTTAGAAATAGAGAGATAGAGTGTGAGGGAAGAGTTTGGAGGAGTTGCTGGCATGTCGGTGTCTCCTCTACGGCTTGTACCTGCGGGATCAAGTTCCATTGGAGCTTGCTTGTGAGATTTCTCTGGTATTCAACTTCTAATTCAAGTATGTAACATTATTGTTATTGTTCTTCCGGTTTGCGACTCTTTTGAGCACTTTAATCTTGGTAGCTCCTTGATTAATATACTCGGTTACTCATAGATGCACCCTACCTTCTAGATAGGTGGTAGCTCGCAAGGGTGATTTTATAGTCTCCTTAAATCTTTCATTGTCCACCTCCAATTTGTAGGACAAGTAGGATCTGGTTGCTAAGGAAAACATCCTCTGCTGGTGTCTTTTCTTAAGTAATGTCCCCATTGGAACAATCATAAACATAGCTTGCGAAGGTTAGAACTAGAAGACCTTAGTGATCTTCTCTATATCCCTATCTTTTCCGTCCTTGTTGCTTCTCAAGGGTTAAGTTTAGACTTAGTTCTTCTCACACTTTTTCCCTATGGTAAAATATATAATGATACTCTGGAATAATCCCGGGTGAAGTACTACATTGGTATTCGTGCGATTGCGAATCATTCTTAGTAATTATTTTGTGTGCGTTAACAAATACCAACAGGAGGGCACCGCAAAGAGGTTGATTTTCGCTCTCAAACCCTTGATCCTCTTTTTTTCATGATTTGGGTGCTTTTTGTCAAGTTCTAGATCTAGATCTAGATCTATTTAGAGGAGAGAAATCCTCATATCTAGAGCTAGCGGCTATCTTTTATCCGTAATGCTATGCTTATATGCGCCATTTTCGTTGTTTGTGTCTCTGCAAGGTGGAGCGAGTCATGGATAGGGAATGGATGTACAAGACATCGAGGCTAGATTCAGCTTTCTTGGAACATGTCACAAAGTTTATTGCCGTTGTGAAAAGGCATCGTCTGAGTCTGAAGCGGGAACTCACCATCTGTCCGTGTAAGAGCTGCAAGAACCTTTATGCCCTGGTAGATGACAAGGTGAATTCTCATTTGGTCTGGTATGGTTTTGTCAATGATTACACCGTCTGGAAGTTTCACGGGGAAGCAGAGGATCCAAGTGTTGGTGCATCTGGAGGAGGGAACTCGTCGACAACGACGACGACAGTGGTGAATGCCGGACAACAAATCTCATCAGCAGCGGCCGGTCTGCACGACAATGCTGGTACTGGCGACAATGCAGAGTGTGATTACATCACGATGAAGGATCTGCTCTAAGACACAGTTGACAACGATGATGGGGATGATGGCGGTGAGCCAGTGAGGGATCTCAAGACCACAGAGTTGTTTGAGTCAATTGCTAACCGTCTTGGAGACAATGACATTCTGTTTGGAAACCCGAGGTGGCTGGAGAATTTTAGAGAGATAAAGTAGGCGGCCATTGATCCCCTCTATAAAGACTGTCTGAAGCACTGGACGACACTGCGTTTTAACCTCCAGATGCTGATGCTGAAGGCTCACCATGCCTGGTCTGACACTAGCTTCAACGACCTGTTACGTATCCTGGCTGACACATACCCAGAGGGTAACAAGGTGCCTGCTAGTACCTATCGGGTGAAGAAGTTGATCCGGCCAGTGACGATGAAGCTTAAAAAGTCCCACGCCTGTCCTAACCATTGTATTCTATATCGGGGCAAGTATGAGAACTTGTAGAGCTGTCCGCACTGCGGCGCGAGTCGGTACAAGAGGAATGCTGGTTGTTGCGCAGATGCAGATGACAAGAGAGAGCCAAAGAAGAAGAAGATAGCCAAGAAGACTACCGCAAAGAAGCAGATCCCGTCACCTGAGGATGAGGAAGAAGAGGGTTACACGCTGTTGGCATTTCTTAGCGTCACTACCAAGAATAGAATTAAAATTCATCCCTGACAACGACGCCAGAAATGCTTGTTGGCATTTCTTAGCGTCACTACCAAGAATAGAATTAAAATTCATCCCCTGCAATGGCGCCAGAAATGCTTGTTGGCAGTTCTTAGCTCCGTCATTAAGAACGGGGTTGAATCCATCCTTAGCAACAACGCCAAGAATGCCTCGGTTAGTAGTAGTTGGATTCTACTAATTATGACCGTGATAGTTCCTTGTCCATTTTAGATTATTAATCCGCAAGCGCACGGAGCTATCATTGCAGCATTTCACCCGGAGAGTATTCGGATATCGTTCATTTATATTTCTCCCATGGGAAGGCATTTGATTAAGATCCTAGTATGGATATGGACTTGGGTAATAATACGATGTAAGATTATCCATGTTTAATGCAGGGGTAACAACGGTGATATTCAAGATAGTGGACACACACATGGCATTCCTCAAAGGATAAATAAGAAAAGAAATAAAGAAACAAGATTCCTAAAGCGAGCAGGCATTGATCTAGTATAGTCACATCATGATTAGTTGATGATCATACAACTTTACATAATTAGAATCAAGACTAAGGATGAAGCAGGTCGGGAGATCACTCGAGTACTGGTCTGCTAGCAACCTTAGTGACAATTTAGACTCCTACACCCTAATCAAACGTGGGGGAATACAAAGGACGGACAGGGTTGTCACCACCTGCCGCCTACCCCTCATTCCATAGAAAGGGACAATGCAATCACCTGTTCCTCCATACCCAAGCACCATGCTTGCATATGCAGCAACTACCCAAATCCCCGTGGTCCCTGACCCTACGGATCTACAGGTAAAGGAAATGGGCACACCTTGCGGCATGATGAACCGCCACCTCAACTTAACTCTAGTCCCGATTAGATATGTTATATGATTTATTAAGCATAAAGTTAAACATGTTATTCCCATGACACACAAACTATAGACTAGTTCATATATCAAGATCATAACAGCAAAACTATACTCTAATTCATAAGTATGACTATAAATATATAATGAGAGCAAAACTTTGGAAGAACTTATAATTCTATTCATACCCAAGAATGTCTTCTTCCAAGGAGCCAAGCTCTCCAAGGTAGCTTTGCCTTGCTCTAAAATAACTAAGTAAAGTAAAGCTACAACTAAGAAATAGAGAGTGAGGTAATGCTTGATGTGGTTGTGTGTGTTGAGTTGAGGGGCTTTGCTCTCTATTTATGCAGGGAGAAAGGCGGTGCTCCTCCCTATTCTTGGCGTGAGGCACCCTGGGAACCGACGTTGCATGCTTCCATGCCACCGCCAGAGAAAGACCGGGGACGATGGCGGTTCCAGGGGCAGCCGCCCCTAGGGCTGGCCGGCCCACCAAGGGGCCCCAATGGCCACCGCCTTTGTGAGGTGGACTCTGGTTGGGCTTGGAATACTACTGTGTGGTGTTTTGCCCCGTTGGTGTTCCAATGTTTAGCACCTTCTCCATTCTTTGCGCGAATCAACGTTGGAAAGCGCCTTTTGATGGTTTATTCCATGTATTTGTGTTTGTGACCTGCAAAGTGATATACTCCAAATACATGTGGAACTCAGTTAATAGTAAAAGCATATGTGACCAAAGTTTGCTAATTCCTCCTTTTTATGAGCTTATTGACGGTCGAATTTCATCATTACTGACCGTCAACACACGCAGAGGAAAATTTTGGCCCCATCGATGTGGTATCTGCCCATTATCGATCACCTGCGTGCTATATTTGGGAACCCCGAGGATACCAAGTGGATGTCGTGGCATGCATCTGATGAGTGTATGAAGGGAGATGGCAAGCTGTGACATCTCGCCAATGGCAACCAGTGGAAGCGTTTCGACGCTAAGTTCCTCAAGGAGTTTAGTGACGAGACGAGGAACGTCAGGTTCGCGCTGAGTACCGATGGGATGAACCCATTTGGTGACCTCAGCAGCTCCCACAACACTTGGTCGTTCATCCTCACCATCTACAACCTACCTCCCTAGCTATGTCAGAAGCACAGGTATCTTTTACTAACCTATATTATTTCTGGACCAAAGTAGCCAGACAATGATATAGATATGTTCCTGGAGCCGCTCATAGAGGACATGAAGATACTATGGGAAGACAGGGACAAGATGATGGATGCGTCCCTAAAGAAGGAGTTCACTCTAAAAGTCATCATCTTTCACCATCACCGATTACCCTGGTATTTTTTCAGTGTCGGGGCAGATCAAAGGTAAGTCAGGTTGTGTAGTTTGCATTGACGGTACCTACTACACTTATCTTAATGCATTCAAGAAGTTGGTGTACATGAGGCATAGGCAATTCCTCAACAAGAAGCACAGGTACTAGGCAGAGACGATGAATAAGTACTTTGACAACCAGGATGAGCCTCAACTTGATGAGCCAGAAAGGGCGAAGTATGGGCAAAAGGTGTTTGAAATGGTGAATGGCATAGAAGTTGAGTTTGGAAAGAAGAAGAAAGAGGAAGATGGGACCAAGGCAAGGAAGAAGAGGAAGCGGGATAAGATGGAAGAGAATCACGGGTTACGATATACCAAACACTCATGAACACCTAGTGAACTTAAGTCCGGAAGAGAGAAAGAAATACAGAAAAGATATGGTAATCGAATATAAGTATCGGGCGGGAATATATATATATATAAGGCCATGATGAAGATCACGGGAAATGAGTGTCTTATGGCCGCCCACCAGTTCGGGTAAGTCCCAAAGATACTTGGAACATATATGATCGGAGATCTGAGAAGAAAAAGATCAAGAATGGCAAGAAACTAAAAATCAGGCGTCAGTTCCTAGTAAGTACCAATACTACTACTACTCTACTCTACTACTACTCCTCCTACTACTGCTGCTACTCCTCCTTTTACTCCTACTACTACTACAACAACTCCTCCTCCTCCTCCTCCTTCTCCTCCTACTACTCTCTACTCTACTCTACTCACTACTACTAGTACTACTACTATTGCCGATTGTTTATTATATATGATCTAATGATTGTGTATTATACATCGTGCAGTGCATCAAATAACCCCATGGCTCAGTTCTATGTGGATTCTACGTTTGCGAGTACCTGAGGATGTGCAAGCAATTCAGCAGTAGCTGGCGGCAGCTCAAGAAATCAGAAGGATGGTGGCGAAGGGAGGCGGTCGACCAAAACTTCAGACAAACAGTAGCTGACATATGTAAGTTTGTCACCGAGGCCGCACATGAAGGGCGAACCTTCTTCAACAAGAAAAGCGAGTTAGCTAAGGATTCGAAGTTCGAGACGGTCAGAAACTGGAGCAACATGTTAGAAATCAAGGATTACGTGTTGCCGGCTTTAGCTGATATGTAGGACTAAACTTACCTGCTCAATCATGTATGAATGATGTGTGTTTGTGAAACAATGATAAAGACATCAGTAATGTATGTTGGTTCGTCGAACAATGAATGGAATATATGTTTGTCATCTATTCTCTGCTTTATCTGTGTTTTCATTTGTGAAATTCAAATTCAAATTTAAATTATTATTTGAAAAAGCATTTTTTTAAATCTGAAAATCATTAATCAAGGCGGGCAGGTAATAACAACCGCTACAGTTAAATATATAATAGAGACGGATGACTTAAAATAACCGCCTCAGTTAATAATTTAACTATGGTGGGCTGTTTTGGATAACCGCCTTGGTTAATACATATTAACGGAGGCGGTTAGGACACCGCCTCGGTTAAGCCAAAACGCCCGCCTCAGTTATTCTTCCTGTAATAGTGAGCCGAGAGCTGAGTTGAGCTTTCCCTTCGAACCCTCACAAGTGTTTTCGCAAAACGAGGCCAAGAAGTGGCATTGCTCTCTGGTCATGCATGTGTTCTTATGATTTTTCAGCTCGTGGTGCCCTGTTTAGAGAAGCAAAGTTTCTTATATGCATGAATTGTTCAAGTTGATGTTTTTCACGTGCCACACTCTTGAAATTGATGTACACGTGAACTAGTTCGGAACTTTGGATTGTCTTGAGTTAGGACACGGATCGATCACATGTTTGAATTATCCCCTCCAAGGGTTTGTAAAAACCTTGGGTGCTCATGATGTAAATCAACCTCTTCTGATGTACTCCTATCCCATAATAAGTGCATATCAAGCTTCTCAAGGAATCTTTAAACTTTTTTAAGTTGGCTAGTTAAATAAAAAGTAGTGTTAACATTTTTATCTCCAAATAAGTTTATTGCGAAAGTATATTCTACGATCAATCTAATGATATTTATCGTATTATAAATATTAATACATTTTATATATTTAGTCAAACTTAAAAAAATTGACTCTTCAAAAAACAAGACATACACTTATTTTAGAATGGAGACACTAACAGAGTGTAACCTCTGTTAAAATAAAATAACATTGAAGCTGTGTTAAACTGCAAGGAGCTTCACAAGTGACAGATCCCAACTTTAATGCAATTCTCGCTTATGTGAACTTAAACAAATTTAAATTTAATCAAATTTACATATAAAATATAAACATTAATAATACAGAATAATTATTATATTAACTAATTATAGAATATGGTTTCATAGTAATTTTAATTGAAGATATAAATATTGATATTTTTTACAAATTTAGTTGGAAAACTGAACCTCCTTGGCTGAGCTCCTCAGCAGTTTTTTTTAATTTTAATCCCTTTGTAATGAAAATTGCAAAAAAAAACCGCCCTGGAAAATATATTGCATCCCATAGCCCCTTTGCGTCGCGCCAAACCTACTGGCGCGATCAAAGCACTTAGTCGGGCCATAAGGTTTGGCGCGACCGGCTTTCCACCCTGGCAGGGACGGTTGACCACGGCTTGCGTGGAGGCTGCGGGGCCCACCCCGTCACGCCACATGCGTCGGCACGACTGGAGGAATTAGGGTTTTCACTGGGCCGGCCCATTATCGGTTTTCTCGGCGGGGCCCACCTCGTCGCGCCAAAGATCTTGGCGCGACGTTTGAAATAATGTGGGCGCGCCCCGGCCTGTTTCCCCTCTCTCTCTCTCTCCTTTCTCTATTCGCGCCCGCGACCTGGATTCCAGAGGCGACGCCGCCGCCAGCAGCTCGCCGCCGCGTCCTGGGGCCGCCGCCGGCCGGCCACACCACCTCCCCCGCCCTCTATCTCCCCTGCGCCTCCCCAAATCCCGCCGCCACCTCGCTTGCCGGTCGCGTAGCCTCGCCGTCTGGGCGGGAGGCCGGGCGCGCCGCCCCCTCGTCTGCTCGCGGCGCGGCCTCGCCGGTGAGGCCCGGCGGCGGCGGCTCCTTCCCCACCATCCTCTGCCGTGACTACAACGAAGTCGGCAAGGTACATTCGTATCTTCTTCCCCTTGATTTTATTCTATTTTATCATTTGTGATTATTGCTAGGGTTTGGATGAATTGGGATCAATGCTGGACGATTGAATCGTTTGTTGATTTGATTTGATGCGTACAATCGGTAGATGTATTAGTGTTCCTGTGAATTTGTCGTAAACTATGTGTTGCATGTGTGTAGGTAGTTGATGCATGGAGGATTTAGTTAGGTTGGTTTGTTGCCTTGGTATGAACGGTATATGTGTAGTATCATATATTTGGTCCAATTAGGTTCATTTTGAGGACCATATTTGAATTAGGGTCGAATTTGGTATACATTGTCTATGTATATATATTGTTATACCTAGGTAAATTATATTTGGTTTGTTTCTTTTACCTATGCGTTGTCGATATATATTGTGTATATACATTATCTATATATATGGTGTCAACACTTATTGTGTATATATATTGTTTTAGCTTGGCCTATATATATTGTTTTAGCTAGGTCTATATTATGTTGGTTCGTTTTACCAAGGCGTTGTCTATATATATTGTTTATATATATCGTGGTATGGTAATGCATAAATTAGGTTACCAATCCTTTCCTTCCATTTGGTGTTGATGTTTGCATTCCTATTTTGTAGATGGAAAGGTTAGTTTGTTTATATTATGGTGGCAAAGTAAGAGAAAATGGAGAGTTTGAATGCATGAAAAAAGAAGTTCAGTTCTTTAGTGGACCTCCAACTTTTGTTGCATTGGTCAACAAGTGCCGTGAAAAATTTGGGTGGCCACTAAGTATGAGAGGGAGATTTGACTGTGGGAAGGAACGGTCACATTATCTCCTGATGCCACTCTCTTGTGAGGATGAATGGAAGGACTATGTAGATGTTGTGAAGAGTAGCAACGTTAGGTGCTTGGAAGTGTGTGGTGGAGAAGGGATCTGGGCCTCCGGTTGTGCCTGTGGATGTTAGTGTTGGTGTGGAGGTCATTCAAAACCTTACCGAAGAAGAAGAGTTGCAACCAAGTCCAGTTAGAGAAGTTGATAGATTGAGTGACCTCGGTGGCATTGGTGATGAATTCGATGAAGAAGGGTATTATGATGAAGATGCAATGTATGACACTATATCTGAAGGATCGGAGGATGATGGTGTTGCTGTTGCCGAAGAGGTGGAAGATGATCTCACTTCATACGACAACATGTCGGATGATTTGTCGGATGATTTGTTGAAGGGTGAGGAGCATCGGTCGGAGCCAAGATGCCACACTTGCACTTTGGGGCCGGCTTCGACAAGCATGGCCATGGAACGTCGCCACGTACATATTGTATAGCCTCTTCTTCCGAAGGCCACTGTGTTTTGGGTCCGTAGATGTACTCGTCAAACTCACAAGCTGGGAAACCATCCTACAAAACATAATGTTCAAACCAAATTGTTATAATGTCATCAACGCAAATGACGTCGCAAAATGGAATAGTACTCGAATGAACACTTACGACGCCACGTTCACCACAACGGAAGAAGGGATCAAACATTCCCGGCTTGCTTGGTTCTTGGAGTACCGCCTCCTTGCCACAGTGGCATCTAGGAGGATGTTTTTTCCGCTCAATTGCGGCCATCCACATTTCAAGAGCCTCCATCTTAGAAGGATTGCCGGGTGGAGGCACCCATGGAACATACTCACTCATCGGAACACTCTTCCATGGGTCGTAAGGAAAGTACATGATGCGGCGATCCCACTTGTCACGACCATCGATCCACCGGTAGAAGTCGCATCCTTCTATAGCATGAGGATTATTGGTGCGGGGGCCACGCCGAAGTGAACAACAGAAAAAACGACGACCAGACGACAGCTCGTGCCTTGATTGCTTCACCCATGCCTGCAAACCGCAATGACAATTTGGTGGTGGTTCATCCGGTGGGTGTAGCTCTTGATCATCGTGAGTCGATGGATGGTGCACGAACGGATTCTCCATCAAACCTAATATAGAGTGAGTCAAAGAGATACAATGTCAATCCACATCACAATATTGGAGACAATTATAGTAACAAACCCCTATATCACAAAACATAATTCCAACATGTTAGATTTTAGTACACATGAAACCCTAAATCACAAACTTAGAAGCATTTCAAATAAGCACATAACCATAATAACAATACAATCAACAAAACTTACTACATTTTCCATCCATCTTCACCAAACCATAGATCACATGACCACTACCATTTCCCATCCATTTTCCCCAAACTCTAGAACAATAACATCCACAAAGATTACAACAACAAGAACATTACTAATCATTTTCCATCCATCCTTCTCAAACCCTACAACACTACCATTTGACATCCATTTCCACCAAACCCTAAAACACTTCCATCCAAAATAATTTCAACCACTACATGATGACAAAATGTATCCAACACAATAAGAGTGCTTTGCATAACTAAGATTGTGCTTAAAACACTAAATCCAACCTTACAATAAAAAATCACCAACTAAGCATTGTAGACATAATGAACCAAAATCTTGCAACCAAAATATAGATCGGGGAAGCATACCTCAAGCACTTGAAGAGTTGCACCAAACATCCATATAAAAAGTTGATGATTTGTAGGATTAGAATGAGGAAAAAAGAAGAAGATACAGTACACTCGCAGTCGTCGCAATGAGCTGCCTGGGAGAGTGGGGAGAGGGAGAGGGAGAGAGGAGGGTTGGCGGCAGCATTTATAGCGAGTTCGTCGCGCCAAACATAACGGCGCGACGAGTCGGTGGGGCCCGCCAAGGCTTATGGAGATGGGCCGGCCCATTAGCAACCCTAAGTCCTCCAGTCGCGCCGACGCATGTGGCGTGACGGGGTGGGCCCCGCAGCCTCCACGCAAGCCGTGGTCAACCGGCCCTGCCAGGGTGGAAAGCCGGTCGCGCCAAACCTTATGGCGCGACTAAGTGCTTTGATCGCGCCAGTAGGTTTGGCGCGACGCAAAGGGGCTATGGGATGCAATATATTTTTCAGGGCGGTTTTTTTTGCAATTTTCATTACAAAGAGATTAAAATTAAAAAAATGGCCGAGCTCCTACCGGTTCTAGGTTGTCTGACGCACGCACTGCTCAGAGAAGTTCTTTTTCTCGCTAATCTCTCCTCTCTCAGAGAAAAAAAAAGCTCACGTAAAAAGTGTATGAACAGTGTGTGCATTAGAAAAGTTCAAGTCGGTAAGAGGTCTGCAACTACCGCAGTGGGATACTCTAAAGGATACTCTAAAGGTTTAGAGTATAAATATAGAGTAAAAACTACTGCACTGGGTATTCTAAAACGATACTCTATCCTTTCTCTCATTTTATATTTAGAGTAGTACAGTGCTTATTCTATAGTGTGCAGTGACAGGTCTCACTGGCTAAACAAAAGAAAAAATACTCTAACTCATAAACTAAAAACCCAAATTAAATTTCAATTATACCATTAAATTCGTCTCAATAAATCATTCAAAACTAGATCACACATGGATATATTTATACTGTTTTACGATGGAGTGCGTACCCGCGACTTGCCAGCAGCTGGGACGTCCGCGACAAACCCAGGCCTACGGATATTAAACAGATCGGTACGGATATTAAATATTGGGACAGCCTGCAGACACGCTGCAGCTTGAGCCAGCAACCATGGCGCACCGGCTAGGCTCCGAGGCGCCGCTGCTGGCAAAGGCGGACCCTGCCCCGCCCATGCTGGCACCGGTGAAGTGGAACAAGTACCCCTTCTCCTGTGCCGTCCTCGCCTCCATTACCTCCGTCCTCATAGGCTACAGTACCTACCCTTGCTCGCTCCATTAGCATGCATCTCTGCTGCATACATATCCATCTGATCCAACCGCCAATGCAATTCAGGCCTCGTTTAGTTTCAGCGTATAAAGTTTTGGGGTGTCACATCGGATATTATATGGAAATATCATATGGGTATTCGGATACTAATAAAAATACAAATTATAAAATCTGTTAGTAAACCATGAGACGAATTTATTAAGCCTAATTATTCCGTCATTAACACGTGTTATTATAGCACTTTATTGTCAAATCGTGGAGTAATTAGGTTTAAAAGATTCGTCTCGCAAAGTAGTCACAATCTTTGCAATTAGTTATTTTTTAGTCTATATTTAATACTTCATGTATATGTCAAACATTTAATGGGATAGAACGTACACTTTTAGGGAGAAACTAAATAAGACCTCAGTCCAATCCAATGCAATTCGGTTGCAGTACTAGCATTGAAGCCGCCACGGTTGGAGCTGGTACGCCGTCCACATCTTGTTCGCTTGACAGTGTGACACGCCAGTGCGGTAGAGATTCAGATTTCATGTCCATATTCTTTAAAAAAAATGTTTCAGATGAAGAATCGAAATCACTTTAAAATCATTTGCCTGGTAGATTGGATTCTCATTTGAAAAAATATGTTTTTAACAAAAAATAGTATAATTAAAAATATTCTTCAAAAAAGTCTAGAACTTTTTATTGACAAAGAACAACTTATATACAGTCTACATAAAAAGTATGAACTGAAAAAAAAACATTCACTGATGTAGAGGAGAAGCATAAACGGAATCAGGAGAAACCATAACCACGGTCTACCAGTTCCGAGTGCTAACGCAAGAGAGGCGAATCGTTCCGTCTCCGATTTCTGCATGCGTCAAACCATTTGGCACTGATTCAGCCGATTCACCTGAGAAACGGAACTGACACCCTAAATAAATTTGTATTCTTGATGAGTACCAAAATCAACGAGCTTATGTTCACCTCCTTGAAGTACAAGTGATTATCCTTTTTCTCACCCTATAAGTTTTTGAGTAATAAAATAAACTTATTGATACATGTGTCTTAATACGGTATATATCACTCCATTTCAAAAAAATACCGATATACTCCATATATCACTCCATTACCAAAAAAATGGTATTATCCGTATATCACAACTATATACAGGTCTCGAGTTAGTATCCGATCCTATCACATACACTTTCATCTTCTATACCTAATAATAAAGAGACAGAATTTTTCGCCTCTTTTTTTGGTCCATTTGTTTTAGTCTGGCTCTACTAGCTACTTCTGTCGGTGATCTATTCATATTGGATGGTTCTCACGGTCAAGGACCAGAGCTAAATAAGGCAGAGGCGGACGTGTTCCTGTCCTGTTCGTGTCCAATTCCATCTCGCCTGCCTGAGTTTGGGGTCGAATCAGAAGCAACCGAAGGACACACGGAACACAAGTCTCCGGTGGAATAAAAAGGTCCGAATCAAATAGAAAAGGATAAAATAGAAATTAGAGAGTTTTTTCTTTTTTTGACCAACTGAATTCGCCTCTTGAATATTAAAATCATGGAGAGGTTTTTTTGTCCCATGACTCAATTCGCTTCCGTGGCTTTATCCAACTCTCGTTTAGTTTTTGTTCTATTGCCTTTTTCATCTTTCCGAGTAAAACTCTACGTCCGTTCCTTTTGTTGCTATCATAGATGGATTTGTGATCATTATGTGCACGGCCTGCAAATGGGAACGAGTTCTGGTTTCAGCTATGCCTATTTTTCTCGAGTCTCGACGAACATGTGCAACGTGGCCGTGTTATTGTTGTCGCATGCTCACATATGCATTGGGATGGTATGGGCATGCAAGCAAAAAGCATCGGGCCATTTTTTGTTTCCGACCATGCCTTTTGGTTTTTCCATTTTCTTTTGTCGTTCTCGAATAATAAATATACTTATCCTTGATTAATAAATAATATTAGAACCTGGATCAGCCAATTATCCAAATAATAAAATAAATTTGGAACAATTTGTTATCCAAAATCTAATGTAAATAATTATATATCCAAGCTATACGTTAAGTACCAGTACAATCACGGACGAGGGCTAATACTAATTTAGAGCTTTTAAATTTTATGAAAAGGGTAAAACATATATAGATATATAATATTTTTGCCCATTTTTCATGAATATTTGATCTTTTTTCTCATGTTGCAATGTACAGCTATATTTTCCAAAAATCTAATGTAAATAAATGTATCTCCAAGCTGTACTTAAGTACCGATGCAATCGTGGACGATGGCTGTAACTCAGATATTAAACTATACATGCATATAGATATTATGAAATTTAAAGTTACGATGTGCCTTACAATGGGTCAAAAAAAATCTATCAAAGTAGTATTTTTTATATACATTTAATAGGATATTATTATATTGTTGCTAATACTAATTTATATTATAGATGTCAGGGTCATGGTAAAAAATTATAGCTTTTAAATTTTATGGAAAAGGTAAAACATATATAGATATGTAATATTTTTGTCTGTTTTCCATTAATATTCGATATTTTTTCGTCCAATGCAATGCATGGGCATTTTGCTACTATCTCTTATAATTCTAAACCCCACTAGCTATTTATCTCAACATGTAAGTTGTCCAACTAGACAATACACTATCACATACAATTAAAATCTACTAGCACATTTAATTGTAATGTCTACGTCAACAAGACACATAATCATTTTGTTGTCCACGTCCTCATGCCACGCAATCCACTAATCCGCAATTTCAATAGCAACGTGTGGGGTATGCGATTAGCTTAGCATATCGATGAGATGAATATTAAGACCATGCACATATAGGGTGCACATATATTGAGACCAATAGACACAGATATTGATGTTGCCACATGGTTGACTTCCCTTAAGGGAAGACGTAGATATTGATGGCGCATCCAAAAGCTGTTTATATGGCCCAGCTCCATACGTGGAATGGGTCTACATACATATAGCACCTTCCTTACATTTTCATCCTCGATTTATGTAAAAGGGTTAACCCGGAGATGCTACGTTTGGAGCGACGAGGATCATAAGCTGACCCTTAATCTCCTAGAACTTCCAAAGTGGTACTAAACCCACCAACTACAGCTCCACATATGTCACATGGCTACATAGGCCAACTTCACAATAACTACGTCCTTTTAACTATAGACTTTTAACGGGCTAGGGTGTTACGGTCATGGCTGCATCAACTTTAAGGTGCGTTGTTGGCCTGTTACATCGACGCTATGGCCAACATCCACTTTCCTGCTGGTCACTACTGCCCATCGCTAGAAAACAGAGCCATCCAAGGCATGGTACATGTGAACTATATGGATCACTATCTGATCACCATCGCATTGTATTTCTTCCTTAGATTAACTAGATTTCTAATTATAGCTCTCCTACTACTTGCAGTTTTAATTTTTTATAAGTCTATTTATGGATTGCTTTATTATGCTTATCACTCCGAAGCCCAACCAGATGCTTCCTCCGATAAAATATGCCAAATTCATGAATACAAGTTCTCTTTGCGTACATGATGCTTGGCACATCAATATATCTATTCTTCATCCTTTGTTTATGAGAAATCAATTCTTCAGTTCCTGCAGTAAAACTTGAGAATACAATTCTTCAGCTCCCGAGAATACAATTCTTCAGCTCCCGCGGCAATGAGCGGGGTTGATACCTAGTAGCCTATACAATTATGATCCTAGTCATTAAGCACATCTTCAAGAGCCTTTCTAAAATCTATTTTCTAAATCATCATTTGAAGACTCATTTGAATAAAAATTGTTATCTATATCTTGTACACTCCAATAGTTTTTCCATATCTTGTGCGCAGTCTAGAGAGTCATCTTCGCTTTCTATCTTTGGCCAGTAAGAAATCCGGAATAAAGGATGTCTATTTTGGATATCAAAATCTTCATTCCTGTAAATTAGGAAGAATATAAAAGGTCTCTTCCAGATGCTCTAACTATCTCATCCCTTTTTATGGACTCTACAAGCGCCTCCACCTACACAACATATCAACCACACCTGGGATGAAAACGGTATGTATATTTTATGACCGTATTCAAGACCGAATCCGTTTAGAGGGGTTCAGATCTGTCCGTATCCGAGTCCGGATATTTAACATCCGATTCCATATCCGCAACCGAAAACTCAAATCGCATATTTATGATGTCGACGTCGAATCGTATCCTATCCAGCATGGCTGACACTATCCGTATTTGAATCCGAATCCGACCAGAAATATGAAAACAAATGTAATATCGGTGATATTTGTCTGCATCCAATCCATTTTCATCCCTAGTCTGCACCGCCTGAAGTTGGTACTACATTGCATATGCTCATTCTTTTCTTCAAGCTTTATGACCATCATCTATTTCTTCAACTCCTTTGGGATCCATTTTGTGACACCTACTCCCTCCGTCCTGAATATAAGGAATCTAGTTTTGTTCTAAGTTAAACTATAGTAATTTTGACTAAGTTTATACAAAAGAAGAAAAATATGTTGGACTGAAATTAACTATAGTTTGATTTAGGACAAAATTGGATTCCTTATATTTCAGGATGGAGTGAGTATAGTTTTGCATTACCCACTTTCCTTGTTCTCTGATAAGAGACCTCGCGTGAGGGAGAATACTGAAGTAGACCATACAAGCAACTCAATAATTATAAGTTATGTCTCCTGTTTCCTATATCATTCTAGGCTTTGTATATAAACTAGCCCAATGGTGCATTCATCTAAATAAAGTATTGAGCCACAGGTCACCAGTTTATCGTGACAAACGATAGTTTAGTAAATAAATAATGTGAATGAGTTGTTGTCTCGGTGGTCAGCTCCCCCGACCTACACTCAAGTTTTGCTTAGTGCATGTTTCGCGCCGGAGTTTTTTCTTATTTTCTTTGCAAGTTCAAGTTGCAGCCTTGAGCGCAGATGCTCCATTATGGTCAAGGTGTCATGCCTATCATATTTAGAGTCTAATTGATGAGTACAGGCCCGATCTTCCGAGAGGTAGCCGGTAAGTTCGATTTGTGGAGATCTCGACGTTGGCGATCCGGCTTCAAATCAGACACGATTCGAACCCTGCAACCGTTACACCACTGCTCCGTTGGTTATCAACCAAGCACAACTTGATTGACCTCGCCAAGAAGGTTTTTCCTGCAAGCGAATCGAAGAGCACAAGCAAGAAGGTAAAACACGCAATCTGAAATTGCAAATATGAATGGCGCGAATATCAATAGAGGGTTCAAAAACTCGGTTCCAAAGGACTAATCGATACAGTGGAGGAGATCAAGAACAGGGGCCCTGGATCACTGTAAAAGGATTTGTCACCACAGTTACAATGAACGATTTAGTTTCTCGATGGAAAACTAAACTCTAAACAAAACCCAATTGTCTAGCAGCGGCGGCGGCTGTATTTATAGCCTAAGACTCGACCTAGGGTTGGGGACAGCCAGGGGTTGGGTGCCCACAACTTGGGCTTAAGGCCCGACACGATACATGGCCAAGTTGGCCCAAATAGGTGACGCAACACCTTGCCGTGGTCACACAGAATGATCCACGGACCTTCTGGAGCTAGGACCAGATCCAAAACGATGGCGTCGTTGTCCCCTTTCTAACGCATCCAAGAACGCCCCGTTTCGATGTCGTATGAGAAAGTTATGATCGAAACAGTGACGACGTGTCTGCTGAATCCGAGGGCGACGTGACAGCTGAGTTAGGGACGAATTGCTACTTGGAGAAGACCATGGCGTCAGTGTGTCCAACGTGGCGATGTCCTCATCACTAATGATCTTCAAGTACCTTTCAGCCATGTGTACGTCTTTAGTTATAGCTTGTGTATAGTGTGCGCGCATGCCTATAGTGTATGATTGAGTTTGTGTTGGAGTTTATATACTACAGCTTGCCCTTGAAGTATCGAGGCATAAAGAAAAGAATAATCATTGCATGTTCCTATCTACATGGGAATCTTCATGTGAAATAATATTAAAATAGAAGTGAATTGACTACTCTTTTTTATCACAATTTAAATTTTGGTTTCCCATTAGTCTAAGCATCTGTGTTGCTCAACCTTTGACCACATAGAGATATTAAAGTAAATATGGCAATAATCTCGGGTTGTGATGGTAGGGAGGACTAGTTCCTATGTCTATCACTAGAATTATCTCTTGAGATGTACGGGTGTATAGTGTTTGGTTTAATGACAAGGGTGGATGTGATATGACCAATCATAGATTTTAGGATATGGATATTAATGTTGCTTGTTTGGTTGGATGGATAGAACGAACTATTTTTCTGTTTAGTTGGATGGATATATAAATTATACACTGAGTACTATATATATAAATTATACAACACAAAGTTGGATTAGGGATGAACTTGTCAAGCTACTAGTTCATTGATCCTGATTTGCAGGTTGAGCCGGTGCATTTTGATACATAAACATAATATTTAGCTGCATGACCTTGTATGAAAAATAAGCAAATTTTCTACCATATATGTATATATGTAAGAGTCTAATTTTGGCCGCCAAACTATCGTTAGTCTAATTTTTGTCATCTAACCTAGAAACCAGAGATATCTTTGATTTATTGAATTATAGAAACCAAACAAATTTAGTCCTTTAGCTAGTTTCAAATGTTGTTTTGCATCTATATGTGTTTTCTATAAATAATAAAGATATAGTTTAATCTCTAATAACTAAGTAATTTCAAATTAGTAAAATATGAAAACCATATCAATTTTTTTAAAAAAGTATACCCTATCTGTTGATGGTTTATTTAGAGTCTTTTTCTAGTGTTTTATTGTTCATTGTTGTGAATTTTATTTATCTTACCATTTTGTGCTATATTGGACCACAAGATTGACCAAAAGGGTCCAACGGGCTCTGAGAGGATGGAAGCTCTCGAAGATGACACCAACATTACAATAAATATGGCCTTATATGACATACTTTAGTGACAACAGAGTAATTTGTCTTAGATTTATGATGTTCCTAAAAAATATCATGAGCGATGGCATGTGTTTGGTTCCTAGCCATAGATTGCCACAATTAATTTAGGCAAGTGTGGCAACGACGAAAAATGTGGCTAGAAAATTTGAAGCGACACTTTGCCCTGTCTAAGGGAATATTTCCACGTTTTTTACTCTATGACATGCGGAGCCCAAAAGAAAATTGCCAAAGTTTAGTTGCCTATCAAAAACCTACCAACTTCGTTAAACTTGCCTAAGATAAAGTGTGACAAAGTATGGATAGGAACCATACACCAGACCTTCATTTTATTGACGAACTTGGAGATGACACTAATAACACCAATCCGAAATACTCTCTCCGTCCCATAATATTTGACTAGGTGTCAAATTACAAAATTGCTCATGCCTCTGCAAAAATCAGTCATTTCACCCGTGGACTCGCGCCTCTTTGCCCGCGCCTGCTATGCGGTCTGCAGGCAGGGAAATGGAGGACACGGGGGCCTCGGTGTGACCAAACGAGTGGTCCAGAGGCTTCACGTGCTCCCATCACCTTTCCTTTTTTTCTATGGCCATTTTTCTATTTTGTTGCTGATCCTTGCAGCTGCTAAACTAGCAGCTTTAGCCCCGTACAAACCCTACAATGACTTTTAAATGTGGGACAAAATTTGAAACGTAGAAGTACGTTTATTCCGGGATGGAGGGAGTAGTCACAAAATATTAGAGCAATGTGACAAATTATTTCTTGTCATGGCCAACCTAAAATCTTCACTAAGCTAAAAACTATGTGTCGTGATGCAGTATTTATTATTATATATTCAGTCTTTATATTCATAAACTTCCTGCCCCAAGATTTTCATTTTGGGATGTTGTAAGGTTCTAAATGGCTAGAGGGGGGTGAATAGCCTATAAAAATTTTCTACAACAACACTAGGATAAATGGTTAGATAACTAAATGTCATAATGCGAGTTTTGCGCTAACACTACAAGCTATCTGTCCACAAGTCTAGTTGCTATGATCTCTATGTGTCATTATTGCAAGTTCAGTAAGGCTGCCGATTCTGTATACATGCCATTATTTCAGGTTCAGTAAGGCTGCTGATTCTGCGAGATTTGGTCTTCATGTTGGTGCATCGTCCATTCTTTCGATATCCATACTCTGAATTCTGAATGTTTCATGTAATATGGCAACAATAGAACAAACTGTCAAATTTTTTTACCACATTTGAGCAATCTGATTTCAGGCCTCCAAATGATGCTAATGACCAGACCTACATGCATAAATGCTCAAACTCTACATGGTTAGGTATTGAAGCATGAAAACCTTAGTTTCAAAGTTTAAACATTTTATGGTTTAGTCATCAAGCTCTCTCGTTTCTCGGTCTCCATTTGCCCACTGACAACCGTTTGAATATTCTATCATCCGAACTCAATTTTTTTTGGCTTACATGCACACATCCCAAAATTCAGGATCTTGTCCAGATAACTCCCGGTTTTTACACCACATAAAATGCTTGCGACAAGTGCTAGAGAACAAGTGCAACGGCAAGTCGTTTGCCTCCCTGTTACCCTCTCCATCACCATGATCTGGGAACCAGCAACTGCAAGTTGGCCCGACTCCTTTTTTTCGCGTCTCTTGTTGCTTTTAACTCTAGCATCTCAACTTACTGAATGCTGATATGATTATTATCCCAATGCTAACGTAAGCATGGTTCCAATTTTTGGCAGAGGGTCAAAAGAGGTCCTGCGAAAGTTAGAAGGATCCAACTGCTAATAGAAAATTTCCACCGCATATTCGCTTCTGCTACGGCCTGCAGTGTCACAGTCAGTTCAAAAAATATAAGGTCCCTCATATATCTTTCCATGTTCTTGATGTCTATTTTACAGCCTAATATAGTTACTAGGATCAGTGTCTCCCTCCCTACACTTTTATCTACTTATAATTACTGAAGATTGATATGATTATTTCCCCAGAGCCAACAAAAGTATAGTACCAACTTTGTGCACAGACTCACAAGAAGCTATGTGAAAGTTGGAAGGATCCAACTGTTGTCGCGAATTTCCCATCTCATAGGTAATTTCTTTCATGGTCACAACTTGAAAATGTTGTCTGTTAGTTGCATAACCAGGTTCTGATTAAACCAAAAAGTTGGTGGGACCAATAGCACTTACGCACCAGCTGCCCTCTGCCACCAAGCAGCTCATAACAATGTTGCTTCTTTGTTCTGAGAACAGAAATCAGGTACGCTCAGAGCTGTCGTCCACACCAATGGACCAAGCCACCTCTCATTTGTTTCCATTGTTTTTTGGGTTCTCAGAGCATAAGTGGTACACATTAAATTGACATTTTCAGTTGACTCTTTTTAAATGAAGTTTTGCAGTATCAAATTCCATCCTACTTGCAAAGTTCAAATTATACCTCAATAGTTGAATGAATTTTTGTGTGCCTGTTACCATATGTGGAACATGAAGAAAGTAACAAAAGTATAACAATATAGTCTCCAGTTGTCTCAGTCTCTATCCCCTGTGCATTTCAGCTTCTATATGGCTAATGGCTTCATATTCATCATGCATCCTTATGGTCCAGCCTAAATAAAAGAAATATGCTCACATATTGCTCAATGAATTCAAGCACTCAGTGCTTTTTATGAGTTTGGCATTTTCTCGTCAGATGTCTCTGTATCTTCATACTGTTTTACATTTCCGATAATTAGATTACCTTCTTGGTTTATATACGGATTTACAATTCCTAATTCTGCAAAGACCAATAAATACACACATTATGAAAATATATCACATTCAAATTCTAAGGTGCCTCCTCAGTCTCACAAACATAAAACATGTTTACATCCGTGCAGGCACTTCTAACAATTCCTCAATAGACACCTCGGACGACAACAATCAAGGCTGAGAATCAGACCGCAGCAACACATCCTACTGATCATTCCTACAACTACCTCCAGATGTAAGAGAGGCTCCAATCAAGTTGTTCCTAACCTTGTATAATATATGTGCCCAGTGCTCTCAAACGATTTTGCATAGTTACTACAGCCCCACTAGAAGCTGCTGCATTTACGTGCTCCTAGCCTTGTATTATATTTCAACCCGATGAACTCTAACAGTTTGCTATACCTACCGTACTTCGTGGTTTAGCAAACCACATCTTTGTTTGTATATATGTATGTACAACCAAAACATGTGCTGCTAGATCCTGCCAAGTACTATACAATTAGCTCCATATATAATATCTGTATAATTATGCTTATATCAGCATCAAGAAAAGTATAGTGCATCTCACCGGTGTCTCGCCGCAAGCATCTTACCAGACGGCCTGTTACCAGATGGCAATAGTATTCTCTCCTTAGTTTGATCTGATCTAGCTATGTTCTCAGGATATAATGACTCTCGGAAGGTCTCTAAAATTAGCTTCCTGAAAAAAGGCTGATGAGATTTCTCTAACCCAAAGTTGAATTATGTTCATACAAGCATCTTAGACAACCTTTTTCTTGGGAATCTGCAGTACTCTTAAGTAGATATCAACAAAGACGGATACTGAAAGTTGAAAAAAGCAGTGGTCGCAAAAAATAGAAAGAAACAGAATTATTATATCTTTTGTTTTCCAAAAGTATGACATTTTTTTACTAAAGTTTCTCCTCTTAGCACTTTGTCAATGTTAGAATATAAGTGAATTATCCATCTCTTTCCATCAGCGTAAGCTTTTGGGTTGAACTAGTCGGTGCATGCAACACAATATGATATCAAAGCCAGGTGTCTCAAGTTCGAATCCTGGTCAGCGCAATTAAAAAAAATAATTGTTGCTCACTCCTATTCCACGTTGAGGGAGCCTCCACGTAAGGGGAGGGTTGGGGTTGGCAGCGGCGGCGAATTCACACAGGCGGCTTGTGTGTCAGGGAGCAGCACCCACGGGCCACGGCAGAGCAGAAGCACCGAACGTGGAATCCAATTACTATGCCAAGAACATCCGCCAGTCCTTGGCGCCTCCTCCCGTGCTTCCTGCGGCCAGAGCGCGATTGCTGCAGCAGGAGGCGGCGTGGAGCGGCTGGACGCGCGGCTGGGGCGGAGAGGGCGATGGGAAGCGGACGTCGCGTAGCTGAGGCACAGGGACCGCGATTCACGTACCGCGATTGTCGTGCGGATGTCGCTCGGATGGGTTTCAATCGAGGCAGATGGCAGCGGGCTGACGAGCCTCGGTCGTCGGATTTGAGTGAGCAAGCAGAGATAAGGCTGACAAACAATCTGGATGGTTGATTTGTACGTGGTTGTTTTTATGGGTATATTTTTTAGAGTGAGTGAGGAGGACCATCTCAGTAGAGGAGATTATATGGTATGGACTTAGCAATGTTTATGATTTATGATGGTGCATTAGTAGTATAGATAGATGAGCCACAGCCAGCGGCAGCTGTTTCTCTCACACTTTGGTTGTTCTGTCCCACTGTCTGCCAACAAGGCCTTCGCCATCCCATGCCAGCGCACGTTCGATCCACTGCAAGGAGCTGGCCGGGTCTGCTGTGGCCTGTCGCCAACTCTAAAGCTGCTCCGGCCTGTTTTGTCCACCACCACGCGTCCACAGCACCACTCATTGCGATTCACGAACATCAAGCACTGCTCCAAACTGGACCAGGCCCATCTCGCAAATGCTTGCAGCACGAGACAGAGCCACACGCTAAAAAGAGAGAGAGAGACATACACGGTTACAAGCGCACGCGACCAGCACAGATCACAGAAGCGCCGCGGCCTTTCTACACCTCCCGTTCGTCACCCGCCTCCAGTGTGCATCGTGCACGGATGGGAAAATAATCCCAGATAAAAATATTTTATATGCCAACTATAACGTTATAAAACATATTGAGAGCTATGAATTTGGTGTATACCACGTAAACACCGGAGGCTGTTTAAAAAGTTTTTAAAAAATTGGTTTTCAAAATTATAGAACTAGAAACAAATATTTAGGCCACTAAATAAATATTCATAGATGAAAAAATTGTCAACTACAAAGTTGTAAACTACCCTATGATATAGACTATGTCAATATCTAAGGTCATCTGAAAGATTCAAAAATTCGAATACTAAAATCTAGTAATTTAAAATGAGTATTTGAGCCTTTAAAATACATTAAATAAAAAAAGTTATCAACTGTATAACATTACATGTGTGTCGAGCTCTACAATTTTGATATAAAGTTTGTATTCATACGTTTCATACAAAAATGTTATGTTTTTTTTATATAATACAAAAAAGAGACCAAATGACAGGTGGGCCTCACTATCAGCAAAACCACCCCAAAAAATCACTTTGAAATGGTCAAGAGGGATTGTCTGAGGAGGTCTTTTAAATTCCACGACTAGTTCAAGGGGTGAATCGGACTTTACTCAAAAGCAAATAAACTCTAAATAAAATTAATAGTAGGAAAATGAACGGAGACAATCATAGGAGAATCAAAGTTTATTAGAACATTAGTTTTTATATTTTCATCCCTAGCTTGAAACTTCAAACTCGTATAAGAACAAGAAGGATAATCTTGAAACACTAGAGCCTAACACTAATGTGGGCACTTCAAGGGTAAACGAAGGAGGACCGTAGACTTGAAGCAGCAATTGCAGCTTATGGAACATGCACAATGTAGGAGTAATATATTTTCAAAGGATATTATAGTTATTGTACTAGTCTAGGGCTTGCGGGCTCTCATGTACTAGGTATATCCTTTTTGGAGTTATTCAATACAGCTGAATATTCTTTGAGTTACGTCAACTGATAGTCCTGAAACTTGTTCGGCTGTGTTGTCCAATCTCTAAACTCATAAATCATCTATTTAGGTCCTCAAACTAACTTGTTCATCTGTATCATCCTAGTCCCTAAACTCATAAATCACTAGTTTAGATTCTCAAACTTGTTTGGTTGTGTCATCATGGTCCCTAAACATGCAAATCACCTGTTTAGATCCTCAAATTTGTTCATTTGTATCATCTCGGTCCCTAAACATGTAAATCAACCATTTAGAATCTCAATCTATGTTCGGGTGAGCTAATCTAAATGTGCATCTAGGCATGTTTCCATATGCAAGGACATTTCCATAGGTTTCATTGTCATAACACCCCAAGCCTCTAGTCATGCTTATCCCAGCTGTGTTGCTACCAGCCCCAACCATATCTCCCAAATTGTGTTGGTCCCGAGCCATCTAGACTGGCTTTAAGACCCAAACATAAATTGAGAATATAAACGGGTGATATACGATTTAGGGATCGGGATGACACAACCGAATAAGTTTGAGGACCTAAACGATTGATTTGCATGTTTAGGGACCTGGATGACACAACCGAACAAGTTTGATGACCTAAACGAGTGATTTGCGAGTTTAAGGACCAGGATGACACAGATAAATATGTTTGAGGATCTAAATGGATGATTTGTGAGTTTAGGGATCATGATGACACAATCGAACAAGTTTTTGGATCTCCAATGGACTTTACTCTTATTCTTCTATTCCTCTTCTTCTCTCATTATAACATAGTACTATTGCGGGAAAGATCGGTCACACACCACAAGGAGCAATAATGCTGGGATCGAAAACGGATCTAGATGAGACAAATCTACCTAATCAGTTTTCCTAGGTTTTGCCCAGGAATACCAAGAGTGGTAAACAACATACTGTGAAGAATGACTTGGTTTACATGCAAAGCAGCAAAGGGTAACTTATCACGCTTACGTGACAAAGAATAGCTACCCCACCTACAAGCAGGGTGGTGGTTTAAACTAACAGTGATAGGTGCCTTCACTTTCGGATGGATAATTTCCCTAGAATTTTCTAGATGCTAAGCTTACGAACCGACGATGAAAAACAATCACTACTGATTCCATACAACCGATAGTGATTGCATATTCTGGTGTACTGAGTGTCCAGAGAAAAAACTTCTGTGTGGTGCGAAGAGGGATAAGGATGAGTAGTGGTGAGTCCCACGTCCTTTCTCGTGCCCCGTGACCGAATAGCGGTGAGTCTGACTACCTTTCTCACTCTCGGGTCCAAAATTTTGATTCATTTTTGTGTGTTTTCCTATCTTTCTCTAGTGCATCAATTTTGCACACCTTTATAAGGGTGGTTGTTTTTGTAACTGTATCTACAAATAAATTTTCAAAGACGTCTATTGTTTTAGACATCTTTACAAATCATATTTTAGAGCCAGCTAGTGTTCCAACTGTCTCTAGGTCTTAAGAAAACCATATGCTTCTAAAAATCTACTTTTAGAGGAGGTTATTTAATTGGGCCCCATAAAAATAAAAAACGATCTCTAGAGATGGATTTAATTGAAACCACCTCTGCTTGGAGTCATCTTCACAAATTATTTTTATAGTAGCATCAACTTATAAAAAATTATTGAGATCAAAATTTGAAAATGAAAATTTAGATTCACGACATCATAAAATTATGTCTCTTAAGATGATTTTTATACTAGCTAGTTGATCTAATTAAGAGAGATCTAGTTTGACTTATATTTGCTATTCATATTCAGGATTATGACTTACTCCTTCCGTTCCAAATTATAAATCGTTTTGACTTTTTGGTGCATCAGCTTTGCATTGCACCTAGATATACATATGACTAGATACATAGCAAAATCTATGAACTAAACAAGTCAAAGCGACTTATAATTTGCAACAGAGGGAGTATACTTAGTAGAAGCATTAATCCCTACATTAATTTAGGGTCGGCTTGGTTCCTAGAGGTTTGATCACCATGCTTTGCTGGACAAGGACAACTATTTGGTAGGTTCAGAAATCTTGCTGTACCTGCCAACCTAGCTCCCCCACAACAAGGATTTCCTTGCCAGCGCAGGAGAAAATTGGCTCGCCCGCGTGAGCAAAGGTTATCTTTGCTTTGCTGGGCGAGGCTGGCCAGGTGAGGCAAGATTAGCAAAGGTTTTAAGCATGCCTTGAGATTCCAACAGAGGGGCTTGCCATAATGCATGCGAGAGTACGGCACATGAAGGAATATCCACAGTAGCAAAACTAGCCAAGATGCAGTAGGATGACCGATACGGCACATGAAGGAATATGCGCACAGTAGCAAAGCCAGCCTAGTTGCAGTTTCTCCTCTGATCTACCAAGTATATGTTGTGAGAATAGAGAGAGACAGATACCACGATCCACCAATGTTCTTTTTAGTGAACAACGCGGCACGAGATTGTGTCCAATTTTATTGAAAAAAAATAGAGAAGAAACAAGACCCGCGACAACCCGTTCATTTGCACGTAGAGGCCACGATCCATCTGACCATCTGCTGCGTCATGCATGACGCATGAGCAAGATGCAAGACAATTAGACAAAGCCGCCGTGGTTTATTTTGTGCGGAGTTTTCATTTTGTCTTTGTCGTACAATCGATCTACTCGGACATGACGAATTAGACTACCACACGGTACTAACAAATTGATGAGGATGGCACCTTCACACCTACTCCCACCTCCGTCACGCACATCTTACTTCCTAAGGTCAGTCTTAATGGGGTTTCATCAGAGTTTTATAGGTATTAATTATGCTGATGTGGCACCATATTAATGAAGAGAGAGATAATAAGGGTTTTATGGGAGCAGAGAGAGTTTTATGGGGATGAAACTCTTCTGCACTGTTTTCAAAATCTGGATGTGTTGAAAACAGTGACATGAAATCGCCACTGAGACTAGCCTAACAAGTCAATTTAAAAAAAATTGACCAAATTTATACAAATTGTATTAATATTACGATGTATAATAAATATTATTATATTGAGCATGGAGTATATTTTCATAATAAATTTATTTGGATATATAAATATTGATAGTATTTTTTGTATTTCTGACTCCGCGAGAAACAGAGATTGGTATTTATTTTGGGGTACAGAAAGATCCCAGCAGCTCCCATCGATGCAGAGATGCAGTTACTGGCACCAGCTCAGCACTGTCCTTCCGGATCTGCGTGATGACATATCGACAGGGCAGGCAGGCAGACAGGCAGGGTGTCGACGACAAACACTGCTTCACCTAGACACACGGCCCCTGCGAGGCGTGGCCGATCGAGTACTCATGTGTGCCGGCCCTTCATGATGAATGCATTATGCATGTACTCAGGTCGCGCGCTGGCGTGCTGCTGATTTTTGTTTAGAAGACAGGAGGGGCCGCATTTAATTACGAAAACAAAAAAAACGTACAGCAGAACAAAATCAGATGTTCAAGAAACAAAAAGACGAACAAGATTGCACAAAGTTCTCTAACAAATTAAGAAGCAAGAGAGCAAGATAACCCTTTTTTGCACGATATACAACAAGGGCAAAAGCTGATTGGAAGATAAACTTGCAACGGGCAATGTTGATAGCTTCTCTAAAAACGAAGTTGTTTCATGAGAATCATAATCTCCATCAAGAAAAGGAATGCAGAGCTAAGTCTTAAACTTTACAGCACCATAAAAGGATGAGTGTTTATTAAGAAGGGCATATAATAAAGTTTTGACCAATTTCAACAATCTTCAGCAAAGGATCAGCAAATAAACATGTGTTCCAAAGTTTCCTCACATTGAACAATGCAGAGCACACAATAACAGCATTGAAGAATCATTTTTTCCTTCTTATAGTATTTCTCTTGTGCTATGTCTGTCCCAAAGAAGAAGCCAAATAAAACCATATGCTTATGCTGACATGACAATTTCCATAACCATCTGAGAGCCGAGTGAACCCTTATATGACTAGATAAACTGGTTTTTTTACAACACTAGATAAACTGGTTGTAAGCCCTTGAAGAGGAGCAAGTCCACTTTTCCCAAATATAATCTAAACAATCAGTCTTAAGGCCAATGATAAAGATTACTCAAATAAATTCTAGCAATTGCATCTGATTGAAAGCTTCCACTGAAAAAGGAAATGCCGACGAGGAATTGCCGTCAGTGAGCTCGTGCAGCAAGGCTTGGTGGTCCTCCTACTGGCATCTAAGGCTTCACCGCGCTCCACAGAGGCAGCAAGGGGAACCAAAGGCGGTGGCTTGGGGCTCAACGTGACCGTGTTCAGTGGTAGCGACCATGGCAGAACGACGGCTTGCGCAGGTGAGGCCGTGGGCAGCCTCTGACTTAGATTAGGTGTTCGGCGGGTCCTAGAGGGTTCAAGGGGTGACCATAGCGTGCGGCGGAGTACACTCGGTGGCAAGGACCGTGGCGGAAACCGGTGGTGACATGGCTCCCTATGACAGGTAGCTAGAGAGGTTGCTAGGGCTCGAGGAGACTGTCAGTAGGTACATCGGGATGCGGCGGTGTCCATTGGCTCACTCCCTCCCCACGGGGTGCCTGGTATCAACAAAACGACCATGGCACGGCGGCGCCATGGATGCAGCAACCGTGCTCGCGTCAAGGTGGCGCTATGGCACACAGGGGCTCAGTAGGGACGCAGTTAGGTACTTGGCATGCGTCTCGGTGAGGTGAAGCTCACATGTAGGTCTAAGTGGGGCTTAGGACCTAGTAGTGCGAGATGGCGACTCGTCGTAGTGGTGCCATGGCCATGGCGTTCACGCACACAGCGGTGGGCATTCCCAGACCAGTGTGGCTCAATGTGTATGCCTATAGGGTGTGCAATGGTGTGTGCATTGCTTGGAAACGGCCAAGGAACGACTTGGAGCTCCTTAGTTGGAGGTTCTAGGCCGGCGGCCATGGTTGGCTTCTCACCGACGAAACAGAGGAAGGTTGGGAGACTTACGGTGGGCACGATTGGGTTAGGCTAGTGGGCAGTAGCGAGGAGATGCAGTGGCGAGGTGAATCAGTGTCGTGTCAAGCCGCTATGTCGCTGTAGCCAATCGGAGCGTCGTTTGATCCTTAGCTTTGGCGGCTCCGACGACTTTGGTTCCATGGCGTCTCCTCCATGTCCTCTTCTGGGGCGTCGACGCGAGTGAAGAGGGTACCACCAGTGGTAGCGGGGGGTTCTAGGGTTTGAGGGAGCATGATGCGATGTTTTATAGACACACTAGCAATGGCGCGGCGGCGGACGACGCAAGAGGGTTGAGAGGGATGTGTAAGGTGATCAGGGCTCGAGTATATATGGGCATGCAGTCCGAGCCCGTCAGCCCGGCACGAGGTCCGCTTTTTTGGCCTGGCCCGAGGGAGCAGGCCGTGCCTAGGCCTTAGCCTAGGCACGTGGGTTGGCACGGCACGGCCCGCAATTTAGGGGAGGCCCAGTGGCGGCCCGGTGTCTGGCCTGTTAAGAATCCCCACTTCTCAGCCCAATACTATTCCTAACCCTAACTTCCCTAGCCCACCCCTCCCTCCCCAACGTGCGGCCACACCACACTCGCCTCCCTTTCCCCACGCCTCCCCTAGTCGCGAGCACCGCGCCGCCTCCTCCTCCCTCGATTCCCCTCTCTCTCCCGGGCTGAGCATCACGGTGGAGGCTACCCTCCTCCCTCGAGCCTCCTTCTCCCTCAAGCCTTGGCGAGCGCGACAGCAGTGGCTCCCCTCCCGCGGTCCTGCCTCGCCGGGAAGGTGGTGGCATCCCTCTCGGCTCCACGCCCCCCGCGTGCTCGGCCTCCTCCACGGCGGCATTGTCCTCCACCTCTTCCATGCTCCATTTCGCCCCTGCGGCCAGATCTCTGGCGAGTGTGGCATCCTTGAGCTCGCTGTCCGTCGCCGCGGATCTGGCATCGAGCCGCTGGCGGGGCGACCGCCACCACCTCCCGCGGTGGTTACGCCCCCTCCCCCCTCTCTCTCTCTATGCTGCCATTTGGTGGGCCTCGGGCCGGCCCGGCACGAAAAGTGGTTCATAGTGCCGTGCTTGGGCCGAAGGGTAGGCCTGCGTACCTAAGAGGCACGGCTCGCCGGGCACGGCATGCCGTGCCGGCCCGATGGCATCGGGCCGTGCCTGGCACAGGCCCGTGCTGGGCCGGGCCGGCCCGTTGCGCATCTATAGGCTCGAGGTAACGGTTTTGGGGGCTTCGGGGGTGCAAAATCACATGGTTGTTTCCATTAATTCACATGCTCAATCATGGTAGCTAGGGTACACCTAATGCAACTAGGGTTACTTTCCTACCATGGCCACTCAACACACAAAAGGGTTTCAGAAAAGGTTTTAAAAAGTTGGGATTTTTGGCTCTGGGATGTTGTGGGTTATTAAGGGTACGGTGTTTATAGAGTGCAATGAATGCTCTTTCAAGAAAAGCGTTAAAGAAAATAAGGTTATACATTGGACGATTAACTCTCAGCAAAATGCAAAATCAAACATCTTTCTCCCCAATCCTTAATCTGAAAGCAATTTCAACTAATCTGGGAATTGAACCAAAACCTTAAAAACTGTCAATTTCAGGAGGTCAAGTCTATTGCAATCAGGTTATCCGTATATGAATCCTTTCCAAAAGAGTAAGACAAATAGGAGTTCCCATCCGATGTTATGTAATTATCAGAACATATACATTATTGGATTGAGACTCGTGGGTTGGCCTCCGCACTCCATTCATCTTATGGCAGCAAACATCCATCGGTCGACACCATGCGCGCGCTTTGGATCGGTTAATCGTCTCGCGGCCAAGATTCCAGATGAGATCGAAAGCGAGAGGTGTGTGCCCATCGTTGGATACGACGTGGCAACAGATCACAACACCGTCCTCAACTTTCCCAAGCAACCAGCTGTGTCGACTAGTCAGCGATGGATGATCATGTCCAGTAATAATATATGTTTTCAGTTTTCTAACTCAAATCAACGATGATCTTTGCACTGATTATCTGAATATATTGCAACCAACCGAATCAGTATAAAACATGTGTGCATATTTATAATTCGCACGCTTCTGCTATGTATAATATAATAACAAACACGAGTTGACTGTGTAGTACTCTTCAAATGTTTGAGCCATGCGTGGAGATTTTGCAGGGTTAAGTAATTCCCACATGGACAAACAATAATCAACGCAATCGGTTGATGGTGTGTGATCGGATCACGCCACAAAACGAGCCAACCAAACAGCACTTGAATCTTAATTTGGATTAACGATACCGCTTTGCTTGTTGGTTGAAGATTTGGAAATGATATGGTTAACGTTTCTCTGAACACTAGCCTTTCATGATATTATATTCGTCCGTAATTATATTAACCCTACGTAAGATGGAAAGGTGACACGAAGTTATCCTAGGCTCCTGGTAGCTAATGAAGAATCTTGAACGGTCGTCATCTATTTGCAACTTGCCAAGACTTGACACAAGTATAAGCTTTACCAGGCCAGTCAATACCGCACAGCTAATGCGCACGTAGGATCAGTAATAAGTTAAGCTAGCGAATGAGACAACATGCATGTCGCGGCCATGCCAAGATCATTGATGATCCTCCATCCGTGATCCGTCCAATGTCCATGGACACCGGCGGCGCCATATGAATGGTTGCGCGCTTCTATCGTGCAGGTTCCTGTTGGATCCGAGAGATAGTAACAAGTAATCTGAGTGATGGTGGAAAGGGTAAATGCATGAGACAGCGGGAAGGGAGGAGACCGTGTAAAGCGGACCCACTGATTCGCTGTGTGGGCCCCGAAAAGAGAAGACGTGCCTTGGAATCGGAATTTGGAAAGCACCGGACGTCTCTAGCATCTGGGGTCTAGCCAGCAGCCTATCACTTCGAATACTCCCTCTGTACCTTAATATATGTCTCTAGAAAATTATATTTTCCTCATAAATATGTTTTCAGGGCGACACTTATAAATGAACGGAGTAAGTACTAATCAACACGGCCTCGCAAGTGATTTTTTTTTATTTTTAATACTTTTTAAAAACTATTTTTAATTTTAGCACCGAAAGATTTTTTTTATATCTAACACTTTTGGCCGCTCCCCACGGGAGGGAGCGGCATTTCAACTTTGCTGCTCCCCACGTGGAGGAGCGGCAACGCTGCTGAGGTGGCAGTGGCGAAAAGGGGGCAGGGGCTGCCGCTCCCCCTGGATCAAGGAGCGGCAGCCCCTGCCCCCTTTTCGCCACTGCCACCTCAGTATCATTGCCGCTCCTCAGATCAAGGAGCGGCAGGCGCAGGACGCCTTTTATTCTCTTCTCCTCTTGAGCTGTGGTCATTCGTCGTTTCGGCGCCACGCCCCCCTCCCCCCTCACGGCCATCACACAAGTTATTTTCTTGTTTAGTTGTAGTTCAAATGTCGGGTGGAAGTTTGTCGAGCACAGGTAGAGGAAAGAGAGTGAGGAAGGGACATCTGATTGTGTGGGAGGGTTCTCTGGGTCCTGATTCTTTTGAGGAACCTATAGAACAATTTCCTTTGGAGAGCAAGAGTGACTTCACCCGTAAGAGACCTCTTAGATCATACGACAACCGCACAGAAGATTGCCCAAAATGTCGTCACGGTGAGGATTTGTATTTCCTTTTAACTCTCATTTTTTCAGATTTGCATTTAGTTTGTAGAAGTACTTATTGGTAGATGCGTTTTCAGGATTCAAGCTGCCCAGATAACTGTGGGTTCACTCGATGGGTCGATCCTCCTCCTATCTATCCCCATCAACAATACATCATATATCTACAGGGATACATTTTTGATCTAGAGTATGGCCCTGGAAGTGGTAACAGGGACATGTTGGAGGACGACAGCATCAACGATGCAGAGGAGCCACTATGCAACAATCCATACTGCCAGTGCCCATACCATAAGAAGCACGGGCCTCCTCCGCCGCCACCGCCACCGCCGCCGCCGCAGTCAATGGGAGGTTACTGTGGGGAAGGCGCAACTCAGTTCAATATGTGGTACCATTATTAGGCATGCTAGGTTTAGTTTGCAACATGTCATTGTTTAGTTCATTAATATCAGTGTTTGAGTTTGAACTATGTTTATGTTGGAGCAAGTGGTAGTGGAACTGTTCAACCTTCTAATAAGTGTGTACCATGTGCCTACTGTTTCCCTCGATCGTGCAAGTGTTTTATTTCCAACAAGTGACTTTCCAACATGTCCTAGTATTATAAAGAAGTACATGTGGTCGAGGTTACCAATCAAAGCACGGAGTAGCAGGAAACACAGCCCCCAGGTAGGAAGTGGCAGAGTTGTTGCTCCCCCAGCCAGGGAGCGGCAGCCATAAAACACTGTTAAACGTCGTCGAACGCTCCAGTGAGCTTGAAAAGTAGAATGTAAGCACATTACAAGTTGCACATTACAAGTTCACTGGAACACATAAAACATCATATTACAAGCTCAAATCCATTAGTTCCAAATACATGTAGTTGCAAATTATTTCGACACACGGCTAGGACACATAAGTTCAATAAATGACTTGGATACATAAATGGCGACATAGAGTGCAACAAAGGGTCTCCAACTTCATCCTACCATGAAAATGACCAAGTCAACCTGCAGTATATATGACATTGGTAAGTAACACATAGATAATTTTTTTGATCGTTGAAATGTTATACTTATATAATTGTTATGCTTGCATGCACTCTATGTCCCAGGAGTGTAAGGCTCCCTTGGCCGCTTCCGTCTTTTCGGATTGGTAGGCACCACGTTGGGGGTGTAGCCAACGTCCGTGTGGCCCCGATGACGGTGCTGCCATCTTTGGCCCCACGCATGGCTCGTCCTCTGCACATAGGTCGGCCCCTACTCAGATAAAAGACAAATCAGCGTTAGATTATGGCATTCTTACATAACATGGGCTAGGCAAATAAGAAATTTTGCTTATTTAGTTTTACCTATTCATCTCCTTGGGTTCCCAATGGGGCATCATAGAGCTGTGACATGCCAATCTCCTGGTGCTGGGAAGGGTCCACCGGGGTGTGCTGGTACAGGCTGGGCTGGGACGGGGCATGCTGGTACGAGGTGTGCTGGTACGGGCTGGGCTGCTACGGGCTGTAATGGTAGGGGCTTTGCTGGAAAGGTACGTGCTGAAAGTTGCCCTACTGAAAAGGACCGAGGTGGATAGAGCCCTGCGGGTACGGGCCTCGCTGGGAGAAGCCCTGCTGGAAAGGACCCTGTTGGAAGAAGCCCTGCTGGAAAGGACCGAGGTGGGAAGGGCCCTGCTATGTAGGGTGCCTGTGTTGGGGTATGCCGAAGCCCGGTGCCTCGTCCTCGTCAGACGACTCTGAGTCATCGTCCTCTACCTCAACTGGGGCCTTGTCGGGGCGGTGTGGTGGTGTACGCGCGCCGGAGGTGGACCCTGTCACGGGGTCCGAAGAGCCCGCAGGTGTCCTCAGAGAAGCCGAAGTTGTGCTCTGGGAACGAGGATGGTTTGCTGGCGGCTCCAACGGAGTGTCCATGCAGCTCAACTTCTAGGCTAGCTTCCTCAAACTCCTGCTCATTTTCTACAAACACATGTGTGGACTCATATTATTTAGGACAACCTTTTGACTCGTACAACATTAAAGGATATTTTCAACGTGTTGCTTACGTGCACAAATGTCTCAAGCGCGCCTCGCCATTTGTTCCTGCAATCGTGTAGTTGAAACGCTGCTTCGTTGGACATCATTGACAATTGTCTGGCCTACATACATAAACGAGGTACTATCTGGTCCTCCGGATCAACCGCTGCAGCCATCATCAAAGTGCCCCTGTACTTTCCCGTCAAGAAAGTGCCATCAACAAGTACCACTGGCCTATAGAACTAGAAAGCATGCTCCGTTTGAGCAAATGACCAGAAAACACGATGTAGCACATGCCTCACCGAGTTCTGCAAAAACATCCCACTAGTGTCCACAAACCATTTCATGCCATGGTTGATGTAATTCATTGTAGATAGTATTCTGGGAACCCGGTTGTACGCCTCCTCCCAACTACCCCATCGGATCGCCAGTGTAATTTGCTTTGCACGCCAAGCCTTGCCATACTTCACATGATACTTTACAAGGTCATATATGGACTGCTGTAAATAAGACACCGAGACGTCATTATCCTTGTCAACGAGCCCCAATATACGACGGGCAAGGTAACGTGTAGTGAGCTACGGATGATATTCTTTACCCTTGTTATCCAAGCATAAATGGGGTTGGACCAATTTACTTATCCTCCATTTGCCATCACTCGCTTTCTTCCTTATAGTAAGCCTCCACTAGCATGGATAACCTGCTTTGCAGGTAATGTGGTACCTCAAGTTCTTGTCGGAATGAGTCACCAAGTATGGCCTATGGCGGTACACAGCATAATCCTGAAGAAAGAGCTTCATCTCTGACATTGTATTGAATATCATGTCCTTCTGAAGGATTACATGCTCATGGTTATACAGTGATTCTGCACACATCTGCAGACCTGTGTCACAAACTGCCATATATACCATGCTGACATCTCTGTAGTTCGGACCACCACTTAAAGGTACACCGCCCTGACTCAGTTGCATGAGTTCTGCCTCTATGTAAGGGGATGGTGCAACATAATGCTGTGCTTCGTTGATCCTACCTCACGAATCAAAATACAACGCACCACCCTCTGGTAAATCATGGACCAGCCTGCCCTGAGTCGGCATGGCATGAAGCACCGAAAGTGAAACATCGGACGTTGTAACATGAACCGGCGTCGCATGGGCAGCTCTACCATCATCGTCATCGTCGTCGTCATCATCATCGTCGTCGTCGTCGTGGTCGTCATGACCAAACCAGTTCTCTTCCGCCTACTCCTGCTCTTCACGTTCGAACTCCCTCACATCGAAGTCATTGCTTATACAACCGACTAGATGTGAATGCAACTGCTCCTGCGTCAACTGACCATCCATATACAACTGACTGGATGTGAATGGAACTGCTTCTTCGTCACCTCTAACATCGTCATGATGATCATCCTCCAACCTGTACCCATTCTCCACAACCACCTCAACAATGGGTGACTTCGAGCCTGCGAGAACCCTAGTGTAGCGGGACCAATGAGCAGGGTCGCGCAAAGACATCAGGACATATTTTGCCCGAGTCTTCCCACTGTCAAATCTCCCCTTGATTGTGAAATCACCGCCAAACTTTGCGTTCAAACGCACACAAAGGTCATTGAAGCTCGACAGTTCATCAAACCATTCCAACTCCTCTTACATATCCTCAAATTCACCATCTTCCTTCCTAACAATTCCTCCGAAATAAACTCGGACACAACAATCCATCTGAAAACTATTCGAGCAAACTTCATCAAGTCGTCCAAACAAACTAACTATACTAAGTTTATTAACTACACTATACTAACTAAACTAACTAAAGTAACTATTTATATCACCTATATTAACTTCACTAATCTAAACTAAACAAACTAACTAATCTAACTATTTATAATACCTAAGTAATTATTTATATCTCCTATACTAACTTCACTAATCTAAACTAAACATACTAACTATTTATAATACATATACTAACTTTACTAATCATACTAACTAAAATAACTATTTATAATATTTATACTAACTATGCTAGCTTTACTAATAATACCAACTAAACAATTAAACTAACTACTTATACTAACAATACTAAATAAGCTAATCTAGCTAACAATTATAATACATGAAAAAAACTTACCTGCTCGCGGGGCAATGCTCGCGGAGGGGCGCGGCCCTGCTGCCGGCTGCTCGCGCGGGAGAGGCGCTGCTGCCTCCGACGTCCTGCGCGGGCGCGGGGGAGGAGGCGCGCGCGCCTGTGCCGCGCGGGGGGAGGGGGGGCGCTGCCTACTCACGCGGGGGGGGGGGGGGGGGGGGCGCTGTCCACTGCCTGCTTGCGCCTAGGGGCAGGGGCGCGCTGCTGCCGTGCTCCGCCGGGGGCGGGGGTTGGCGTCGGGCGAGCGTCGACCTTCTTCTGTCCGGCACAGTGACCGCTTTATCTCACGCGAAACAAAACAACCCCGCCGCCCCCCGCTGCCGCTCCTTGATCTGGGCCGCTCCCCAGATCAAGGAGCGGCAACGGGGGGCGTCGGGCTTCTTATGTCCGGCACAGCAACCACTCTATCTCGCACGAAATAAAACAACACCGCCCCCCTGCCGCTCCTTGATCTGGGGAGCAGCCGCTCCCCAGATCAAGGAGCGGCAGCCGGGGGTTTTCGGCTGGCATACTTTTTCAAAATATAGTGCGCGCCCCCGCTGCCGCTCCCTGGTCTGGGGAGCGGCAGCCTCCTGTCACCTTTTCGCCACGTGGGGAGCGGCAAAGTTCAAATGCCGCTTCCTCGCGTGGGGAGCGGCCAAAAGTGTTAGATATAAAAAAAAACTTTCGGTGCTAAAATTAAAAATAATTTTTAAAAAGTGTTAAAAATAAAAAAAAATCCCGCAAGTCGAGCTGGCGCGCACCGTCTGGAAACAGGAGGAATTCCGCCGGTTGGGTCGCAGCAGCCAGCAGCGCCGCGAGGTTGCGCACGTTATCCCCGCGCGACCGAGCGCGGCGGGGTGTCCATTCATCTCTGCTTTCTGTGCGGCGATAATTTGAGCCCGTGGTGTCATCGATTTATAGCAGTAAAAACATCGTGCTGCAGCGCTACCTTGCCACGCCTCTCTCTCTTTAGGTGGCACAGCAAGCGGCCTGCTGCAGGCGAGACCGCGCGAGAGCCCGCCGGCCGGCAACGATGAAGGAGGAGGATGACCTCGAGTCGCCGCTGCTGGCCGTCGACAAAGAGCCGTCGCCGGCGGACGGCGCCAGGGGCTGCACGTACGCGCTCGTCTGCGCGCTCCTCGCCTCCGTCACCTCCATCATCTACGGCTACAGTAAGCCCACGCTGCTCCTTTCTTGGCAATTGTGGACACCGTGCGTGCATGATGGCTACTACCATGGTCTATATGACAAGCGGATGAACAAACATGGATGCACGAGCTGTGTGTTTGTATCAGCATTTCATCATCGGCGCGTGTATGTGCGCTCGCAGATCGCGGGGTGATGAGCGGCGCGCAGAAGTTCATCCAGGCGGACCTGGGCGTGACGGACGCGCAGCTGGAGGTGCTCATCGGCGCCACCAGCGTCTACTCCCTCGTGGGCTCGCTGGCGGCGGGGTGGGCGTGCGACCGCGCCGGCCGGCGCCGCACCATCGCGCTGTCCGCGGCGCTGTTCCTGGCGGGTTCCGCCGTCACCGCCGCCGCCGACGGGTACGCCGCGCTCATGGCGGGGCAGCTCGTCGCGGGCGTCGCCTGCGGGTTCGGCCTCGTCGTCGCGCCCGTCTACATCGCCGAGATCTCGCCGGCCAACGCTCGTGGATTCCTCTCCACCATTCCCGAGGTACGTACGTTGTACGACGGCGGCGACGGTTCTCCGCGGCCGTGCATGGTTGTTTGCTGTTCTTGATTAGGCGATCTTGGCAATGCAGTCGCGCTGATGCGCTAGAGTGGGCGTGGTTAGCTTAGCTAGCTGCAGATCTGACATCCTAGGATAAGTTTCTTGGCAAAGTTCGTACGTTTACATGTGTGTTCCCCAAAATAAAATTTGATAAATTGAAAAGAAGGAAGTTTGTTGCAATTTAAAATGGAAGTTCGTTCGATCGCATCTGAAAATGCTTGGCATCTACTTTAAGAGCGAAATGGAATCGGACTTCTCCGATGTGACCCGGTTGGGTTGAACAACTATTATTGTTGCAGTACACAACTGGTACAACAACGTACAGTTTTTTTTAGTTGGACCACAAGTTAGGGTCCATCTCGGTTAGTCAGCAACGGAGCTAGGAATTATTCTGATTTATCAACATTATACAAATTAGTAAACCATTTCAACTAAGAATTGTTTTGAGGACTCGTTCCTAGATAATCGAACGAGCCCATAAGCTTTTTGATCCGGCTAGACCTTTTGCTAGCTGCTTTCCTATGAGTTCCGCAGGCTAATATAAATAGGATCTTTGTCTTTATGGGAATCAATCATGATCGAGTTCATGACCATACGGTTTTCTTTCTCTTCCTCCAATCTAGCTAGTCTTGGCCTCTTCGGTTGTTTCAGGATTCTTCATATATTCAAGGGCATGTATGATCTAACACCAAGCAAGGAGACGATATATCATTTGCCAAGTTAGAGATGGAGGGAGTCCGGGCTTGAGAATGCCTGAAATCTAGCAAATCTAGAGGAGCAGTAGGCAGTAGCATAGGCGGAGCTTGACAAAGCAAATAGGAGGGGTCGGTCTAGCTAAACTAATCTATAATCATCATGAACAATGCTAAAAACTATTGTTTATTTAGTGGAGAATTTGTTAGTTAAAGGGGGAGGTGGGGATGGCACACCTTGACCTCAACTAAGCTCCGCCATTGAACAATAAATCTCCCAACCTGCACCACCTTACTACCCTTACCTGCTGCCACTGTTTTGTCCATTTCCCTTGGTGCAAGGACGGAGGCACATTTTCAGTATTGTCGCCCTGTGGCAGCAATAATGATTTTTGACAAAATATCCTTATAAGTATTGCTTTTTGCAAGAAATGATTCCTATTGTTATGGTTTTTAGCAAGATTATGATATAGTAACATGATTGGCTTAGTTTCCTAAATCCACCCCTGCTTGGTCCTATCCACTACCTAAAATGGTGCTCCAGTGAGACTACTACACCATTATAGTATGGGTGGTGGCACGTCTAGGTCGCGACGGGGCAATATAGGTCGTGGAAGAAATCAAACCAAAACTTGCCATGTTTACCTCAAAATGGAAGTTAGTTGGATCGGATGAACATAGTGACACATTTAGCAACAAAAATGGAAGATGGACTCTAATGTACCCACGGCACGTTGAGTTGTCATTAAAGTACAACTGATACAATAATGTTAACAGAGGCCTAACACAAGTCAAATTAAAACTTGCATGCTTAATTTTATTCACCATAATGTTTTTTTTCACATCTTCCACTTGGTTTTTTTAATCATAATACTCTCTCCGCCCCTAAAAGAATGCAATTATGGAAAACGTGTCGGTCAAACTAGTTTATGTTTGACCAAGATTATAGTAAATAATATTAACATTTATGTCTCCAAACAAATTTATTATGAAAATATAATCTATAAGTAATCTAATGATACTTATTTTGTTTCATAAGTATTAACATATTGTTATATAATTTCAGTCAAAGTTTAACCGGTTTGACTTCTTAAAATACGAGAATTGCATTCTTTGTGGACAGAGGTAGTATTAGAAATTCTACGTCAATATCCAAATGAAACGCACTGACGGAAGGACGAGAGGTTTGCGTGCGCGCGCATGCTTTTTGGGTGTTGGGTGTTTTCCGGGTTCCGGCGAGCTTAGACGAGCTGCACTGGGTACGGCAAAAGCCTCCGCTACGACGACAGGTCACCTTTTACCGTCCAAAAGCCTCCGCAGCAGAGTACTGCAAAAGGTGCGCAACGCTCGTCCATGCGCTATTTCTAGCGTGATGCCGGACCTACGCAAAAGGCCAATAGACCCCACCACGAGCGAAGCGTGAACGCAGCAGGGAGAGAAAAGGATAGTGCGCATCCGTGGAAAGGGATAGTGGCGGCTCCCACATTTTTAACTAACTAAAAAATGTTATAACTCACAAACCAAAAAACCAAATTAAATTCCGATTGCACCATTAAATTCGTTTCAATAAATACTTCAAAACAAGATGTCACATGGATATATTTAGATAAAGTGACAAGTGGACCCACAGTGGATAGACTATGATATAGAGAATGGATGAGTGCGAAAAAACTGTATATTTTATGGTGACTAGAATAAAATATTACTTTTAGAGATGAATATAGAGGTCAAGAGTGCGGGTAATCTTAAAGGAAAAGTTATAGAGTGCCAAGCTGGATGCCGACTTGTGGGGCCACAGCCACCGTGGTGAGATCGCGATCCAGGCAACGGACGGTGTAGAAAGCAACAAACATTTACTAATTTATTATTATTATTATTTAATTAGATTTACAGCAAGTCATCATCGCACAGGATTTAATTAGCGATTTCGTTACTGTTATTCTGATGACATCATGCATGCTCTTTGCGACGTCAGATCGCCGGCAACTCAGGCATCCTGCTGAGCTACATCGCCGACTTCGCGCTGGCCGGCCTGCCCACGCCACTCAACTGGCGCCTGATGATCGGCATCGGCGCCGTCCCTCCTCTATTCCTGTCGGCCGCCGCCACGGTCGCCATGCCGGAGACCCCGCGCTGGCTCGTCCTGCACGGCCACCCCGACGAGGCGCGCCGCGTGCTGGCGCGCACGGTGGGGGACGCAGACCGCCGGCTCCAGGAGATCGTGACGTCCGTGCATGAGGCCACGAAGCAGCAGGCAGCGGCGGGCTCGGGCTCCGGCGGAGCGCCGCCGTCGTCAACGAGCGTGTGGCGCGAGATCCTGCTGCGGCCGACGCCGGCCGTCCGCCGCGTGATGCTGGCCATCCTCGGGCTGCAGGTGTTCCAGCAGGCGTGCGGCGTGGCGGCCATGGTGCTGTACGCGCCGCGCGTGTTCAGCCACGTCGGGATCACCTCCGAGCGCGCCGTGCTGGGCGCCACGGTGCTCCTCGGCGCCGCCAAGACGGTGGCGATCGTGGTCCCGCTGTTCCTCGCCGACCGCCTCGGCCGCCGGCCCATGCTGCTCACCAGCGCGGGCGGCATGGCCGCGTCGCTCCTGGTCCTCGGCCTGTCCGTGGCCACGCGCGCGTCGACGACGGCCACGGCCGCGCCGTGGGCGGCCGAGACGTGCGTCGCGGCGGCCGTGGCGTACATGGCGACGTTCTCGCTCGGGTTCGGCCCGGTCATCTGGATGTACGGCTCGGAGATCCTGCCGCTGCGGCTGCGCGCGCAGGGCACTGGCGTCGGGACGGCGGTGAACCGGGTGATGAGCGCCGTCGTGGGGATGACCTTCATCTCCATGTACGAGGCGGTGGGCATGGCTGGCACCTTCTACATCTTCGCGGCGGTGTCCGCGGCGGCGTGGGTGTTCGTCTACGCCTGCCTACCTGAGACCAAGGGGAGGAGCCTCGAGGAGATGGAGGCACTCTTCGACGGCGGTGCCGGTGCCGGTGCTGCACCGTCGCCACGGGCGGCGGCGTTGTCGTGACCGTTCCAGACAGCGAGTACACGTATGCATGATGGATCGTATCCACGCGCGGAACATGCACGTGATGTTGTCAGGTGTGTAGCGTAGTAACACTAGTTAAACGCCCAAAGTTAGATCGGGGCTAGTGTGTGTAATTGTTGCTAGCAGTGATTCTGTCGATCGATGTATAATTTTGTACTCTTGTCATTTGAATGGAATGATTTATATTGGTTCTTCCAAGCGCACAGCACATGGTTAACAAGCTTACTCGGATATTTATCGGTCAACAACGGGTGACCAGATCAGGGGAGATGAAGATATTTCCGGGTGCTGTGAAGTGGCAACGGGAAGATGGAATCATGGAACGGCTTTGACAGTACCGTACGCATGATGACAATAAAGTACTCCCTCCGTCCGTTTAAGATGCAAATGTAGCATGCGCGTGTTGTCCGCAAAATAATGCGAATTAGCGTGTGCCAGGCCTTTGGAGGTGACTCTAGTAGCTGTCGCTCGTGTTTGTTTGTCATTAGGTGATAGAGACCTGCTGTATTTGTCATAGTGCTAGAGAAAATTGTGTGGTAATGTTTGTGACGCATGTGCAATAAACAAGTAAAGAAAGCTGTCGATTCAATGCATGCACTGTAACCGGTAGTTGAACTAGGGGCATATGCGTCATGTTTCATGTCTGCTAACTTTGCCTTGGGAACGTAGATTTGTATCCTTGACGGACGGAGGGAGTATCTGCCACGTAGAATGGGGAGAGATGAAAGCTGTATCTGTATCATAGATGTGTGATGATATTATATTAAGGCACTTACGACGCAGAAACTATTCCACTAGCCATCATGTCAAGAAACTATTATCCTCAACACAACATTTTTAGGAGTGGTCCTACATAAAAATCTGTCCAATCATCGTCCTTTGACCCTGTCATTCTCTCTCTTCTCCGATATTCTCTACATGCCTGCACCTCACAAATGTGCAAGTCGTTGGCAAGCTCTTCATCCTCCGCTGCCGCGGGTGGGGCCGGCTGGACCCATGCGGTGGCCGCGCAAGAGCTCGACCTCAGCAGCACTAGGCGGCCACAATTTTCTTTATAAACTGGATAGTATGTTTTAAGGACTTAACTATCGCTCGAGCGTGCAGGCAGAGAAATAATGCCCGCACAACTCTCCACACACACACCTTCCTTATCTTCTTCCTCCACCTCGCAACTCGCACGGCCCGCCGCTCCCAATCTTCTTCCTCCAGAGCCTCCTCACTCCACCCAGATCCGGCTTCGGCTCCGGTGACTCGACCTCGACCCCTCCAGATCCGGCGCCAGCGCCCCGTCCCCGTCCCCGCCTCCGCCACCTCCCACCACCCCGATGCCCCGCCACCCCGCCGCCGGCGGTATGGTCTCGCTAGAGCTCCTCGTCTGCGGCCACGGAGCTCCGGCGAGACCCTACTGCCGGTGGCGACATATTCCTTCCCCTTACCCCTCCTCTTGCATCCTCCCGCATGCGGCCATGGAGACCTCCGGCGGATTCCGTCCATGGCTCCCCCGTCCTGACCTAACTCGGCCGCCACGACCGCCGCCAGCTCCCATAAACTGCCCGTCGACCATCCCCATAGCCGGACCTACCTGCCTCCCCCTGCTAGCCCTTCTATACCCCGCCAGAGTTGGAGAAGAAGGGGTGGCGCGGCTCACCGGAACCCTAGGCACCGCCGTCTTCTTCGAGGGCGCTGGCGTGGTCGCGGTCGAGTGCATGGTGGGTGCGGGCGGTGCCTTCTCCGGTGGCGGCGTCGAGCTTGGCCCAGCGTGCATCTTCTCTAACGTCGAGTGCATTGCCTTCTCTGGCGTCGAGCACATCAGATGGATCTCTCTTCTTCCCCGCATGCATTGGACGGCCACGCTGGTGTGCACACCGAGCATCGGGAGAATGCGCGCTCGGAATCAAGCATTTTCGACGTTTTAATTATAGTGACAGATAAGGTTTTTGCTGATTTAACAAGATATATATTGAAGAGGATGGGAGAAACAGAGAAGCTATTTTTATATGAAGAGGCGAGTCTTCACAGGTATCAATCTCTGTTGGGGATGGCAATACATCATTTCTATTTGTTCCTGCACATCCTGTGCGCTCTCCTTGCTACTCAAGCCGTCACCACAAAAAAACCCATGCATGCTCTCCTCCCCCAATGACAACCATCCATGGATGATGCACTACAGCCTAAAGGAGCGCAGGGCGGTGGCAAATTGGCAACGGCAGTGGCCATCGTTGTTCTGGCCTCACATCACCAGAGCTTCCAGGAGCTCAACGTGGCTGGTTTCGCTGCTCTTGCTGCTCTCCTCCTCTGTCATGCGTCTAACGAACAAATGAATGGGGCAAGCTTGCCCTGCACTATGTGAGATAAACATGCTAAGACATAGCGTTGACACTGATTTGTGTCAGACACTAGTAAGGGCTAGCACGCTCGAGGTCACACATGAACTAGTTTGCAGCAAGGATATAGTAAATCAGTGAAACTGACTAGTAAGCCGGTTAGGTTGACTTGACACCCGTTCTTTGTCTGGTAGACTCCTGAACACCTCCCGTGAAGAACCATCTGGGAGGGGCACGATGAGGTTGTCCTAGGGTTGGCAAGGCCACCTAGGACGACGTCAAATCTCGTCAAGAGACATGACAAACAATAAGGACAGACAGAGTTAGGGCAAAATAGTAGTACATGCATTTTTTTATGATTAGAAGTTGAATTTCTCAATCATCCGTGGTCCTCTCGTTTATACAAAGGGGGTGGTGTAATCCCAATATAAATCAACTCTAGGATGCGTCCCATAAGTATGCTATGTGAAAACAGCAGGAAAACCACTTTAACTGAGTTGGAGTCCAACCTATCTTGAAACAGCAGGAAAACCACTTTAACTCGTTCTCAGGCCTGACAATTGCCAGGCCATTTAATGAAACTGGCCTGGTCGGTTTGCATAGTGCTAGACCCAGATCCTTCTTTGTTTGCTTGGGCTCCAATCTTGTTGGGCTGTGGTCCTTCATCTTGATGTTAGGATCTTAGTAGTGAAGTCCATTATCCTTGTTGCCACATTTTTTTTACTGTCAACACACAGTAGTGATACCCATCACAAGTAAAAGCTATACGGGGAACTGGACGAAATTTCTTGATCTAATTCCTGATTTCATAGTTCATTTAGCACCACATGAGCAAGTTCATTTGTTCTATGTTTGACCCATTGATTCGAAGCGTTTGGTTCATGTAATGTAATGTAAATGCATTACAGAGAGATAAGATATAACATTTACAACTGTGCCTGGGGTGTAACACCCTAAAATTTGGTATGATTTTAAAATAGGTGAACAAGATTTATTATACAATTTTGTGAGCATACAAACTTAGAATAATAATAATTTTTATTAATTTAAAATCAAATATAAGGGTAGAAACATGATTGAGCATTCATGCTGCTGCATAACATTTTGTATTGTGTGCACTTTTTGAAAATACAAAATCTATTTGAAATTCCTTTGAAAAATTGGAAAAAGAAAAAGAAAACGTTTTCCATTCCTTTCCCTGGCTTTTGGCCCATCGGCCCAGCCAACCGCTTCCTTCCCCGCCTCCTTTTGGCCCGCTCGGCTTTCCCGAGCCGAGGTCAACACGGCCCGTTTCCCCCGCCCGCTCTGGGTCGAGCCGCCGCAGGCCCATCGCGCGCGCGCCGGCATTCGCCTGCCTGTCGCTGACGCCACGGGTCCACAAGTCAGGGCCGCCTCCCTCCTCAAGCCGTCGGCAACGACGCCTTCCAAATACATCACCGATCGAATCCCCTCCCTCAATCTCTTCTTCCTTAGTTGGAGCACCTCTGGGCTATTTAAGCCGAGCTCGCGCACCCCTCTGCTCCATATTGCTCTGCAAATCGTAGTCACCGTCGTCCCAAGGCGGCTACATCCGAGACGCAGCCCTAGCCGCCCGCCATTTCAAGCCGCGGTTCGCTCTGGGACTTTTCTCGGCTTCACTTTTGCCCTAGGTGAGCTCGCCATGTCCCGTTCTTCCTCCACGTGCTTTCCGTTTGCTGAATGATGCCCGGAAGCGAGGTATAGCGTTTTCCGATCATGGCGCCGCCGCGTTTGCTGGCCGCCGGCGGTCTTTCCCCGCCGTGGCAATCAGCAGTGATCGTGGGCCGTCCGATCTCGGATCGACCGTCCAGATTAGAAGATACCGTTTCGCCTGTGAATTTTGCTAAAGAGTCCCTACAGTTTTGCGTTTTATAACCCATAGTCCAAAACGTATTCTGAAAATACGCTTCCTCTTTCCGAAAACGTAGATTCGTTTTAATAAGTTCAAAAATACGTTTTCACTTATTTACAGGTTTGCCACTGATTTTGTTTTAGTCATAAAATCTTCATTTTAACTCCGATTTGACCCGTTCAAATTGCGTTAGATTCGTATTCACGAGCTCTACATGTTAGTGATACTGTTCAGTAGGTTTGTAATATTTTATTTTCGAGTTTGAATTAAAGTAATTATTTTTCTATAGGAAATCTTAGTAAATTCATAACTTTGCCGTTTTAACTCCGTTTTTCGTGATCTTCGCGTCTGTGTGATCCTAGCAAGTTGTAGATTCGTTTTAAAGACTTTTTATCTTATTTTATTACTGTTGGTGTACTGTTCTAATTATTATCTTGTTTGTTTTTGCATGATTGTTTTTGGATGAATGTGGTTGCCATTGTTGACCGAGTATAGACGGTGAGCAATTCGTTGGAGACCAAGAGTTTTTCTCTGAGCAAGATCTTCAGAACCAGTTTGAGCAAGGCAAGTATAGCATGGGATTGTCCTTGTTGTCCTATTCACAATAAGCCAATATAATCATTATGCATATATTCCCTTGATAAGGATGACTTAGTTTTGATCTCATACTTTGACACCTATTATATTGCATTGAGTAGCATTGCTAGTGCTTAACATGAACTATGATCATGTAATTTGACTAATGGAATATGCAATAAACATTAAAAGATGACTTTTTAGTAATATGATAAAAGGGGGCTAGAGCATTGGGCTATTTTATAGTGCTCTAGTTTCTCTCCTTAAGGACTTATCTTTAAGCGAACATCCGGGATTTACAGTACAACTGTGAGGGCTATATGGCTCTGGCTTTAGTCATATAGAAGGACCTTTTCTAGCTTGTTAGTGGTAACCTTTTTGGCGAAAGAATGGCTTGATGAATCGGGTATAGTGTAGCCTCTATCCTTATGTGTATAGGCTGCGTGTCATTGTGCCATTTGGAAGGAGGGCTCTACATCTGTTTGCCGAGCGAATCTAATGGCCCTAACTTGTTAGACGAACCTTCGAAAAACTTTATAGTGTTTCTCTGCCTGCTCACCTTGGAAGTGTTTTGGGAGTAATTAACCTGGGCCTATGGGCAACACGACTCATAGTAAAAGTGTACAACCTCTGCAGAGTGTAAAACTGTTATAACAGCCGTGCTCACGGTCACGAGTGGCCTTGGACCCTTATGAAATAGTTGATCATTAATAATAAATATGTTTTTGCTATTCGTTACTCATTTTACATGGATCATATGTTTATTGTTTAGATTGAGACATCTTGATGCTATTGATATGCTAAAATTATGCCAACTAAAAGCTATATGCTGATAAACCAATGTCATGCCTTTGAGCCTCATGAACCCTATGTTTCACTTGTTGAGTACGAGATGTACTTACGCTTGTTTATTTTTCTTACTTGGATAAAAATCCCGGATAGGTAATAGATGGTGCAAATAGTGACTACTACTCCTACTTCCCTGAAGATTACTACACTTGCCTGTGCTTAGAGCTACCACGAGAGATTTACCTTTTTACTTTCCGCTACATGTGTGCAAAAGACTATGTGTTAATAATCATGATGTAATAACATTTGTGATGATACTTCCTTTATAATTTATCGGCTTATGTGTGATTGATCTCTGGACGCACATAAGAGTATGCATTCAATTTGGTCTTCAAATGGGTGTGGCAAATTGGTATCAAAGCTTTTGTTGACTGTAGGACGCAAGCCTAGCTAGAAATGGTCGATTTAGTATCTTCTTATTCACTATTTTTATGCTTATTATCTTGCTCTTGTTACTTGATAAATTTTTATGCTTCTTAAGTCTCATTCTATTACGAAATTTTGCCTCTATTCTAACTACGTCTAAAACTCTGTAGATGGTGCATGCCCACAAGACTGCCCGCATCACCACTGGAGGCCACTACCCACCTCGTGCCTTGCTTGCACCAGAAGAGCCACAAGAGGAAGCACCCCAGGAACAGGAGCATTCCCCTGAAGCACCCATCCAAGCGCCAGCACCTTTTCAGGAAGAACCCAAGCCTGAAGAAGATCCTGAGATCTTTGAGATTGAAGATGATGAAGAGGAGGAAGCTAATGGAGGAGAGCAACCCCCGTTTCCACCACATGATGAAGCTGCTGATGATGTGCCACCTCCTCCAATGGGGTGGACTGTGAGGATCTACCACAAGGCTGGGGGAGACTCTGTCTCTCACCATCGACTGGTGGGAATGCTCGTTGCCTACTTCGCTGATTGGCACCCAGCTGTAGAGTATGTCTGCTGGGAGTATACGCATCCACTGGAGGACACCTACTGGAAGGCAAGAGCAAGTATTTTTCCTAAGGATAAGGAAAAGGGGCATACCAGCTGGATAGGATGTATTCTCACGTGGGTCGTCGAGCTACCATGGAGGCTAGCATTGAAGATGCCGTCTTTGAAGCATGTATGAGCCTCCGCTACCTTCGCTTTCACAGCAAGAAGCATGATGTTCACCGTTACTTCCGTCGTGCAAACCCCGACCTTGGATGGGCCATGATGGACCCAGTGTAGTTGGAACCACTTTTTCGGGTGATGGTGAACCTTGTCTATGATATGATGGAGAGGAAGCTGCAGTTAGAGGAGATGGTGAAGGCACAGGGAAAGACCATCAAGAGATGCCAGGCGACGATTGATGAACTCAGAGCAAACCAAGGCATGGCCAAAATTTATGAGACATTAGAGCATGAGCCCCGTCCTTAGAAAATAGGAGTCCTTTATGTAATAAGAACGTTCTTAGTAACGTCAGTTGAGTCTTCGAGTTTGTCGTGTGGTTTGAACTTTGGTCTGATAGTTGCTTTGTCATTATGTTTATGTGTGAGTTGGATTTTTTTATGAGTGTTGGGGCTTGTAGGAATGTCTACAAGTTTCGTTTCTAAGAACGATAAGTTTAATAGTCAAGGAAATAATAGTTGAGTTTGGTATCTTCATGTTTCTGCCCTTGCTGTTTTCTAGAGCGGTCTGTAATGTTTCTGCTATGGTTCAAAAACGGTTCGTGCAACATTTATGAAATTTTTATGAGAGAAACTATACTTAAGCACCTTTCAAATGCCACTGGAATCACCTTTTTATCTGATTTGGTTCGAGAGATATAACTGTCATAAGTTAAAGTTTCTGCACAGTCTGGAATCTAGAACAGTTTCTGTTGCGCCTTATTTTTCATTAACTTAACGACAGAATCTGATCTTGGGGTCTAAATAAAAGTTGTGGATAACTTCATAAGATTTCCAACCACATAAAGCACGCCTCTATTGAACTTCGGTAGCTCAAGATATGATTGATTTACTGAACTGTTAATATTGATACTCACCCAGAAAACTTTCAGATCTCATTCTTTATCTTATATGTGGTTGATAATTTGGAAATCTCAAAGTTTGCATTTTTATGGATGGCAGATGGCCGGAAGAGGAATAGGCAGGGGTTGTGGAGATGTTCCCACAAATCCACCACCACCACCGCCACCAACTATTGAGCAACTATTGGCAGTGCAGACATAGCTTATGCAACAACTAGTACAGAACCAACAGAATCAGCCAGTTACTGGGGCACCCCACATGATAAGCGTGGTGAATTTTTGAAGGGTCATCCCCCAGTGTTCACGCATGCTGCAGATCCATTGGAAACCGATGATTGGCTTCGTGCCGTGGAAAAGCAGCTCAACATTGCACAATGTGATGACCGACAGAAAGTGTTGTTTGCTTCTGTACAACTCTAGGGAGAGGCTCAGGATTGGTGTGAATCGTATGAGTATGGTTGCCCCACCAATGCTCCCGCAGTCAATTGGTAGGAGTTTAGAGAGAGCTTCAAGGCTTGACATATACCAGAAGGGATGATAGAGCTGAAGGCAGAGGAATTCAGGAGCTTGACCTAAGGGTCATTGTCTGTAGCTGAGTATCGTGACAAGTTTGCTCAGTTGTCATGATATACTCCAAATGAGGTGGCTAATGACAGTGATAAGAAGCGCCACTTCCTGAAGGGATTGTATGATGGTCTACAGTTGCAGCTGATGTCCAATACATATCCCAATTTTTAAACGCTTGTGAACCGCACTATTGTGGTGGATAACAAGCGCAAGGAGATGGATGCCAAGAGGAAAAGGCTTCAGGGACAGGCCTCCGGTAGCAACACTCGTCAGCGTACTGGTTTCTAGCAAGGTAATCAACAGAGGCATCCACCTAGTCAGTGGAATCATGGTCAGTTCCCTTTCCGCAATCAGTTTCCGCAACGTCCCCCATTCCAGCCGCAGAATGGCAACCCACGCCCTCAGCAGCAGAGTGGGAATCAGACTCAGCGCCAGGGCCCTTCCAACAATACTCCCATGAAGACTAGTGTTCCCAATACCCCCAATAGGTGTTTTCGATGTGGGAAAGAGGGTCATTTGTCTTACAATTGTCCTGAGAAGCCCAACCAGCAGACTCCCTAGAGGTAGAGCAGTCACCAGAAGCCTGCACCTAACACTGGAAGGGTGAACCACTTGTCTTGAGAAACAGCAGTGGAGGAACCAGAAGTTATGCTTGGTACGTTCGATGTCCATTCCACTCATGCCACTGTTCTTTTTAATTCTGGAGCATCACATTCTTTCATATCACAAGCATTTGTTAGAACACATAGAATTCATTTGTGTGCCATGAAGAACTCTATATTAGTAAACTCACCTGGTGGAAGCATGCCAGCATCTTATCGTTGTCTCCCAATTAGTCTCATTTTAAGGGGGGGGGTAGAGTTTAGGTGAGCCCTATAGTATTGAGAACAGCTGGGATTGACCTCATATTGGGAATGGATTGGATGATGCAACAACAAGCAGAGATCCAGTGCAAGGAGAAATTAGTAGTGCTGACAACACCGAAGGGAGAAAGAATCAGGGTTGAGGTGAAAGTGTAGAAACAGCAGACTGCTACAGTGAACTAGCTTAATAATGGTGCCAACAAGGAGGACCCGGTTGTGGAGGAGTTCCCCGATGTGTTTCCCGAGGAATTGCCAGGTATGCCACCAGACCATGACATTGAATTTATTATTGAATTATTACCTGGAACTGCACCCATAGCTAAGCGTCCATATAGAATGAGAGTAGATGAATTAGAGGAACTTAAGAAACAAATTAAGGAGTTGCAGGATAAGGGTTTCATTCGTCCTAGTTCTTCACCTTGGGGAGCACCAGTGATTTTTGTAGACAAGAAAGATGGCACTCAGAGGATGTGTGTAGATTGCCAGTCTCTCAATGAGGTTACTATCAAGAATAAGTACCCGTTGCCTAGAATCGATGACTTGTTTGATCAGTTGAGAGGTGCTTGTGTATTCTCCAAGATTGATCTTCGTTCTGGTTATCACCAGTTGAAGATTCATGCTAGTGATATACCAAAGACAGCTTTTACCACACGGTATGGTTTATATGAGTATACAGTGATGTCTTTTGGTCTGACTAATGCCCCTGCATACTTTATGTACTTGATGAATAAGGTGTTCATGGAATATCTGGACAAGTTTGTAGTGGTATTCATTGATGATATCCTAGTATTCTCCAAGACTGAGGAGAAACATGCTGAATATTTGAGGTTGGTCTTGCAAAAGCTTAGAGAACACCAGTTATAAGCCAAGCGGAGTAAGTGTGAGTTTTGGTTGAAAGAAGTTTCCTTTCTTGGCCATGTTGTCTCGAATGGAGGAATATCAGTAGATCCTAGCAAAGTGAGGGATGTGTTGAACTGGAAGTCACCAACCAATGTGAGTGAGATCCATAGTTTCTTAGGATTAGCTGGCTATTACAGGAGATTCATAGAGGGATTCTCTAAGCTTGCGAAGCCAATGACTGCACTGTTGGAGAAGAATGCCAAGTTTGTGTGGTCTGAGAAGTGTCAGACTAATTTTGAGGAATTAAAGAAAAGATTGACCACTGCACCTGTATTAATCTTGCTAGATCTGAGTAAAAACTTCTCTATCTACTATGATGCATCTCATTTGGGTTTGAGATGTGCTCTTATGCAAGAAGGTAGAGTTATGGCATATGCATCGAGACAGTTGAGAAAGCATGGATTAAATTATCCTACTCATGACCTAGAATTAGCTGCAGTGGTTCATGCACTAAAGATATGGAGACATTATTTGATTGGACATAAGAGTGATATATACACTAGTCACAAGAGTCTGAAGTATATCTTCACTCAATTAGATCTGAACTTGAGGCAGCATAGATGGTTGGAGTTGATAAAGGACTATGATCTGGAGGTGCATTATCACCCAGGAAAGGCCAACGTCGTTGCTGATGCTCTTAGTAGGAAAAGCTACGCTAATGAGGTGCAAATAATGCCTATGCCAAGAGAGTTGTGTGCTGAATGTGAGCATCAGAACTTAGGGTTTACCACCAATGCAGTAGAATTGGTACTAGAACCTACTCTGGAGCAAGAAATACGCAAGAGTCAGTTGAAAGATGAAAAGTTGAGAGAGATAGCAGAGAATATAGCGAAGGGCAAATCACCAGGATTCCGTAAGGATGATAATGGTACGCTATGGTTTGGAAAAAGGCTGTGTTTGCCTGAGGACAGGACTATAAGAGAGGCAATTCTGTGTGAAGCTCATGAGTCAGCTTATTCCATACATCCTAGGAGTACTAAGATGTATCTGGACCTGAAAGAGAAATATTGGTGGTATGGTTTAAAAAGAGATGTTGTTGAGTATGTTGCTTTGTGTGACACTTGTCAAAGGGTGAAAGCTGAACATCAGAGGCCTGCAGGATTGTTACAGCCTATGCAGATACCCAAATAGAAATGGGAAGAAGTTGGTATGGATTTCATAGTTGAGTTGCCATGTACTCAGAGAGGGTACGATTCGATTTGGGTAATAGTAGATCGTCTAACAAAGGTTGCCCATTTTCTGCCAGTTAAGACTACATATAGCAATGCAAAGTTGGCTGAATTGTATATGGAAAGAATACTGAGTCTACATGGAGTTCCTAAGAAAATTGTGTCTGATCGGGGTACTCAGTTTACATCTCATTATTGGCAAAAGATACATGAATCACTAGGAACCAAGCTGAACTTTAGTATAGCCTACCATCCGCAAACAGATGGACAAACGGAGAGAATTAATCAGATATTGGAAGATATGTTGAGAGCTTGTGCGTTACAATACGGTACTAGTTGGGATAAGAGTTTGCCATACGCGGAGTTCTCTTATAACAATAGTTATCAGAAGAGTCTTCAGATGACACCGTTTGAGGCTCTGTATGGACGGAAATGTAGAACCCCGTTATTCTGGAACCAGACAGGGGAAAGTCAAGTGTTTGGGCCTGATGTACTCAAGGATGCTGAAAAAGAAAGTAAGGATGATTAGAGATAATCTAAAAATAGCTCAATCCTGGCAGAAAAGTTATGCTGATACTCGGAGGAGAGAGTTGACTTTTGAAGTAGGGGATTATGTCTATTTGAAAGTATCACCAATGAGGAGTGTGAAAAGGTTCAACATGAAGGGAAAATTGGCACCAAGGTATATTGGACCTTTCAAGATCATAGAGAGATGTGGTGAGGTGGCATACCAGTTGGAACTACCTGAGAGTTTGGCAGGTGTACATGATGTGTTTCATGTGTCTCAACTTAAGAAATGTTTGCGAGTACCAGAGGAGCAGATTCCGTTAGAGGAGCTCACTGTTAAAGAGGATCTTATATATGAAGAGTTTTCAGTCAAAATTTTAGAGACTGCTGAAAGGGTTACAAGGAGTAAGGTTATAAAGATGTGTAAGGTTCAGTGGAATCGGTATACTGCAGATGAGTCCACCTAGGAAAGAGAAGAGGATCTAAGGAAAACATACCCGCAACTGTTCGAGTAAGCACCAGCCGAATCTCGGGACGAGATTCATCTTAAGAGGGGTAGAATTGTAACACCCTAAAATTAGGTATGATTTTAAAATAGGTGAATAAGATTTATTATGCAATTTTGTGAGCATACAAACTTAGAATAATAATAATTTTTATTAATTTAAAATCAAATATAAGGGTAGAAACATGATTGAGCATTCATGCTGCTGCATAATATTTTGTATTGTGTGCACTTTTTGAAAATACAAAAGAGAAATACAAAATCTATATGAAATTCCTTTGAAAAATTAGAAAAAGAAAAAGAAAACATTTTCCATTCCTTTCCCTGGCTTTTGGCCCATCGGCCCAGCCGACCGCTTCCTTCCCCGCCTCATTTTGGCCTGCTCGGCTTTCCTGAGCCGAGGTCAACGTGGCCCATTTCCCCCGCCCACTCTAGGCCGAGCCGCCGGCGGCCCAGCGCGCGCGCACCAGCGTCCGCTTGCCTGTCGCTGACGCCGTGGGTCCACAAGTCAGGGCCGCCTCCCTCCTCAAGCCATCGGCAATAGCGCCTTCCAAATACATCACCGATCGAATCCCCTCCCTCAATCTCTTCTTTCCTTAGTTGCAGCACCTCTAGGCTATTTAAGCCGAGCTCGCGCACCCCTCCGCTCCATATTGCTCTACAAATCGTAGTCACCGTCATCCCGAGGCGGCTACATCCAAGACGCAGCCCTAGCTGCCCGCCATTTCAAGCCACGGTTCGCTCTGGGACTTTTCTCGGCTTCACTTTTGCCCTAGGTGAGCTCGCCATGTCCCGTTCTTCCTCCCCGTGCTTCTCGTTTGCTGAATGATGCCTGGAAGCGAGGTATGGCGTTTTCCGATCATGGCATCGTCGCGTTTGCTCGCTGCCGGCGGTCTTTCCCCGCCGTCGTAGTCAGCAGTGATCGTGGGCCGTCTGATCTCGGATCGACCGTCCAGATTAGAAGATACCGCTTCGCCTGTGAATTTTGCTAAAGAGTCCCTGCAGTTTTGCGTTTTATAACCCGCAGTCCAAAACGTATTCCGAAAATACGCTTCCTCTTTCCGAAAACGTAGATTCATTTTAATAAGTTCAAAAATACGTTTTCTCTTATTTACAGGTTTGCCATTGATTTTGTTTTAGTCATAAAATCTTCATTTTAACTCCGATTTGACCCGTTCAAATTGTGTTAGGTTTATATTCACGAGCTCTACATGTTAGTGATACTGTTCAGTAGGTTTGTAACATTTTATTTTTGAGTTTGAATTAAAGTAATTATTTTTCTATAGGAAATCTTAGTAAATTTATAACTTCGTCGTTTTAGCTCCGTTTTTCGTGATCTTTGCGTCTGTGTGAGCCTAGCGAGTTGTAGATTCGTTTTAAAGACTTTTTATCTTATTTTATTACTATTGCTGTACTGTTCTAATTATTGTCTTGTTTATTTTTGCATGATTGTTTTTGGATGAATGTGGTTGCCATTGTTGATCGAGTATAGACGGTGAGCAATTCGTTGGAGACCAAGAGTTTTCTCTGAGCAAGATCTTCAGGACCAATTTGAGCAAGGCAAGTAAAGCATGGGATGGTCCTTGTTGTCCTATTCATAATAAGCAAATATAATCATTATGCATATATTCCCTTGATAAGGATGACTTAGTTTTGATCTCATACTTTGACACCTATTATATTGCATTGAGTAGTATTGCTAGTGCTTAACATGAACCATGATTATGTAATTTGACTAATGGAATATGCAATAAACATTAAAAGATGACTTTTTAGTAATATGATAAAAGGGGGCTAGAGCATTGGGCTATTTTATAGTGCTCTAGTTTCTCTCCTGAAGGACTTATCTATAAGCAAACATCTGGGATTTACAGTACAACTGTGAGGGCTATATGGCTCTGGCTTTAGTCATATAGAAGGACCTTTTCTAGCTTGTTAGTGGTAACCTTTTTGGCGAAAGAATGGCTTGACGAATCGGGTATAGTGTAGCCTCTATCCTTATGTGTATAGGCTGCGTGTCATTGTGCCATTTGGAAGGAGGGCTCTACATCTGTTTGCCGAGCGAATCTAATGGCCCTAACTTGTTAGACGAACCTTCGAAAAACTTTATAGTGTTTCTCTGCCTGCTCACCTTGGAAGTGTTTTGGGAGTAATTAACCCGGGCATATGGACAACACGACTCACAGTGAAAGTTTACAACCTGTGCAGAGTGTAAAACTGTTATAACAGCCATGCTCACGGTCACGAGTGACCTTGGACCCTTATGAAATAGTTGATCATTAATAATAAATATGTTTTTGCTATTCGTTACTCATTTTACATGGATCATATGTTTATTGTTTAGATTGAGACATATTGATGCTATTGATATGCTAAAATTATGCCAACTAAAAGCTACATACTGATAAACCAATGTCATGCCTTTGAGCCTCATGAACCCCATGTTTCACTTGTTGAGTACGAGATGTACTTACGCTTGTTTATTTTTTTTACTTGGATAAAAATCCCGGATGGGTAACAGATGGTGCAAATAGTGACTACTACTCCTACTTCCCTGAAGATTACTAGACTTGCAGTCAACCAATCAATGTGCCTGTGCTTGGAGCTACCACGAGAGATTTACCTTTTTACTTTCCGCTACATGTGTGCAAAGACTATGTGTTAATAATCGTGATGTAATAACATTTGTGATGATACTTCCTTTATAATTTGTCGGCTTATGTGTGATTGATCTCTGGGCGCACATAAGAGTATACATTCCATTTGGTCTTCAAATGGGTATGACATGGGGAGAGATAAGTGATAGGTTGACCAGATCGTTTTTTTGTAGCAGCCACACCAACACCATCTTGGGATGGAAATTGGATATAGATATGAATTATTCAATATATGTATCAGTTAAAACCTATAATAATGTGGTTACTAAATGGATGTATCCGAATTCATTTTTCATTAGTTAGATACGTATTCAACAAAATGTGGAATATCTGATATTTATCTCTATCCACAAAGAACAAGGTATAACGAATCTATTTAAATGTAACTGATTGGTTTGTGCTCGCCATATAAATTCATCAACAACACAATCTCGTGTTTCATGGTCTGAGCTATCTGAACTATAGCATGCATGTTAGGATGATATAACTTATTAGATGTAACTTATAAGATGCTCCAAAATTACTTTGTCGTTTGACAACTCAAGTATTCTTTTGCAACAACGGATCAATGGTGATAAATTCAAAGTGCTAACACTTTTCTTTAATATGAGAGCGCAAGCAAATAGAAACCAAAATAGCAACTTATAAGATGCTCCAAAATTACTTTGTCTTTTGACAACCCAAGTTTTTCTTTTGCAACAATGGATCAATGGTGAGAAATTCAAAGTGCTAACACTTTTCTTTAATATGAGAGTGCAAGCAAATAGAAACCAAAATAGCAAGACCTTTTTTTTCGAAAAATGTCAACCGAAACACCAGTTTTTAATATTTCTATATCTTTTAATAAAACCAAGGACAGATTCATCACGCCCTTCCTTAACCGATGTTGAATTGGACAATTTCATCTTATTGATACCATTATAAAAATGTTTATAAAATTTTCTTCCATTTGTGCCCAAGAACAATTGAAGCAAGGTGGTAAATAAAGGGGTGGTTTTATCCTAGCAAGAAACCTATTCTACATGCAGTCTATAAGTTTTCTATGGGACCGGGCAAGTTTCAAAAAAAAAACAAGGACCCTCAAAACTGCCAAAACCGGCTCAAGTCAGTTGTAAAACCAGTCTGAGCCATTTTTTTTTTACGAAATCTGTAGTCTCCATGATGAAACAGCCTAGGCTGGTTTAGGATATCGGCCTAGACCGATTTTAACTGTGTGGTTGGGACACCATCGGTTTTATTTGGATTTCGCATATTTGGCCAAAATTTGATGCTTTTTAATTACATTTGATTTTCCGGACCATCTTTGACGCCTGGATCATATTTTAGCTATCAACAATTACTCATTTTACCCTTATATTCCTTGGGCAGACCCAGTGCCAAAGGCTCCCACACGAGTGGGGTCTGGGGAAGGGAATAACCGAAGCAAAGTCTTACCCCCGCAGAAATTCTGCAGAGAGACGACTTCGAACTCAGGACCTGGTGACTCGGCGAGCTAGCACTCACCAACTGCACCAAGCCTGCCCTTCTTACCCTTATATTCCTTATGGTAGATAAATTATTTTCATAACAACATTTTTACCAATGGTTCATAAAAAACCATTGATGATAATTTTACACTTTTCTTTAATATGAGAGTGCAAGCAAATAGAAACCAAAATAGCAAGACCTTTTTTTCGAAAATTGTCAACCGAAACACCAGTTTTTAATATTTCTATATCTTTTAATAAAACCAAGGACAGATTCATCACGCCCTTCCTTAACCGATGTTGAATTGGACAATTTCATCTCATTGATACCATTATAAAAATGTTTATAAAATTTTCTTCCATTTGTGCCCAAGAACAATTGAAGCAAGGTGGTAAATAAAGGGGTGGTTTTATCCTAGCAAGAAACCTATTCTACATGCAGTCTATAAGTTTTCTATGGGACCGGGCAAGTTTCAAAAAAAAAAAACAAGGACCCTCAAAACTGCCAAAACCGGCTCAAGTCAGTTGTAAAACCAGTCTGAGCCATTTTTTTTACGAAATCTGTAGTCTCCATGATGAAACTAGCCTAGGCTGGTTTAGGATATCGGCCTAGACCGATTTTAACTGTGTGGTTGGGACACCATCGGTTTTATTTGGATTTCGCATATTTGGCCAAAATTTGATGCTTTTTAATTACATTTGATTTTCCGGACCATCTTTGACGCCTGGATCATATTTTAGCTATCAACAATTACTCATTTTACCCTTATATTCCTTGGGCAGACCCAGTGCCAAAGGCTCCCACACGAGTGGGGTCTGGGAAAGGGAATAACCGAAGCAAAGTCTTACCCCCGCAGAAATTCTGCAGAGAGACGGCTTCGAACCCAGGACCTGGTGACGGCGAGCTAGCACTCACCAACTGCACCAAGCCTGCCCTTCTTACCCTTATATTCCTTATGGTAGATAAATTATTTTCATAACAACATTTTTACCAATGGTTCATAAAAAACCATTGATGATAATTTTACCATCGGTTGGTGGCATGAACCAGTCGTCAAAATACTAGCTCTAGAGCAAAGCCTATAATATCCCACACATCCCATCCCGGTGCTACCACATCATACTCTCTCCCACTCAGACTAGGAGCAGAAAGCCCAATATAGCAAGGTATGGTACTTGCTTTACTTTAATGATCGCAAACATCCAATCCTCTTAGAGCTGGAACTGCCGGCTGCCATGGCTGAAGCTCTTCTAATCCGAGTGTTGCGGGAGGCAGAACCATTATAGCCTTATGGGCCTGTCTTTGATGTTGTGGGCTGAGCGTTTGGTTCACCTAATGGCTAATGGGCCATGTTTAGCTTGTGCATCTGCTCGCACAAGCTGGCGAATGTGAATCCGTTTACGCAGACAGACAGCCTTTCGAGTTCGACAGAGATGGACGAGGACCAACAAGGATGGACTAAAAACTTAAGAAGCTCTTTAGCTCGCTCGGCTCGTGGGTGGCTCAGCTCAGCTCGTTCGGCTAGAGCTAAGAATTTAGCTCGTTAGTTATAACGAGCCAATTTGAGCCAGCTCGCAAACCGTTCGGAGTCAAACGAGCCACACTTTTAGGAAAAAACAGCAGAATTTATATTAGTTTTTGTATTATTTCATGTCTGGTACTCTACAATTGGTTGATGACTGGTCTAGAGATTATTATGACTTTATCATTTTGTTTTAATGGATGCATGGACATATTATGTATGGTATAGATTATGGACCACGGATATGGTGTAATAATATAGTATATTATTATACTTGTATATATATTAGATAGATCAATTTTTTGTTCGATTTAAGGCTGTTGGATGCGTTATTTTTGTATTATTACTATTCTCAAGCTTTAGATAAATGCAAATATTATATTTTGTGTACTTTTTTTTATATCTGACTCGCGAGCTTAACAAGGCAGCCCAATTAACCTCCTAAACAAGCCATGCCGAGCTAGCTTTCTGGCTCGTTAAAATAATGAGCCGAGCCGAGTCGAGCTAGTTCGTTATCTTAACAAGTCAGAATGAGCCGAGCTGAGCCGGCTCGTTACCTAGCCCTATAATATATACCAATCTGCAATCATGCTAGTGCGCTCCCGTTGGACTCCTGTGACTCCGCCCTAGCCACATGGCACACCTCCTCAAGCAACGAGGTAAGCTGGTTTTACCCCATCTATAATGTATCCACCTTAATTTACGTGTGTTAGAGTGAATTAGACAAAACTTAGTTTAGTTTTCATCTTAGTTCACTCTAACACATGAGGATTAAGGTAGACATGATTGCATCTAAACAAGCCCTCATGTTGCATTATGCAATTGAAGTGGTTTTAAACATGAATTCTGCAATTTTAGGTTGATTTGGATGGTGCAGCAGGTTGCACTGTCACAGGATTCAGTTCGATAATTTAGTTTGTGCTTTATGCAAATTATTGATTAAATGAAGTCTCCTCATCACTTCGTTTTCATATGCGTTGTGGATTCAATATGTTGTGAGGAGGCTCGTATAAAGAACGGATGAACGACTCATATCTCACATTTTTATTTCCCTGTTTTTTTCGGTGATAAATGATTTACTGCATCACACATAATTAGGTAACAAGTATTTAGAATTTTTCTTTAGTTTATTGTCTGTATTATGGATTTATGGTATTACCGATGTACACTTTAGATTTGTTCCGTCTTTCTCGCCATGTTACTCACACCCACGCACCTCGCTCCATCGCTTTCTCCAGCCCCCATCGTGCTCCATTTCCCTCTCAGATCCAGGCGAGGCAACGGAGGGCCTGATGGAGGCCACGGCAGCGGAGGGCCCAATCGATGGCTCGACGGCAGTGGCTCCAGCCTGCGAGGAAGGCCTGTGCCGTCGGTGGAAACGACAGCCTCGACGTGAGCGCAAGCGTGGACAGTGATGACGGTAGCCCATCGGATAAAAGTTTTTCTTTCTTTTTTTTTTATTTTCGGTGTCGGTTTTAAACCAGTGGTAATGAAGGTGACTTTCATTGCCAAAGCGTGAAACAGGTGGTGATAGGGGTATATGAACCGAAAGAATAATAATTTTGCCATTAGTACAAAAATAATTTCTAACAATTGGGTTTTTTAGGCTGAGGTGGTTGTATCCCTGGTCGTGTTTATAGAGGCCTATGTCAGGCCCCACTAAACACTAAAAATATATTTTCAGAATACCAGCTGCCTTTAAAAATGGAAGCTATTTTCAGAGGACAACTAAAGATATATTTCTAGAGGCGACTGTAATAAGAGTCGCCTCTACTAATGACTACTCCCTCCGTCTTGTAATATAATGTATTATAGAGACTTTAGGATAGATTGAGAGAGAACATAAGACACATGCACCCTCACTTTTTTCCTAATCAAACGGTATCATCAACATAATTTAATGGTAATTGGTTGATAAATGGCAAGTAACAATATAATGCCTACTAAATGTATGCTACTATTTAATGCAAATTGTTTTCTATCTCCTAGAATCCCTTATATTTGAGTATAAATTTTGAATGCTTGAATGTGCTATATTAGAGGACGGGGGGTTTACAATATAAGTTTTTCCACCTAGAGACAGATAATATAGCCCGAGGAGAAAGAAAGGGGTAGCTTGGAAAACTTTCTAAGAAATATACAAATCCAAGGGGGGAATGTTTTGATTTTGATTCCTTTGGATGAGCATTATCCTGAAGGTAAGGTAAGTAGATGTTTTTTTGAAAGGTCACGGGAGGATGAACTATCCCCACCTGAATTTTATTACTACAGATTCCAGCAAAAGCCGACGATGGTAGTTACAATGTTGGGTCAAAACCCAGAGTTACAAAGCAAGAAGGCGAGAAAGAGAACAACAACCACACCACACAGAACCCAGAGTTACAGAGCAAGAAGGCAAGAAAGAGAACAACAACCACTCCACATACAAACGAGAACACCAGCACCAACGGCCAAAAGGTGAAGCAACTAAACTACAACTCCCATGACAAAGACATGTCAATGATCTCCGAACAATGCACCACCAACAAGCTGAACCCCAAAGAACTCCATTCCACGAGCAACTGTAAGACTGAGTCAATATGACAGACGACAACCGTGATGTACATCTTCTATGGAGTTCATCCGGGATCCAATCGCCTTCCACCTATGCCCCTGGAGGGGAGAAAGCCTCAAGGGTTGGAGGACCGATGATTGGAGAACGAGGAGGTCCAAGAGAGGGGACAATGGTCCCGTTAAACCGGCATATGGTGAGAAGATGCAATCAAGGAACATGAAGGAAATCTGAGCAAGGACACTGCTAGCAGACACCATCGAACAACCAGCTTGTGCCCCTACATTGGAGATGCAAGCAAAAGGACCTACAGAAGACTTGCGCTTAAGCCTAAGATGACACTCCACGGCGACGCCTACAAGTAGGATGTGACATCAACAATGCCATCGCCACCGGCCCTAGGGGTCTAGAGCTAGGTTTTCACCCAGAGATATCCTACAGTTACATGTGCAGAGAGGCTACAACGACGCCTCCAAGGAGGATAACAGCGCCCAAGGGCGTCGCCGTCGCTAGCACTGACAAGTCAGGCACGGCTTTCGCCTAGACTCCCAAACCCATGAACTGTAGGTCACCATGGCACAACGACAATCCCCACTGCTTGAGCCCTTGATGTTTTGAGCAGAACAGTGGGGAACGCCACCACTAGAGGTGATGCGCCATGGGTCTGTCATCTTGTAGGCACCGACAAGCCAGATCTGAACATCGACGGACGAGCTGCCCTATGAGTTCGCTGGACGCCCGAGCTCGTGCTGCTATCGCTGCTGAGCCCACTCCAGTGTCTTGCGCGGCTGCACCTCAGCGCCAATGCCACAGGCCGCCAACCATTGGTCGGTTGGCACCTCCAGCCCCGCATAGATGGTCGTGGGCGTGCGCCGCCTAGCCGAGCCTAGACGTCCCTAGGCGCGCACGAGTCAGACCGGTAGGGCCGCTATCGCCGCATTGCAGGCAGGAGCCCCAATGCCCCCACCTCACCGAATTTGGCTACGGAGGACCGGATATGGACGTGGTAACATCGGATCCATCGCCCCACGCTGGAGAAGGTAGCTGCCTAGGAGAGCGCCATCGAGCCAGCATGAGGGAGTGATCAGAGGGTCGATCCATGATGGATGATCCCGGATCTGGCCGTCTCCCACGCGGATCCGTAGTTTTTCGGCGCAGCCATGTCACCACCGACCATGGCAGTCTGCAGCCATGGACAAGCTTGAGGAGGAAGAAGTAGGGGAAGAGGATGTAGGGCCCCGCTGCCGCCTTCATCGCCGCCGCACGGGCACCCGCTGGCGAGCTCCAGCAGTAGCAAGAGGTGGGGATGGGAGGGAGGGGGCCGGTGGTGGAGCAGTCGGGGCCATCACTCGAGTCGCCCGCGTACGGGACGACACGGGGGCCTGGGTTGAAGAGGTCGCCCTCCCTTCACCCAAAACTACACCTTTGAGATAGATGCCAACCCCAAGGTAAGTAGATGTTATTTCTAACATATCTTTGAAGGATTTTTTCTTGAACTACGCAAGAGAACTGCATGTAATTTCATTGAAATAAAAAAGGAAAGAAGTGAAGCGCCTCTTGGAAAACACAATCACCCACCAACCCACACACAAACACCACACAAAACAAAATAAAACAAAAAACGACCACCACCAGCCCCTCAGATAAGTAAGTGGTTTAGCTGACCAAGGCAAGTGACCTCAAGCAACTCTTGGAGCACTAAAGCATCGGCAGAACATCAAAGGCTACTCTCATACACAATAGCCTGTAGGACAACTTCTAATCATGGCCTTGCTCCTTAAAAAACACAAGGACTCTGATGCTTCCATGGTTCCCAAGAAAACAAGATAGTTAGAGAATTAAGGACTTTTCTCACTTCCTTAGGAACCCTCTTTGAAACGCTACACCACTAGCCAGAAAAACTAGTTATAACTAGGCTTTGCGCAAGGTTGGACATGCCAAGTTTGTGAAGAATCATGGTCTAGACTTGCTACAAGAAAAAACAGGAGATAATAACATGTTGGATTGTTTCGTTGATTTAGTCAAAAAGTGGACAGGTAGCAGGATGAGGAAATCCACATTTGGCCAACTAGTCTACAGTCCAACATTGAATCTTAATCACTAACTGTTGATATTTGGTAACGCAATTAGGAAATAGGATCCGCAAGCGCACGGATATCGGTGAGCACTTCACCCGAGATGTTATCCTGGGTATCGTATTTATATTTTTACCTTTAGGAGAAAGAGTGCATCTGACTAACCAAATCTATTACTACTAACCTTTAGGCTACAACCACTATGATTCGATGTGAGTGATGTATAGAGAAGACTACAACCGCACTCTTCTTCTAACCTTGGTAAGGATGATCTACTGTTCTATTGGGGAGGTTTACAGAATCTAGACACCACAAAGGATGTTCAACCCGCACCTATAAACCCTATCGATCCTGCTAACGGGATATGGAATACAAAGGTAACTCGAAATTGTCACGTTCCTCGCTACTACCACGGTCCGGCTAGACGAGGGGATATCTATGAGTATCCTAGCTTAAACACCACGTTTACGCTAGAGATGATTACTCTAAACTCTACGCGAAGAGATCAAAGTAAACTCATAAACCAAAGAACAATAAAACAAAGAACTTCCTAGAATTTAGAAGTCGAAATACTGAAGAATCCTGAGAACAAGCCTCGGGTTAGAAGAACTTGCTCCCGCAGGTTCAACCTCGGAGTAGACACCGACAGGCCGGCTTCCTCCGATCTACACCTCCACTCTATCTCTCTCAATCTAGTAGAACTAATTCTACTTTCACATTGGATGCTAAGCCCTAAGAGGTGGGAACCCTAGAGGGAACCTCTCTCTCTAAACCCTAACTAGAGATATGCAACTGAATAATGAATTGGGGTCTTCTCCACCAGGGGTCAGGGGCCTTGCTTATATAGCCCTTTTGGATGAATCTGGACCGTCGGATCAAACCGACCTTCATCCTACGGTTTTCCTTGATCCTCAAAGGCGGTGGAGCATAATCCGCGAGACTCGACCTGATTGGTCCCGGGGGCAGGGCGGGCGCCCTAGGGCACAGGGCGGGCGCCCTGTGTCCTGGCCCGTTACGGCTCCCGTTCGTTCCCGTGGCTTCTGGAATCTTCTAGATGTAAGATAATTACGTGTTCGGTTAATATCCCGTCATTAATCCGACATGTGGGCCTTTCTTCCGTATTTCCTGATAACCCCCTGCAGAAATAGATAAACAGCAAAACTCGTGGAATTCTGTTAGATCAAACCCTAATTCTAGGTGTTGCTTGCATATAGGTCCTTTTCTTTATTTATTTGATGGTTATAATTGATACTTAAGAACCGTCAACAAACACCCCCATACTTAGGCTTTTACTCGTCCTCGAGAAAAGGTTGGTTAATAAAACATCTGGGGTTGAAACATTCTTTCATACCTGCAGGGTGTTGTAAAAATCCACTGTGCACTTATAGTCAGGGAAATATGTGGTCAGAGTAAAGAGCCTTTCTTCTTCTTAATCCCTATCACTTGGAGTTTTTACATATTTTTGAAAAGAAAACCTTAGCATACCTTTATCCTCATAGGTGCTCTCAGAGTCACTCATTATCTTTTATATTTCTCTCTGAGGCTGTTTTGATTTTGCAAAAATAATTCTTTAAGCATACATACCTTGCATTTATTGTATGGTCAAAACCGGATCCGAGGAGAAGAATGCCATACTCTTAGATCAAAGATTTTGAAAATTAAAAACTTGTCACTCTTACTGGCATATTACTTATTAGAGGGACCATGGGCTATCATTTTCTTTCCATCATATTTTTATCATATCTCATTTTTTCATTTTGGGTGGATACCGAGGTACCCCTAATTCTACTGCCGGACACTTGTCCATTTTTTTCCACGAGGTTATCGAGCACTTGCTCCTTTTTATTTCCTCGATATATTCATAATTTTGCATAGCCCATGCCTCTAACGCAATAATACTTCGGAAGAGTGAATCTTTCTGAATAAAAATGTCTTGATCTTAGGAGTATGATAAATCTCTCAACAAGGGTCTAACTTGTTTTGAACAAACTCAATCCAAAGCAGATAGCTTTAATTAATATTTTCATGTTTAGCAGGCATATAAAACTTGAGGATGGTAGCTATAATTTTGAAATTTAAAACAAATTCTCCAAGCAATAAAGATACTAAGAATAAGGTACTCATACCCTTACCATCTCTTATTCCACAATGACTTTTAGCAACACAGGGTTTTGAAATAATTTTAATAATTGCAGGTTTTCAGGAAATATCACAGAGTGAGATTGATCATGATTATAAGCATTTTTATCCTTTTAATTTATCATGTTTAGAGAGATAAAATTCTGCACAAACTAAGGTGAGTGTATAAGTGTGTAATAAAAGTGTGCAGAGTGTGTACCTGGTTCATGGAGTGGTGCGATCGAAGTGTGTGTGACATGTCAGGGAATCTCCCCCATACTTGTTTTCTGCTTTCTTGCACAAAAGTAAAGTAGAGACACACAAGACATACTAATAATAATCTTTATTAATCTTGAGGCATTTATTACAACCGAATAATAATAATAACCGAATATAATAGATCTAAACTGATTATAAGCGAACCTAATCGAATCTAATAATAACTAAGACATATATAGCCCCAAGATCTAATCTAGATAGCTCAGCGACGCTCACGCCTCCTAAGACTATGCTCTAACTCATCGATCCTCTTGTTGGCGTCGGGCTTTAATTTTTAATTGGAAGGTAAAAATTGATCACGTCTATTTCTTCTAATTCTTTATTGGGCTCTAAAAATAATTTAAGACGTTGACCATTTACCTTGAATAACGTACCTTCGTCATTTTGAAGTGTGATAGCTCCATGGGATGATGAATGAATTACCTTGAATGGTCCTTCTCATTTGCTCCGGAGCTTTCCATGCCCGAAAAGCTTCACCCTGGAATTAAAAAGTAATACCTTATCTCTAGGTGAGAACTCCTTCTTCTTGATCCTCTTGTCATGCCATCTCTTGACTCTTTCTTTGTAGATCTTTGAATTGTGATATGCTTTCTCCCGCCATTCTTCTAACTCCGATAATTGCATTCTTCTATGTTTTCCGGCGATATCTAGGTCCATATTCCATCTTTTTATGGCCCAGTGTGCCTTGAACTCAAGTTCAACAGGTAGGTGACAGGTCTTTCCGTATACCAATTGGTATGGAGACATTCCAATTGGGGTCTTGTATGCTGTCCGGTAAGCCCAGAGTGCATCGGGTAACTTGTCCTTCCATGCCGTTCCCATCTCGTTCACCGTCTTCTGAAGAATGTTCTTGATTTGCTTGTTAGAAGTCTCTGCTTGGCCACTTGTCTGAGGATGATAGGGAGTAGCGACGTTGTGATGGATTCCATGTCTTGATAGATAGTGCTCGAAGCGCTTGTCAATGAAGTGTGATCCTCCATCACTTATCACTATCCTGGGGACTCCAAATCTTGGAAATATGATTTCCTCAAACATCCTCTTCGAACTGATATTGTCGGTATGTTTGCAAGGTAGTGCCTCTACCCACTTGGAGACGTAATCAACCGCCACCAAGATGAACTCACACTTCTTAGATGGGGGAAATGGACCCATGTAGTCTATTCCCCAGACATCAAAGAGTTCAATCTGAAGGTTGTTGGTGAGTGGCATGGCATCCCTTGTATTTATGTTTCCGTGCCTTTGACATGGCCCACATCTTCTGATATATTGCTTCGTGTCATCGTACATCGTAGGCCAGTAGAATCCACATTGCCAGATCTTTGAATGTGTACGGAATGCTCCATAGTGACCTCCGTATGGTGATGAGTGACATTTGTCGATGATCTTCAATCCTTCCTCAGTGGTCACACATCTTCTAAGTAGGCCATCAGCGCATACTCGGAAGAGATATGGCTCATCCCATATATGTGAATGACTTTCCTGAATAAGCTTCTTCTTGTTTGCTCCGGGTGGTACATAACCTGAAACCATAAAATTAACAATATCTGCATACCAGGGGTCAGATCTGTTAATCCCGTAAAGCATGTCGTCCCGTAGTGAGTCATTAATGGGTGTTTCCTGTGGATCCTTAAAGTGCATTCTAGACAAGTGATCAGCAACGGAATTTTCTACTCCCTTCTTATCTTTTATTTCTAAGTCAAATTCTTGGAGTAACAAGATCCATCTAATTAGGCGAGGTTTAGCATCTTTTTTAGTGAGCAAATATTTTAGTGTAGCATGATCAGTGTAAACAATTATTTTAGCTCCTACTAAGTAAGATCTAAATTTATCAATGGCAAAGACAACAGCCAGAAGCTCTTTTTCAGTGGTTGCATAATTAAGTTGAGCTCCTGTCAAAGTTTTACTTGCATAAGCAATTGCATGATGCTTTTTATCTTTAGTTTGTCCCAAAACTGCCCCCACAGCATAATCACTAGCATCACACATAATTTCAAAAGGCAACGACCAATCAGGGGGTTGAATGATTGGTGCAGAGATGAGTGCTTGCTTTAATAAATTGAAAGAATTTAGACATGCATCATCAAATTCGAAAGGAGCATCCTTGGCTAGCAAAAGAGTAAGTGGTCTCGCAATAAATGAAAAGTCTTTTATAAATCTGCGATAAAAACCAGCATGGCCAAGAAAACTTCGAATTCCTTTTATATTCACAGGTGGAGGTAGTTGTTCAATTACTTCAATTTTAGCTCTATCTACCTCAATACCTCTTTCAGACACTAGGTGTCCTAGCACTATTCCTTCTCTAACCATAAAATGACATTTTTCCCAATTAAGGATTAAGTGCTTTTCTTCACATCTTTGCAAAACCTTATCTAAGTTCTCAAGACAACTATCAAAAGTTTTTCCATAAACTGAGAAATCATCCATGAAAACTTCCATAATCTCTTCAATCATATCAGAAAATATAGACATCATACATCTTTGAAAAGAAGCTGGTGCATTACATAACCCAAAAGACATTCTACGATAAGCATACGTTCCATATGGGCATGTAAAAGTGGTTTTGCTTTGATCATCAGGATGGATAGGGATCTGGTGATACCCTGAATATCCAT